>JAWLRI010000333.1:1658562-1693482 GCA_034781795.1 Crypturellus tataupa | reverse complement strand
GCATGTTAGGTGACACCAGGGCAGTCCTTTATTAAGTTCATTCCTTTAACCAGTCACATGAGAGTTATTAAAAATGACTACAGGAAAAACTGAATGTCTCCGCACATAATTCGGAAGATGCAATTTTAATATTGTGTTCTACTAAGATCAAGGACAGTTTTTAAAGTAGCAAGACTTCTAAGATTATTCACTAGTGTCATCTGTCAGACTGTGTAGAGAGTTTCCTTTTACATCCTTCACCACTTTGGCTTGCCTGAGACAAGCTGGAGCTCATATTTGTGAAGCAACATTGAAGACATTTCACAAAACTGATTCCTTTGGGCACGGTCACCTTTCGTCTTTAAAGTTTGCATATTCTTTGACAACTCCACTTGCTGAAGTTTCCTATATTAGCACCACAGTACCATTACCTACCTCCTAACTGCAAGTACTTGAGAATACTTTCAAGTCTGGCATTACTATGTCTGGACACAAAAACCCTGAGCACATTTCCTTACTAAATGCTGTGTCACCCACATCACGACTCTGTAACATGGACTTACTCGTTCCATGAACCTCCTCTCCCGTGAAACGGATGTTGAAGGCGTACGTAGGGTCTCCTCCGCTGGCGAGTTTCACGCAGAGCTGAGAGGAGGGCACACAGGCCAGCTGCCTCGCTGCCTGGCAGAAGTAAGAATTTTCGGAAGAACGGATCTCTCCTATTTAAAAGTAAAATTAATTATATTTAGTATTTTGCTTTATAGGCATCTGAGCTTAAAACTGATTTGTCTTACAACAAATTAAAATGGAATGTGAGAGAGAAGAAATCTTTTCTATACCTCCAACTATTTCCAGAGGATCCAGGGTGATTTCTGGGGCTGCATGATCTGCAGTTCTTTGGACGGTGGCATTCAGCACTCTGTTCATTACAGTTACTTTTGTGTCATAAAAGATTAAGCCTAAACAAACAAACACATTTTTGAGAACAGTTAATCTACCGTTCTACAGTCTTTTTTTCCGGAATTCCTTAATGGACAACAGTTGAATAATATTTCATCTTCATTAGTTAGTTAAAAGATAGCTAATCCACATCTTTATTATTTTTTTTTAAACACATTTGCTACTAATTTTCACTTGGAAAAAAGCGCACTGAATTAATGTGAGGATTGTGTTCATCAACGTTTTATATAAATATTTCCTAGAAGCCTCTAAAAAAAGCAACAGCCCAAGGTTAGATGAAATATGTCACATTGCTTCTAAGTCAGGACCACTGAGAAGCCCTCTTGAGTTAATGACATTTTTCTGCTGTCATCTCAGATGGATCTCGTGCTGCCTGACAGCAAGTCGATCACCCTCTGCTAGGAGAGTGAAACCAGCTGCTGTCCAGCTTTCTATCCCCTCAATGTTCTCGTTTCTGTCAGGTACATGCATTAATTGCCTCCAAAATGCACTCGTCTCAGCGTGGCACAAACGGGACCCTTTTGGGCAGCAAGCGCAGGGCTCGCGCTCCCTGGACACCCACCTTTGGCCTCCTGCAGCAAGGCTGCAATGCTGCTCGTGTACATCTCGGTCTGCCGAAGCTCCACCAGCGGCAAGAAGAACGTCTCTAACGTGGTGTTGAGTGACTGCAGCAGTGCAAACCGCAGGCGCAGGCTTTCAACAGGAACATCTGAGGTGGGGAAAACTCAGTCAGAGATGAAGAAACTCCCTACGCACTCTAAATCCCAACAGACTCAGCCCAGGAGTCCCAGAGACTGAATTCCTTCTGAAGCAGATGCTGGTCACCCAGGATTTGTCTCAGGGGACTTCAGTTTCCAGATAATTTGAAATCGTCTGCACTAGATTTGCATTTATCCTGAGAGATTCGCAAAGGAACGCAGTGCTTACACAGGACTCGGATGTCTAAATTCTGCCTAGGATCAGAACTGAAAAGCAGCCTTTTCCCCTCAAGCTGAGCTCACAGGACACCTTCCTGCTCCAGTCTGATCCAGAAGTGCCCAGAGAACCAAGAGCAGCTGCACTGGAATCGCAATAATGCTGCCAAAGGGGCTGCGCTGCCCACGCACCCCCGAGGAAACACAAGTCCTGGACTCGGCGTTCCCCTCCGCCCGCCCAGGCTCCCATCTACCTCTCCGAGAACGTCCCAACTATCTGGATGGCAGCCAGCCCACGTGGGACTGCTACCCAGTTTCTTGGTTGAGGAGAAATCTGCTATGCAAACAAGGATGCAGGAATCATTAGGGTAGAGAGAGGAGAAAAAAAGACTAAAAAAAGACAACTAAAGAGCTTAATGCTCTCACTATTACTCTTTAAATCACTTCTCCTTCCTTTATCTGTGCCTGAGAAAAGAGCAAGCTCTGCTTCCACCACAGGCAGTGCCAATGATGACCCTCAGGAGCAAACTCCGTATCCTGGTTTCTGAATAAACGGAGCTGCAAAAATAGAGTCCTTGGCACAAGCATTAATGCAGGGGTCAGACATATCCCTGTGTTCAGTCACTTCTCCAGTCTGAAGAAGCTCTCTGAACACATTGAGACAACTGATCTCCTATGCACGATGATGGGAGCCTGAATTTCCTTAGGACCTTCACTTTAAAGGGCTTGCTGTTCCAGCAGGTGCCTTTCACAACAAATCCACAAGCAGGAATATCCAAAAGCCAAGAAGAACACAAAGTACGAACAATCCTAACCCTCACAATCTATACGTACTCAGCAGACAGGCAATTCTGGGATCTGCTGCATCAGCCGGATCCAAATAAACTTCGTGGGGATGCAGTCGGGCTGGTGTAATTGCAAGGTGACGACAAAGTCGGTTAATGTACTGAACAAGGGCTACATCCATTTCCAGTGTCCACTTTCGGGATGCTTTTTGGGCATGTCTTGCATCAATACAGGCACATCTGCAAGGTAAAGGCATTGCAACTGTTGAAATGCAAATATAACGCTGCTTACCTCGAACATATTAAGCACAATATCAGATGGCTGCTTCTGTTTCTCTCCTACATTCCTCAAAACAGAGCTGCTTCAGAGTGGATATTGCTATAATTCCACTTTGAGAGAAAGTAGTGATTTATGATCTTGTCTCACTTATTAAATATGAATTAAAAAAGAGCTGCATATTCAACTTACTGCACTAAGCTCTCTTTAAGCTCTGAAGCAGATATATGAGAAGGAGAATGTGGCAATTAGCTGTGTCTTGACAAAGGAAGTTGAAAGGGGACTTCATTTAAGGTTCTTTTTTCCTGTACAATATTAATAAGCAAGTAACGGTTTCCCCTTCTCCATCATTACTGACCCAGCAAAACTGCTGCCAGTTTAAACACCCAGCGCTCAAAACAGAATAGATATCTGATGTGGTAAGAAACCAGAGAGTGCCAGAGGAAAACTGTAGGTCTATCGGGCCAAATAACACAGTCTGGAATTATCAAGGACAAGAGGAAACACTAGGCTCTGACAATGTGGCTTTTGATTTCCCTGACAATTTGGCTTATGATTTCCTTACCTACGCTGTGTACAGGAAAGCCAGGAACCCCATTCTGACAGCACAGCATCTCTTTTAAGGGACATATTAACAAATTATTTGACAATTGTCTCTGCATATCTTGCAGCAACGGATAAAGGCATATGTGTTAAGACACTAGTTAAAGCCACATGGAATAACAAAATCCAGGCTCAAACTAAGTACAATCAATCCTTATCACTTAAAAAATTGCAAAATTTACCTTTCAAAATGCAGATCATATCCACAGGACAGAATAGCTCTCCACACACTACGGATATCCTGCTTAGATCGGTCGACCACAAATCTGTGAAATCCATCCAGGGTCAAATACTTCTCCTCGGGAACTGGCAGCAGAGATGCAACCATCAAACAGTTAATAACTTATCATAACACCTACACATCCCGTAGGACAGCGGTTGGTGTACGGGATGCTGCCTGCCAGCTTTGCCCAGGCTTTGCCCTCCTTACCACAGGGCATTTCTCAAATATCTTCCAAACATCGTGCTGTCCAAGACTGATCCAGCCTCGAGTAAATGGCACTCATTTCTATTTTCCCCCATTCCCTGTTACAGACCCCTCGGCTACCCTCAATACACCTGAGCAGGTAGCAAGGATCCACATGTGGCTGAATATTGGAGTAAATTTTCTGCTTCTGAACTAAGCTGGTACTTTCCACAGTGAACGTAAGAGTTAAAACTAATGTTTATCCTCCCTTCCTGCTGATGGAAGAGGGAAATACCAGAGCAAGATCCTGGAACCACCCCGTCTCTTCCCCAGAGATAGACTAGTTATGAGGCACCTGAAGCTTTTCTTTCCTCCAGATTTTCATCATGTAGTTTAATAGATAATTTCTCTATACAAGTTGAGAAACACGATTAAAAAAAGAGAATCTTAGGTCGCCCCCATGATATTTCATTCTCCACTGTGCAAAAAAGAGTGGAATCCGTACCTCTTAGGAAGTCAGTGTATCCACATGGCCTACGTACACTGCAGCATGACTGCTGAATGAACGTGGACTTACTGGGCATGGTTTGCCATCACCTGCATCACCGAGTCCACACTCACAAGTATGTGTACAAATAAAAGCAGTATTTTCACAACAGTCACTGCTATTTTAACATTTATGCAACTTGTAAGGCAGAGTAAATAAAAACAAGGCTGTCATGACACTACTTAACCAGGCCAATTTTAAAAAAAAAAACAAGATATAAGACTACAGAAGAACTGCTACCTTCTTGTTTCTTTGTGGGAGACTTTTCAGGGTCCTTGTCTTCAGGTTTGCTCTTCTCAGGAGATTTGGGCTTTACAGTAGGTTTCTTCTCACTTAAAGCTGTTCGGCTAAAGGATAGAATGTTTTTTTACATTAGAACCAAGTTTTCTTACATGAGCAAATACAGTGCTGTTCAAAACGCAAGGCATTGCTTGAAGGATTTTTAGATCAAATCACATCAGACGCAAAGACTGTTTTAGATCTCTGCTGCATTTCCCTCCTCCCAGCAGTACATGGAAATACAGAGGGGGGGAAAAAAAAAATCTAGATTCCTGAAGAGGAGAAAACAGATAGTTCACAATCACCAGGAGCCTCAAGACACTAACCTGACACTATTGAGCACAGACTTCTCCTTCGTTGGTGGTTTAGTTACTGGGCGCTTCGTGCTCACAACTTTCACTGGATGCTGCTCCTTGCCTGCCTTGTTGTATTTGCTCTTGTCGAATTTTGGCTTGGGCACACCGTATTTCCTTAAAATCTTCCAACAGAAAGAAAATGATTATCGAATGTTTTTGAGTTATAACAAAGAGATACTAAAACACATTTTTCCAAGCACTACCTGGGTAAGCTGGTCCTCTAACACCTTCTTGGGAGGGCGGACGTTTGTGAAGAACACATGGAGGAGGTTCCCAGGAGTCTGAGAATTTATCTGCTCTTTACTAAGGTAGATATCAGCAACCTTAATAGGTTTTGCTGGAGTTAGGCTCAGCATTTGCTCAGAATGAACACAACTTTTAAATATTTCTGTGAGGACTTCCCGAGCACCTGGGACCAATTTGTCACCTAATAAAAAAATACAAGGTACAAAATACCACAATAACCATTTAGAACTTGAAAAGGGAAAAAAAAAACCAAAAAACCCAACCAACCAACCAGTTTCCCTTCAGCTAAAATATTACATCACAAACCACTTGTTCTGAGATAAAACCATTTAGAAAAAAAATCTACCAGCAGCTCTGACAGTTCTGTACTCCACTTTATTTGTCACTAATTTAGTCATTAGTTTTTCTATAGTATGATTAACTGTGGGGCAGCTGAGCAAAGCTCAGACTGAAGATCTGCTTGCCACCTAAGGGAAGGATCCTTGCTTTGAAATTACTCTCTGGCTCATTATCACCCATCATTTGGTCAGTCATACTAAACTTACACCAGTCAGTAACAAGATTGTGACCCCAAAAACACAGCACAAGCGAGCTATTTGTCAATATGAAAACCTACCTTTTATTGACTTATCATTGAAATAGTCTTCTAGTGCTGGGCTCCCTTGCGTGTCAAATAAGCTCTGATTTACAGTAGAAACAGTTAAAATCTCTTCAGTTGACATTTCCATTAGTTCATCTTCACCATCCAGACTTGACAAACCAATGAGATCACTACTGTTAAATAAACTGGCTCGGATTTTCTCTATTTTAGCTCTTGACCTTATCTGCACAGAAATGGAGATTAGTTAAGAGGAATTATACCAAACCAAACTAACTTCCATTTGTACTAATCTGAGTCTTACACTTTCTGCCCTTCCCATGTAGGTAATCATTTCTGCATCTCAGCTATCATTATCAGCTTAAGCATTTGATATCAGAACTCAGCTTTAATCTAGAAATGCATTTTCTTTAGGAACATCTAGTCACTGGAACTACCATCCTGGAGTTAATCACATGCAGCTTTGAATGAGTTATTCCATGTCTTAGTCTGGAGACAATCCTTAGAAACACCACATAAGGAAAAATCAAAAGTTTTGGATCAGTAAACCGTCATTATTTGAGACCCTGCTGTCCTTGCTTCAATTCTCCATTTAAAAAATATCTAAATTAAACCAGACCTTGGAAGCCTCAACTACATTGGCAGGGAACTGAAACAGTAATTTCCTTGGATTCTGAGAATAACTATCATCATCATTAACAGAGCAGCTACAGACTTGGAGCAGGTTTCAGTACGAATATGCTGACAGGTTTTTGTACACATTTCAGGCTTCATTTCAACTCTGCTGTCTTCACGTCAATTAATAGTTTGAGAATAGCAACTGAACACTTCCTATCCGAGTAAGGTATTTCCTTCAAAAAGAGAAATTGATACAAGCCCAGACTATGCAGAAATCTCTTTTGCTACACTTACAGGCTTGCAGAAATGGGAGTATTTTGGTATAAAATGGGAGTATATGCACAGGAACCTGGCACTAGTGACAATCACCTAAAATGTTTTCAAAAATAAATGTGGAGCCAAGTATCAATATGATTTATCATCTCTTCTAAAGCAGCATTGCAGAGGAATCTGTACATGATTTAATATGTGAAAATAAAGCCACTGAGCACAAAGAAATTGTCTTACGGGTCAAAGCGAAGGGCCTTCTATCCCAGAGAATCTCTAGGATTGACCAATAGCAAAACTTTGAAGAAAATTGCATTAATAAAATTCTATATCCCTCAGCAATCCTTTGCAAGCTGAGAATTCCTGGTTTCCTTAGCCTCACATTCAACTGATACACAGTTTATTCTGCACCCATGACCTGTGCTGGGCTACACTGTGCTAACTGTACCCTTCATTCTCAAGTCATTCAAGTTGTGGCCTCAGTCACGTAGGAGGAAATACATAAAATACACTTTTTCTTTAATAATCAGATCATGAAATCATATATATTTTTTGAAAAGCACGATATACTAGAAAGAAATCCCCCTGCAACTGAAGGCTATTACCTCCACTACTGCAAAGCCCTTGATTGGCCGCGACAGAAGGGGCTGGTTGTCCAGAGACGTGACCGTGTACATGGACCCAACATCAGACACGGACGCTGTCTCCACGTTGTCGAGGGGCTCCCCGAGGCTGCCGAGGCTGCCCAGACTCCCAGTGCTGCAGTGCGAAAGATCTAGACTCTCCTGGCTGGACACAACGTGCGGTTCTAGCAACCCTGGGGGAATGGCCAGTTCTAGCCCAGCTTGAAACTGGTCAACTGAGATATCGCTAACGGTCCGAGATATCCCCTGCGAGCTGCACAGGGAGGCCTGGCTTGTAGATGCTGAAGCACTAACACTCATAGCGGGAGTGACGCTGCTAGAGCTGCTGATATCCAAACTGTCCGCGCTGCTCGACACAATTGGTTTTTCCAGCTCAGTTCTACATTCTCCTCCTTCCGCTTTGTCCTTGACTTTTTTAGGATCCTCTTCCTGCAGAGGGATGTAGATTTCATCCTTGAAGACTCCGCCGTGTGCGTTGCACGCCTTTCGGATCGCGCTCCTCACGGTGTTCTCCTCCAGGTGAGTCGGTATGCCAGAAATGACGAGCAAGCGGCTGTGCGCAGTGGGACCCACGAGGGCCTGGCATGCATCTGCCACAGCATCGTTGGTCACCCCCAGCCCCTGGGGATCCTTCTTAGTCAGGTGTCTGAGAATTATAAGCAGAGTCAGTGCTCTATGAAACCACAACATATCCTCAGGTTTGCTCCCTCCTATACTGAGAATCGCAGCATCAGTTTCGGCTGCTCTGGATGAAGACCGTTTACCTGACGACGATGTTTTTTCCCGCTTCATTTTGACTTTTTTCCTCTTTGACAGCAAGCTGGGACTCTGCGGTGTCTGCCCCGGAGATGATGATGAGGAGGAGGAGGAGTCACTGAGATTTGGGGCACTTGTTGAAGACATCACGTTAGCTGTTACACTCATATTGATAGGTAGGGTTACCTCTGCTACGGCAAGACAGACCTCCATCAGAGCATGAAAGTATGTGGAGAATCTTCCTTGGTCAGCCGCTCCAACCCCAGAACCACCACAAGCATTTCCAGACACCCAGTTTTGTGTTTCTTCATCGTACAACTTGTGAAGCTCTGACTGCAGGGCCATGAGCATGGCCAGACAAGGATTTAGCTGAAGGGCGATGGAAGAGGACAATCCTGCAGGACTTTTCTTCTGCTCCAGACTGTGAATTTTGCGAAGTAACTCAGCCAGGAGATGAAATACCAGCTCCTTCACACATGCTGCCATGTCGGTTGTCCAGAGAAAGTTTCCTGTGAGACAGGAGAGTCAGCATTGTTTCACTGTCAGTAGCTGTATTACATGATTGGCAACAGAATATTTAATAGAAAAAAAAAAAAGGCACAGAGAAAATTTCAGTGTGTGTATGTCAACAAAAAGACAAATAGGAAGACTATTCAAGAAGTGCATAGCAACATTTTGAAATTTGAAGAAAAGTTCATTTTTAT
Organism: Crypturellus tataupa; assembly: GCA_034781795.1. NCBI lineage: Eukaryota > Metazoa > Chordata > Aves > Tinamiformes > Tinamidae > Crypturellus > Crypturellus tataupa. Next base: position 1,684,543 of record JAWLRI010000333.1, on the reverse strand, counting down.
GAAAAGGTTCAGACATAGGTAGCTATTGTCATTTTTCTTTTTTCTTCTATCCTCCATCCTAACCAGCTAACCAGTATCAAGTTATTGGTACTCACTGCTAAATAAACATCGTATCCTCACCTAAAAATTCCACTACTTGCAAGAGAACTGAAGCAGGAATAGTATCCAGTTCATCTTCTGATTTTCCATCTCCATCCTCCAACTTCCAAGTCAGTAGCTGTTCTGTGAATGCCATTGCCAGGGGGAATTCCAGGGGAAGAGAATGCAAGACCAACACGGCTCCAGGAGGAGGAGATACTCCTAAACCAAAGGGCAAAGAAAATATCTATCACTAAAAAAAAAAAAAAGTACAATCAAATCTTACCACTTTTTTTTAAGGCTAAATTTAGGCTAGATGAGAAGTTTCTCTACTAAGCACAGAAAAGCTTATATGTAATATCTTGATTGTATGTTGATAAATGTACAAATAATATTTCAAACAGAACGGATTTTTAGCCTAGAAACATATAGGTCTTTCACATGTAGTGTTCTACAAAGAAATGGTTTTGTAATCATTATTCAAGAAAACAGAGATACTGTTAAAAATAAAAAAGAACTTCAGGACCTTGAGTGGAAAGTTTTAAGACTGCAGCTCAGTCACATACACTGCTCTAAAAGCACACTGTTTCTCCCTTAGGCTGGAAATTAGGAGAGAAAAATTAACAATTGCTTCTGCTTGAGAAGAAAGGATGACCTATATATTCCTATAAAGGAGCTCTGCACATTAAAGGACCTTACACTCCAACAAAACTCCAGCAAAAAACAAATTTAATCTCCATTTGAAATACATCTCAATCAACAGTAGCACCAACTCAAATACAGCAGAAACTACTGTGTGCAGTTCATAGATGACAAATCACCAGGGAAAAATGCAGATCCTGACAGATTAAAAGAAATAACAAAAATCAAAGCCAGGTGGCTTCCAGCTTTACAAAAACCTATCTGATTTATGTTTGGATACTTTGTTAAGAAAGGCTCTCATAAGAGAAGGCAGGACTGGGGACAATATAGGAAGCTCCTAGAAAAACTGGCATTGTTTGCTCCCCCTTGGAGAGCAATTTTGAATTTTTTTTAAAAAGTTTTTTATCCTGTAATTAAATTTTACCTAGTTTGATGTGGACTTTGTCTGTAGGGGTGATCACTGACGGGTACTGGTTGGTTGTTGGGGGAGGCGTTAGGCCTGTGTTGGTTGGAGAGGCATCTCGAGGATAACATACTGCTTCAATCAGGTTTAACTGGCCATTCCTCTTGACTTTGTGCCCAAGCCCGTAGACAAGCACTCGAGCCCAAGGAGCTTTATACAAGGATGAACTAGAAAGCAGTAAAATAAAAAAAGAGAAAAAAAAAGAAAAAAAAAGTAATTAACTATTAGAAGTCCTGACTCTGCAGTATTTGCCCTTCCACCTAGAAAACAAGCCTCTGAGAAGAGAAAAATTTGAAAAATGAGCAGCTACAAACACAGAATCCACAGAGGCTCAGCAGCCTAGGCAGCACATGTGTAATCTTTGCCTCTCAATTACTTACTCTTTGCGAAATCCAGACTGACTTTCCTTACAGGACACAATCACAAATGCAGCCCCAGGAAAATTAACATCCATATTGACTTTGGATTCTGAAATTGGGAATTCTTCAGCAGGAAACTGTTCTGGTGCAGTCTGTAAAAAAAAAATTTAATCCTGAAAGCCTTCAAGCAGCACCAGCAATGCCCCTCTCTATCCCTTCTTTTATAAATACAAGATAGAATGGCAAATAATGATATTGTTTAAATATCTTACCTGCAAAAAGGAGCATATTTGCTTAGTGAGCTCTAACAGACTCTCTTCTCCTTGATGCAGTGTCCGAGTAATGGCAACAGTAAGCCACTCTCTGATGGCCTGTGAATTGCCCTGGTAGAAAAGATCCGTGGCAGCACAGTTCTGGGAATGGATGCAGTGTTGCAGGGACTGGGCCAGAAGAACAGAACTTGAACTGATTGTTCCATCTGTAGTAACAGGTAAGATATAACAAGATATGAGAAAGTGCTTCAAAATATGCAGCCAGTGAAACAAACATTGGAGAGAGATGTTTTAAAGGACTTGTTAGATTACAAGCCTCTACATTCCAAGAGTTCAGCAGTACAAAGGAACCTTCCAAGACCAAACCTGCATCCATGTTAGGGATGGTTTTAGATGGGAATGTCCTATAAATTCCAGTTTTATTCTTCCCCTGCTTTAAACCAACCCTTAGGGAGGGTTGCTAGGCATGCAGGGGCTGTAAATGTTCACAGTTGCCTTGTGCTGTCACGAGGACAAAGGCTGACATATTCCCACTTACTTCATAAGTACGAGGATGAGGAACCAGGAGCACTTTGTTCTCCACACAAGGGATGAAGTATAACCAGCTTGATCCGTCCTCAGACTTTAGCCATGTACAAACATGATAGTTTTTCAGAGGGCCCTAAGTAGTCACAAGTTCCCTGTCCCTGACAGCTCCTTTCTGGAGTTAATGGTAGAAGTCAAGAACGTGCATTGAGGAAAGGCGCTAACTAAAGCTTAGTGAGGGCATTCACCAAAGTCCCAATTTGAAAACTGTATGTATTAAGAGCACTTGGATTAGACACATTTCATACTAAAAGAAAGGAAAAAAAGGGGGGGGGGGTGGGAAAGCTAAAAAAGCATTTTCAAAGCCATGCAAAGTAGTGCTGTACTCTGCAAGAGGGTCTTATAAATGCAGCATCTGTTAGAATTAGCCATGTTTCAAAGTAATGGGAGAGGGGTACAAAACTCTCTTTTCCGCAGTAAATAATGCCTTTGAATTATTAATAAATCAGAGTCAATACTTTCTATTTCCTCTTTAGGCCCTGGTCATCACACATCTCTGCATGCAAAACAGTTTTGTCACAATATTTTTTTTTTTTTTTTTAACCACTCAAAGTAGCCAAAGATCCATGATTCAGCACATAGACTCTCTAAAGAGATCTGTGATTCCAGCAGGGAAAGGACAAACCATTTTGTAAAATGAAGAGGAGCTGAATCCTGAAACCCATGAGACCCAGCTCACATCTATTATTAGTATCCTGGTTTTGAATTATAAAGCATTCTCTATTCCTTAGAAGTATCCCATCTGGATACTTTTTTCTTTCTTAAAAACAAACAGAATGAACCAATGACAAAGGAGCACAAGCACATTGGAATCTTAGGAGGGTTTCTGAACTCTCAGCTTTAATTAGATCATTAGCAAGAATATAAGTTTAGTCCCTGTCACTAAAATAATTGTGTCTGAAGTCCACTGAGTAAACATTAAGTGCCATCACTTCCAACTACATAATCAAAGAGTAAGTGCCAAACTCATCTTTTTTTTTGCCTCCAGAAAATTATTGTACCAAAAGCAGCTGCCATAAAAAATAGTGCTTACCAGGAAGAGGTGGCGCCAGGAGTTGGTTGGACAGCAACTGCAGGTGCTCCAGAGTGATATCACGGATGGCAGGAATATGGAACAGACGAGTGAACATGTGTGGAGACTTGGGGGCAAAAATATTAAGGAGAGCCATGCGGCAGTACAGTTTGGCCAGGGCAGCTTCACTTCGCAAAAGCTCTCTAGAAAAAAAGAAAACAAAAACAAACACATGGATTTTTTTTTCAAACACACTTAAAATTAGGATTTCTTTTCTACTATCGACAACTTACGGATTAAAATCTCAGTCCTATGAGTGAGAAATGCAGTCTCAGGAGGTGCAAAAAGTCCTATATTCAATAGTGAAATTCACATTTCTACATCAAGCAACACACAACTCACAGATAAAAAGCAGATGTTATGAGAAGCACTTAATAACTGAATGTAGTACACAATCCAGTTCTGTGAAAGTTTGAACACTTTGGTATTTATATAGACAGATCACTTCACTCTTAACTAGAACATCATAACCAAATTCTTTATCAAAAAATAAACACTATTCATTAAAATGTTAAGGCTTAATCAGTTTGTGTTAATCTAATACCTACAATAAAATTCAAAAGTTTACTTCTACTCAGAATAAGGTTATGGTAGATAATTTCACTATAGGAAATATTATTGAGTCATGCAATAAAAATGTCTATTTTATGATTTTATTTTTACCTGTGAATTTGGATATTTGTATTATCCAGGGTAACCAAACCATTAGTTGCAGTCCTCCTATAACCAGCAGGTGGCCTCTCTAACATGTCAATAGGATACCAGTATCTCACCAAAACTCCTTCACTTCTAAGATAAGTCTCTACTTGTACCAGTTCATTTACCTAGAATAACACAAAATAGCACTGTCAAAAAACAGCAATGGATTTTTTTAAAGAGCTCAAAATGAATCTTCTAAGCAATCAAGTACACTTCATCGTAACTGCTCACAGATGTGAGAGGCTGATGCATTACAACTCCTCTAAATGCAGCTTTACTTACTGAATCAACATCCAGAACTACGCCGTGAAGACCAAATGTCTTCAGCATCCCACGAATTGCAAACTTAGGCAAAGCTGTTCCAACAGCATTACTGGCCACATTATTGCTGTCAGGAGAGCGTGTCACCACTGTGAGACCTGATGAGAAAGGAAAAACACAGTTACTAAAATACAGCATTTTCTGCATTTTCTCAAACGAACAATTTATATGGTAGATCTCTAATACCAGAACTCCTTAGCTTTTCTTCTGCTTATGAATAATGTATATTAAAAAAGGGCAAGGAGGACAAGATAACTGCATAAGTAGTACATTTATTTTCAAAACAAAAAAATCTTTCACCTGAAGATCTGTGTGTTTTTACCATATGGTATTGTCAGCACACACAGAAATAAACAGTATTTTGTTATAACTTTCTTTCTGGAAAAGAAAGATCAAAATGACCTTACCTTTTCGTACTTTATCAATTGTAAATTTATTTGCTTCATCTTTGATATCCTCAATAGTAGGAAGGTAGAGGTCTCTTGGGATGCCACCATTTTCCTCGTAGAGGAATTCTACAGTTTGTCGGGCTATATCAACCATTCCTGGCAGACAGAGCAGGCTGCTGGTTAAATTAAAGCCTTGACTTTGTAATTGCCACACACCTCTAGCACATTTTCTGCATCAGATTCTCAACTGCTCAGTACATATCACATTTTGCAAACTTTACTCATTTCAAAGTGATAGCGATTGGCAGACTCTAGCAATACTTTTAAAGGATGACTTAGGTGTATTTCTAAAGTGAACTCTTCTCAGAAAAGTAAAGAGCCTCCCCATAGCAGAAGAAGATTATTATGCCTGACCTAAAATCTATCCATACATCTCCACATTTACTGCACTTTTTAAAAACAGCATACACAGAAATAAAGGCAGCCATACCTAGCTGTAAAGCTCCTTTAATCTGGTCCAGCCCAGACTTCCTCTCAGCCTCATTACGGAATCTTCTCCTAATTGTAGGGAAAACTTTAGTTTCCCAGGCTTTAACCAACAGGGCATAATGATCCTCCTGCAAAGGCAAAGGATATTTAGAACACCAAAGAAAAGTTAGTGATAACTGTATCTTCTTTAACAAACAAGGGAAAGTCTTATGTATCAAAACTTAAAATTTTCAACTACAAGATCCATATTTAAACAGCAAGTCATAGCAAGTAGAAGTTGTAATGTTCCTCACCCGGGGAATATCATCATCGTCATCATCATCACTTTCATCATCTGCAATAGGAGGGGGATGAGGATCAGGGCCTGATGTGATGAAGTTCTCATAGCTGAGTTCCATTTTATAGTGGCAAGATGTGTCACTGTCATATTCTGCAAACATGAATATGGGAATAATGAGATCATAACAAAGCAGAAGTTATCAAAAAATATTCATTGAGATCCTTAAGACAATACCGCATTTCATGGTCTCCAGCCAATTTGTGGAAATGTAATGCATTTTCATACTGTGTAGCAAATTGGTTCAGTCAGTTATAGCATCTAATTATATTTAAACTCCTAATAAGATAACTTCACTACAGTTATGTTAGCTGAGAACAATTTGTGCATCCAATAAACGACAATCAAAATAACGTATCTTCATAACTCCCTGTATAAAAATCAAATCAACTTGTATTTATCAATGATTATTGAGCTACTTTAGCTAAACAGGCAGTATATAACAACTTCATTCAGAACACTTGAATCTAATTTGATTACTCCTTTTCCCGAAAGAGCTTTTTAGAAGTTATTAATCATCACTTTACGTTGTTGAGCTGTGGCAACAGCAGCGATTCTACAAGGAGGGCCGTGTGTCCCTGGATCGGAAGCTATGCTCGTGCCAGCATCGTTGTCGCTATCGGAAGCCATGGCAAAAGGCAACGCTTCAAAGTTGGCACTTATTTCTTCAGCGAGGTCAATGCACAGATCAGCAGCATTCCTGTGAGCTTGTCCTTCAGCATAGGCGAACTGGCGAGACCCAAAGTTTGCCCGGACCTTTGTGTTCTGAAACAAAATGCACACAAAGCATTAAGATAAACCGTGTTTTGTTTTGATCCTTTTCTTTGCTCTTATTTCAAAACTTGGCCAAAAAGCTGATAGGCATCTCCATACCATATGGTTTTCCCAGCATTGCTGGCTATAATATATTTTCCACTGCATTCAGTTATATGTTCACCTTATATCACCCTCCTTTTTACATATAAGGCAAAGTAAGCTCAATACTTGCCACATCACATTTTAAATGCTTGTGAAAGAACATACATCAACCAATGCATTTTTGTTAAAAACTTGCCTTTTTCTGAATGTGGACAACTGGCCACATTCCACCAGAGACATCTTCTAGATACGGCCCAAGTCGCTGCCCACAATATGTAAAATAAACTCTGCCTTTAGCTGGCTGCCCTGGAGGAGGTGGTGTTCCTTCTGTTCTTTCCCAGCCAATTCCAGCTACATCCCCTATAGAGAAATATAACCATCAAAAGAAAAAAAAGAAAAAAAAAAGTTATCCGTTTTCTTATTCACTTATATTTCAGAAATTTTCTGATTTTCCAGTTAAGCAAATTAGCTGTATTCTTACATACCTGGAGACAGAGTCACATCCAGTCTAACACTCTTCCACTGCAGCAAGCTGGACCCATTGTAATGCACTGCTCGCCCATTGCTAAGTAATATTAAAAAAATAAAATTAAAACCAGCACTGAAACAAATAAATATTATTCCTGCAATTTGTATGGTAAATTACAATATCAACAACAGCAATTCAACTCCCTGTATTCTGATAGGGAGATATTCTACTTCATCATTTTAACCTTTCATTTATGATGTATATTCACTGCCTGTGCTCTCAGATTCATCTTTAAGGAGCAGAAAAACATACTGAGCAAGACCATGAATTTTAATGCATATGTCTCCAACGTACTTGTGGAAAAGACAAGTGCCCACTGGATTTGTCCAAGCACCATCCCGTTTTTCTGCTTCCGTGGCAAACCCAAATGAAACTATCGGACCAGTGTCGTCATCTGTATCTCCATAGGAGACTATTTCAATTTCCCAGTAAAACGATGGTGCCTAAAAATAACAGTGGGAACAAAAAACAACAAAGTGTAGGTCAAGCCAAAAAAATTCATTACTTCTGTTAAAGCACTATCAAATATTGTATCACACAAATTGTACTGAGTTCCTACCTGCACTGGAACTGGGGAGGTGGCATAGATAAATGTGCCCCGAGGAAGTCCCCCACCTGCACTAGGATCAGCCAGGAAGGTCACGGCTGTGAGATGTGATGAAAACATACATGCTCGCACCGGGGGAAACACTCTTGATGGGCTCCAAGTGATCTCTTTGGGCTGTAAACAAGAACAGAGCTTTTTACCAATTACAGCTGAAGTTATCTGCTAAAATCCATTCACTTTTTAAATGAAATGCCTCCTTAATACAGCACATGCAATTACCATAATTGCCATCATAACCAATCACATCCTACGACATGAAATCACTGCAAATTAAGTATTTAAATAAAAGCCAACCAGTTGGCTCCCACACCAGAGGCAGACCCTCAGCATTCAATCGTTGGCTTCATTTGTGCTATGCCAGAAGCAGCAGCACCAGTTCTTTGCTCACCTGTCTTCTGTCTGCTTGGAGTGGAGGAGGAGGAGGGCGAGCACAGTCACGATACAGCATTCGTAACCTTTCACATTGCATTTCCACAACAAGGAGCCTCTCCCCTGTAACAAGCCAACCCCAAAATGTTCAGTCAGTCAGCAAGTTTATGACCCAGCAAAAGTAACAGCAAAATTTACATTTACTGACAAAAATCACACTGGAGATCAAACTGAAATCCATCTCATTCCTGCCCTAACATCCTGTCCTTCAGTCATTTTCTTCCCCTGAGAGTCTCTGACATGTTCCTAAACTTGCCTTTGAACTAAGGCTTCTACTTGGCCCATTGCTTGTCCTTAAATAAGAGGGAAGGAAGTCAAGAGCTTAACAAAGGAATATATGACCACAATGTATAAAACAGCAGAAAAAAAAAATCATAAATAGGAAACAATCCTATCAACAAATCTAGAGCAGGTTACACTAAAGCAATACCAATGAAGAGATTTTGGAAGCACAGCACCAGACATCTAGTCCCATCTTCTGTGGTAATAGCATAGTTATGTTCTGGTTTAAACCTTATGCCTAATTTTTAAAAGATTTAACCTATTAGTTGCTCTTAAATTATCAGATGCAGCTATGCCAAGCCATGTTGTATTGTGCTATCATGAACTTTAGGCAGCTAGGGCACAAAACACTGGAACAGTTCTAAAAGCTCTGAATATGACAGTGAAACTGCAGAGATGTGTTGAATACCTACCAGGGCTGCACTCTTGCGCTACCAAATTAAGAACTTCTACAGCAGCTGGACACTGTTGAATAAATTCTTCACAGAATGAGCTGTCTTCTAATAGCTGAGCCATCACCAGGCATGCTCTTAATGAAAAAGTAATTTATTTAAAGCATTATAAAAGTGCACACTGAATTCAAAGTCATCTTCACATATGTCAACTTTAGGATTATTTTTAAAGGAAGAATGCCATCTGATCTATTTGTCTGGTTGCTTAGCTATCTCTATTAGAGATTTCCACAACAACTCCTTCCCTCTGCTTCATAGCTTTTGCTCATATAAAGCATTTGCTCAATGTATTTTACAGGAGGCATCTTGTTTTTGGTGCTCGTTTTAACAACATGCAGACACTAAACTTACTTATGGAAACAAAGAGAATTTTTAACCATTCCCTCCTGTCACAAGCCAATATTCAAAGAGTAAGAAAACAGGAAGATACACAGTTTTCACGAGCACATTCTACACAGCATCACAAAAGATTCAAGTGCTGCCCAAAAAAAAGCCCAACAAGAACTCACCTAGTTCTTATTTCAGCAAGAAGCCGGACCACTGCCATTACTGGAGTTGAGCCATCTCCTGTTGCAGGAAGTGAGGTGTGAATAGATAGACTTCCCTCCTGAGGGAGCAACATGGACTGGACTGCCTGTACTACCTTCTCAGTAATGGACAGTTTATGAAGAGGCAATGCCTGATGGTGGGGGGGGCACGGTAAAAAGTTAAATTCAAGTAGTTAGTTTCTAAGAAATGAGGGCGTTTTATTACCTGGAGTTAATTCTCATTTTGTACTATTAAAAAACAACACCAAATACAAGCCATAAAAGAAAAAAACAACATAGTATGCAGCGGAACATCTTTAAGCACTGAAAGATGAATATTCATGTTACTTCAATGAGAACTTAAAAGTAGGCATTGTTAAGAGATGTAGAAAATAATGAGGCAAACTTTATAAGCCATCTTTAATCAAAGATGAAATACACCTTTAACATATTGCAGATTTTGTCAGTATATTGTGACCAAAATAAATAAATAAAAATCATATTATACTTAATATTGTATTCTTAGAGCTACCGTACCTCAGATCTTGGAACACAGAGCCTAGATAATGGAATAGTTAACGTGTCTGATGCTTGTGAGGTCTTTCTACCGTCTACACTGGGAGGTGGAAATTTGACCGTTGCTATACCTTCTTGCTCATTAATAGATGCCACCACTCCAATGCTTCCTGCTATTCCTCTACCTAAAACCTACAATCAAAAAAGGGTCTGTATAAGGTTGAGAGCTTCACAAATAAAGAATATTGAGTGTTTAACACTGTGTATCAACTCAAAGTTCTATCTGGGTATTCTAGCAAACTCAGAAATACTGTGCAAGAGCAGTCTCCACAAGGCTTTTTGACACTGCCTCACATCTGCAGGCAATCAACACTGCTCCACATATGCTAGTGAGCGCAATACAATTGTCTAAGAGCACCAAATTCATTTAAGGTATAAAATAAAAAAGATGGTGAGTTACCTGAACTTCAGAACCAATTTTAATTGTCTCTTTAAAGCCACCCAGGGCACACAGGGCAGCTACTGCCTGTCGAGCAATTCTTTGAAGTTTAGCAAGTTTCCTTCCACTGCTACTCCCATTCTCCAGAATACTCTCTGCGTATTTCCCAAGTTGTGGAATGTACATCAGAGCCCGGGACAGAACCTGAAGGTAGAAGGCAGAAATACCATATAATGACTTCAAAGCACAAATCAAACAAAAACCAACACCCCAAGCCTCCAGCCCACACACAGTCTCTGAAGAATTATTTTTGCTCTGGAAGAAAATTATATAACTCATCATATTCTGAATCCTCTAAAGGGTGAGTACCATCAAAGCCAGCTCCATTCCCTAATAATTCTTAAATCACAGATATATATGTACAATCTTAGGAAATCTTTTCTCAAGGACTTGGTCTAAGCAGCAGCTTACGTGCTACAGGATTTAAAAGAATATAAAAGCAAAGCACTACACTTTCTAGCCAGTATTTTAGGCCTCAGAGGTCAAGGCAAAGAGGACTTATTGGCAAAGGGAGAATAACAATATCTAAACAAACAGCATTATTAATTATTGAAAAGAATGACAAGTTACATCTGTGCTGAAAAATGACAGCATATTCTTTATTGTTGGATTTTTGGGGGTTTATTTAAACCATCAAGTAAATACTATTAGAAAGGGCAAAATTTAGTAAATACTGATTATTAGAAAGGGTAGTTGCTATGCAGTTAAACATCCTTGATTGAAGCATTGCAACAAGTAGAAAAGACTGTTCAGAACACTGTCAATAATTCAGCTTTAAACTGCAGAGTACCTGCTTGCTGTGCAATTTCACACTAATTCTCTGTTTGCTCACCTTTTCAGCAGTGGTTGTCCATATCTGAGCTGCATTCGATTCTGGTGCCATCAGCAGGCTATGCAGCAAAGCAATCACCTCTGCTGCCATGCTGTTTGCAACGTGACCACTGATAAACGGCCTCACAGGATCCGTCCTGTGCAGAGAGAGAACCATCTGAGCATTAATTTCTAAACTAGACAAGGAAAGATGCTTTAGTAGTTAGGAGCAATACACAACACAGGAAAAGGGAAGCTTATGAACTTCCAGATTATTCTCAATAGTGCTACAAAATTTATGAGAAAGTAGAATCTACAGAATCCAAGTCACCTACCTGGCAAGCTCTGAATTCCTCTCCCTGCAAATCGAGGTTTGGGCGGTCTTCTTTTTGTCCCCAGTGGACAACCCACTAGTGGTTTCTGGATTGACTGTTTCTATGGGTGGCCCAACACTAACTATTAGACCAGACTGTGCCCACTTAGTTGCCTTTCGGAGAGCTGCAGCAGCTTCTTCTGTAATAACCTCACAGCAGCCGCTCTGAAAATGAAATTGCCACACAAGAGAAATACCAGCATTACCTCTATTTGGCCACACTGTAAGATGCATTTAATGTTCTTCCCTCTGCATATGTGAAAGTATCATAAACGGATCAGAGCACTCTGTTTATGTACTAATCACACTCACGAGACATTCTCTGTTTTTAGTTCTCATCTACAAGGATATCAGAGATCAATGTGGAGTCACTGTTTCTAAATATGCCATTCTTAGCTTAATGGTATCGTTTCTCTTCTCTGATTAATTAAATAAATAAATAAATAAAAACACTCCAAACCCACACATGAGTATTTCTGGTGTAAACACTTGAGAAAATGTCTTAAAATAAATAGGAAATAGGAATTTAAATGTGTGCTTTAAAATTCATACTATGGTACAGTATTAAACACTTATAAAAAGCTAATATTAAAGGTCCCCTCAACCATGACCTACAATGGTTGGAGAATGCATTAGTTGAGATTCTTTTTCAGAATTTGCCACTCTATTTATACCAATAAGTTATACTAACATTTTTTATATATATATATATATATATACACACACACACACATATATATATATAAAGACAATCTTTTTAAAAGGTTCTATAAAATAAAGTAAAATAGAGAACAATATTTAATAAAGGGTATTTAACATCAGTGAAAAAATGGGTAGCCAGACAAATTTTTCCATTAAGATGTTGAATAATTTCCTATTCTGTTTCTTACTTTAGTCATGTCCCGATCCATTTTCACCACTTTCTCCATGTTGGCCCCAGTTCCTAGTCGAAATGGACGACCTTCTGAGCTACTATAAGAGTGAAAATAAAATGCATTAACTTTTTTTTTCCCCCCCACAGCGAAAATAAAGAACTATACAGCCCCACTTTAATATAGAACATGTATTTTTAAGTGATTTCAAAGAATCCCTTGCAGTTGAGAATTGCTTAGCAGTAATAGCAATACTCCACAGTATTACCCATATTCCATTAGCACTATAATTCGCAAAAGGAATATAAGGAAGACTCATGAATGTATTTATTTTGCAGGTCTCTCTCTCCTCTACTCCCACCATAAAAGTCATGAAATTGATTTTTACTGACCACAAGTGCCTAAGGGTATTGAATTAATCTTTCACCTAGGAACACCCAATATCTGCATCTTTCAGCTTCATTTTAAGGCACTGGTTCAGAACTGACTTGGAGTGAGGGGCAGATGTGACAATAGCCAACATTATCACCTGCTGCATTCTGTGCTGTTTGACATTTAGAAATCTCCAAATCCAGATGGAAATAACTGCATACTAAGAACACTAAAGAAAATATAATAGCAAATGTATTATCCAAAGTGCATGTTAGCAAAAGCAAAGCTTTCAAAATCATTTTTGATAGCTCTTTTTGTTAGTCTTACATAATCCCTAATATTGTAAGAAGACACTTTACATTTTTATGATGGAGCACCATTTTAGTAGCTATTTTTAACTTTTTTTTTTTTCTGGCAGATTAAGATTTTTATGTTCCTTCTCTTGTTATCTGCCAGTGACTATAACAAGATTGTGAAGACACTTTGCCTTCTTGTTTATTATCATGCCTGGGATGCTTCAGCTGTAGCACTAAAAATGAACAGAAATAGAAATGCCCGAGTTGGTTGTTAATTCTAATCCACTGAGTTAAGATTACCTCAGTAATGGCTGAAGGACTTCATGGGATGATTGGTCTTCCCGTTTATGAATAAAAATAGAAAGTTTACCATCCACTGCCTCGCTTTCCTCTCCAGGATCTTTATCCCCTTTTATGGAACTTTTAGGGCTGGCTTTTGCCAAAGCAGTATCTGGTTCAGAAGCAGTTGGAGAAAGAACCGTCTGGCATCCTTGATGCAGAAAGGGGAAAAATAAAAGCATGAGGCAAGCACTTGTTTTGAAACCTGCTCCATAAAAACTTTCCTGGCCTTAGAAATAATTACAAAGAAAAGTAACCCCCAGAAAAACAACAAAACACCCTCACATTCTCTGATACATTAAAAGACCACTGTGACACACATCATAGAAAGCCACATAACCTTTGAATATTGACATCTTATACAGCATTTTTCTACCCAAGTCTTCTGTTAACACAAGTACTTTGCAAAAATATGACTTGCCTGGTAATTTCTCAAACTGGTCTGACATGGAAGGATGTTCATACCTGGTACCACATAATCTGCAAGCTTTGCTAACAGCAGAGAAGCAATTTTGGAGGCCGGGTCACTGGGATCGTCCTGTTCACTGTTCAGAGAGGGTACAGAGTAACTCCAGGGAGGCAGTTCCACATTCCCGCAGTCTTCAACACTCATGAGAGGAAGAGCAGCACGACACAACTGGAGGATTATGAGGACCAGCTTTGGAGAAGGACGTTGATCCAAAAGCAGTGACAGCAGCTTGGACACACAGGCTGGCTGGCTCAGGATTGCTTTGCCTATGTGACTCCTGAAAAGGGAAAAGAACTCGTATGACTTCCATTGGAAAAAATGTGAATGTTTGAGAATGTTCTTGAAATTAAACAAAAATTGGTTACCTACAAGATTTAAAGACGACAGTTCTATTTCTAACAAGCCTTATCTGGAACATTTCTTAAGCAACACTGGATAGCACTCAGAGAGTGAGCACAAAGATCTAGTAAGAGCAGTTTGAAGCCATTTTTAGAATGATTTTGAAAGTTATTTTCACTAATGTCAGCAGGAAAAAAAATGATAAGAACTGCTTTTAAACAGAGGGGGGAACAAACAAAAATAAAAAGAACCTCCACAGACAAATGCCTAGTACCTTGACAGGTCATTGAGAAGGCTGAGAACATCTTGAAGGGCATCGTTTCCTGCAGCTTGATTCCCACAACACTCTGTGGCCCGGGCAAGGTGGTTGGTAAGAAGGCTGGAAACTTGACGAGCCAGACCAGAGTGAACAGCCTCTGTTGAACCACCTTTAAAGATAACACAGATTATACAATTGCAAACCACACGCATCTACCAGCTCCTTCCTACAAACAGAAGTCAAACAAAATTATTTTAGTTTTCCTATAGTGCAATGTGTATAAACTAGAATAATAGCACAATAACAATCAAAATACTGAGTATCTATTTAAATAATTCTGCAAAATACACAGCAGTAAAGGAAAAGCAAGCTAATTAAAGACTCCCTCACATTTTCACATCCACTTTTGTGTTCTGAGAACTCGAACATTAATGAATTCAGTGGTGAGTGAATGTTCTATTTTAGAAACATCTTCCACTTCTCACGTATTTGCACAATTTTAAAGCCCACAGTAGAAATATCTTTGGCAGTAATCATACCTTCCTCCTTCTCCCACTCAACACACCGATTGGCTAGCACCTGGAAGGCAGCCCAAGCCATAGTGGCCACCTTCTGTTTCTTAGTCTGTTTTTCATTTGAACTGGATTCCGTCTGGCTGCTTAAACTGCAGAGCCGGTCCATAAGCTGCACCAGGCCGCTGCGCACCAAACACTTCTCTTCGCTCCTGTGTGAGGAGAAATTCAAGTTTTACCAAAGTAACTTTGCAGTCACTACCTACAGACACAGAGTAATCAGTATTTGCTGCTAATTCAGCAGACTAGACAGTTCTGTCTCCCCTTTGCCCTCCTCACATCAAATTCTGTTCTCGGTGAAAATCTGAACAGGATGTTCTCAGATACCCATCATCAAGAAGGGAAGTGTATTTATATTCTATAACGATTCTCCTTTTAAGGCTAAGCCTTTTTGAGGACAACTGTGGTTTATTTTTTCCCCTATTGAAAGAAATAATTTCATACCTTGTGTAGGGTATAGTGCATAAGAGGCCAATGCTGTTTGCACAAGCAATGGGGTAGCGAGCGCACAGTGAGACCACAGACGTCATCGTCTCTCCAAAAGCTTCCTGGACTTGTTCCACCATCCCACCACACGTGAGCTCTTCAATTCTGTTGGTAGTCAGACATTTGAAATCATGAAATCATTTGAAATCAATGAAATGAAGAAACTTCCAAATACAGCTTCAGAAAATCCCAGCCAATTAAAAATAACTCACGGAAGATTTAGAGGCAAAATTCCAAGTTGATTATTTAATGCTTTCATGTAAAATATACATAAACAAGAGACTATTAAACATCTAGCTACAATGAGTGAAATTCTTACAAAATCGCTATCAAATTTATCAATTAACAGCATTAGGATCACCTAATCTAATCTCCTACTAAAATCTAATATACATGAACACAATAGCCAAGAGAGTAGCATACCCTAAAAATACTTGTGGATGCATCATCCCAACATGACAAGAAAATTTAACCAATTTAAAAATATATATTATTAAAAGTTTTAGCCTTTTACTCTGCAACAACCAAACAGATTTGTTGCTGGATGTACAGCTCTGAGAATTTCAGCCCTGACGGTTAGTAAACGGCACTGCACCAAGACAAGCTGACTCCCTCGTATCAAGACCCAAACATTTAGTTATTTTTAGAGGCAAACAAACCTTGGTCCTCCTTGAAGCACCATGGTCACTGGGCCTACGAGATGTGTCACACCACCCACCCGAACAGCCGCCGTCAGCAGCTCTCTCATGTGCACCAGCGCTTGCTTCCTCGTGTTGCCGCGACGCCACCGCGTCTGAGCAGCTAGCAGGAAACTGCTGCTCGAGACCTAGCAGAGATTTTATTCTTATTGTTAACGAGACATAAGCAAAACACACCTCCATTCAATGCAGAAGTTGAAAATATAAGAATTTAGTATATTTAGAATGACATACCGCTTGGTCAGGGTTTGTTCCGATGAAAGCAAACAGCTGTCCCAATAAGACACTATACGTGGGTTTATCTTTGCTATCTTCTATGGTCAGTGACTGAAGAAGAGTGAAGGAGCTGCTCCTGTGGCTGGTAACGTGGCGCCGCCTGCAAGAATACAGGATCATTAGACACGGTAGCTGGAAGTTGATCCAGGGAAAATAATGTGCTGCATCTGCAAAGTTAATGAGCATTTTAAAAATATTGTGCACGCTACTGTAAAACAGCTAAGGGGCATAAACCTTTGCATACCTCTGACTCGATCTAGCAAACTCAAGATCTTCGTTACCGATCATTTCTAAGTCAGATGGTGCTGACATACTGCGCAGAAAGACAGGCTGGCGCACGGCGTGAGATATCACCTTCGTCTCAGATGCTGATTTACAAGCTGCAGCATTACAGAACAGGAAAGCAAGTCACACCTAGTCTAGGAGGTTATTTACAATCTGTTAAATCATTCCAGTGCACATTCCAGTCAAAATTCTAAGGAAGGATGGGGGAAAAGTCATGCTAGGCAAGAACTTGCAGGTCAATTCAGAGAGCTTTTCTGTTTTCTTATCATGTGTTCTGAAGTATTCTTTTAAGTTAGCCTTTTTATTTCAGTAATTCACAAGATTCAAATACCACAAACTATGATGAGAAGCTTAATTACCATCAGTACAATAATTAGAAAAAAAGGCTCCATTTCATTCACTGTAAATTAGTTAATTCAACTTGGAAAAGTTAACAACTTAATTTTAAATGAAAGAGAGAAGAGAAAAATAATAATTTAGAATAGACAAAGTATTTTAGAAATAAGTGCACAGTGCTAGCATTTAGATTTATTATTTATTCATACCTGGGGTCTCTGTAGGTGTACCAGATATACTTCTTGTGATACCAGACTGTGCTGCAATCGTGACATGTAACAACAACTCTGCTCTATTCATCAAGCTCTTAACTAATGTTTTTGTTTTAGCAAGGGGATGAGAGGACTTCTGTATCAGTGAATTCACCTCTTGGAAAAACTTCTCCCTGAAATCATGAAAGAAAAAAAAAATAAAGCAATAAACTCAATTATGTTTTAAAGTCTACTGAAATCAGGTCTTAATGTGAGAAAAATTACTGTAAAAAAAAGTAGGTCCCTTGTAGCCTCCAACTATTCTTTATGAAAACAAAGCAGAAAGCAACAAAAAATGAAATAATTAGCGTCTTTGTTAAACAGACAATAATAAAGTGCTAAGATTAATATACTGGAAAAAATGTTTCTAATTATTTAAATTAGGTATTATGAGGCAGATAGGAAAAATTAAGGTATTTATATCCCCAATTAGAGAATCATCTGAACTTCCCTATTCTCATTGTTTTTTTTCCTACAGATCTACCAGCTTTTTATAGAAATTAGAATATGAAACATTTTCAAAACTACTACCAGCTTTTTTCAGACCACTAAGTGCTGCAGGTACAGTATGAGATTTAAGTTCATATTTCTGTTAGTTTTTATGTATGCATGCAACTAACTCTGCAAATGAACTCTCTGAAATGCCACAGCTGCTTAAATTTGCCCATCTTTAAGTTCCTTGCTTAAACGGCACACTCCACATCCAACCACTAACCTTAATGCCAGGACTACATTCTCAAGATCACTTCCATCAAAAGAAACTTCTTTCATGGAACACAGAAGTTCCAGTTCTTTCATCTTGCTCTAGTCAAAGGGAAGAAAAAGAATGAACATGTATTGAGAGCATCCTGAAATGTGAACACATATGATAGCAACAAAGCTTACCTCATTGAAGTGATAGTCATAGAAGAATGGAACATTGTTCTCCAGCTTCCCATGTATGGCATCATATACCTCATTCTGCCATTTCTGTTCCAGCTCAGCTACACTCTAATAAAGAAATAAAAATAGCATTTATTGTATTTGTTCATCCTCACAAGATTAAAAAAAAAAAAGAAATGCCAGTACATTTTGTATTTGTTTCTGAAATGCTATTAATAAGTCTATATTCTCAAAAAACAAACAAAAGGTTGGGTGTTATTCTCTTTTTACCTGTAATTGTCTCTCCATGGCATTTAACTTCTTAAAAGTCTCTCCCATAATTTTACAAAGTAAATCATATTCCTCCGCATGTTCTTCCTGATACTGGAAATTTATCAAGGACTGGAGCGCATCAACCAAGTTCAAATGCTTAATCACACACGAAACCACCATCTCCTCCATTACTTCTGGCTGAATCACTTCCCTAGGGGTTATAGGTAAAGCCAAGATCTTGATTAGGCAAGAATAACTGGCACACTTTGTCAGTATTTACAGTTCCCTAGACGTTGCATTCACAAACAAGTAGTCACAGAATATCAAATGCTCAAACTGAAATCCTTGCCACTGCCGTAATTCACTTATTTTGGCACCAAATTTTTCAAACAAAATGATTTGAAACAACGACTACTTACTTTATACTAGGTCTAAACTGAGGCCGAGCGCGTCCTGAAATCTCCCTGAGTTTTATCATGATTCCTGGAGGCAGCCTAATCCTAGGTAGATCAAAATAGTGTCCCACGGGAGGCACCAGAACGTCAGAAGGATATGTAAATTCTCGATCTTCATCTATAGTAAGAGGCAACGGAGATGGACTTGGTGTAAGGGCTGGGGATATGACACCATTAGCCTCCACCTGCCACTGGCATCTGGAAAGACAAATCAATAAAAGTGCAGCTGAAAAGGAGTGTGGGTTCCTTCCAATACCTCTCACATTCTAAAAGATATATTAGTGAGCAGTAAATTATGAAAGAACTTGAGGCAGCCTCGTTTTGTAGCACAGCAATCATGGCTTGTACGAAACACGGTCTAATCCTTCTCTGTTTACTTAGCTCTAGAAAACAGAACCTTTGCTCTCTAGATTATTTCTTTAGGTTTAGACATGACCAAGCTGTTGAAAAAACTCTGCACAAGAAGCTATTTTGTGATAAAACACACAAACACACACGAGAACTCAGATTAAAAAAACCTTTTTTTTTTTCCTTACCTTTGTAATAGTTTAGACCTTAAGAGCTCTTGACAGGTTTCTTCATCTTTGGTAATTTCTGGTCCATTGTATAATATTCGTAGCATAGAGCAAGCTAACACAGAAAGGCCAAGTGCCAGGTCCACTAAGAACGGCAAGCCTCCTGACACGTCCTCGGAAGACTCCTGTGGTAGGAACAGTGATAAGTTGCATCAGTTAATCAACTAGGAAGTCACTCTCTCATCTATTTCAAAATAAGACATTAATCTTACACAAAGGGGTACTGAAAAAATGCTTGAACTAATAAAAGTAATTGCTTTGACAATTAAAAATATAAAAATATATAATAACAAGTCAAGATAAGGAGGAAGGGATTTGGGTATCAATTCCCTGAACAACAACAAACATAAAAATACTCTCAAAATAAATTTTTGGGTCCATTCGTCCTCAGCTTGCAGATCTGTCATCTTGCAGATCCAGTCCTAGCTTCCAGGCAGTGGGATTCAAGCTTCCTTCTGTCTGATCCCAGCTCCCCCCACACCTCTCTACAGACTGGAATCATCATTTCTTCATTCACCCTCCAATTCCCAGGTTGTTACAAGGCATCAAGGCACCCAAAGGCATCAAGGCTCCTCATCTACAGGCAGCAGTGGTTATTAAATGACCTTGTCCAAGTCCAGTGTCAATGACAAGAGATAGATAAGTCACACTAGGCAACATCTCTCTATAAAACCCTAAGTATGTTACAGAGCGTGCCAGAGGCACTGCTGGCTAAGGAAGCAAGATGCTGAAAACAAGTCCTTTACATTATAAAGGGACATTTGTTATAGGGTTAAAATAAGCTATTACTGTTTTAAACTTCATAGGTGAACTTCATCTCTGATGTACATTTCTGCTCTATATAAGGTATGTAAAAGAGAAAATAAATCTAAGCTCAACCTCTCCCATGGAATCTGTCACGTCAGAGTACCTGTGCTCGAACAGTGCAAGCAAAGCCCCACATGGCTTTGTCGGGAGTGTTGTGCTCACGGCCACTCCGCATTTCGAAGGAGAAGGTGACTGTATCTCCTTCCACCTTAAAATTTCAAAGAGGAGGAGGGAAGGGAAAAAAAAGAAAAAAAGAAAAAAAAGATTCATTTAGGAATTGAGGTAAACAAGTAAGCTTTTCATTAAAGTGGCTTATTTTATGGATTAATTTTTCAAATTAACTGATTTTATCTCCAATTACATATATTGATTAAAGATCCTTCCCTTTCTTTTCTTAAGGGTATCTTTCAGTGGACAGCTCAGTTTTAATTCTGCTGCTGGCTAACTACAGTAAAGCAAATAAAAATGTAGTTGTGTAACAGAAATTTGAATTTATGAAGTCAGGCTGTGTTACTTGGCTTGAATTTTCATCAGAAAGCTTTCTTTATTCTTCTGCAAATACAAGCAATGATCAACAGTTCTTTTCTTGAAGGTGGGAAGACAGACAAGTTCAAGGAGGGGAGAATGTTAATGTTAACAGAAGATGTTGCTAATAGAAGAGTACAAAAAATATTTCTTAAAACCATTACTTTTGAACACTGTTGTGTTTGAATGAAGTTGCTTTCTATTTTTTTTATTTCTTGTTCTCGTTTTTCAGGATTTTTTTTCCTGTTATGAATATTAGCCAAGTTTTAGTAGGGAATGATGTAGCACCACAAATACATAAGAAATATGGCACGGCATAAAATCTAAGGGAACGTATTGAACAAAGTTTCTAAGGGATTTTACGCATTCAGCCTGAGGGCATATAAATTTATGAAAAGTTGTTATACCTACTAATTGTTATATTTGTGGGTTATCTTAAAAACAATCATTCCTCTAGCACTTAAGCAAATATGCACAGCCTCAGAGTCAGCAAGAACCCCTCCTATGAATTCTCATACTTATGAGAACAGTAGTGCTGTTAAAAGCTCCAGGACTGGAACATACCAATAATGAATGAATTCCAGAAAGACATAACAAAACAATCTCAAAGAGTAACAACACGCATAATATACAGGCGAGTTTAACACTATGCCCCAACGACATAATAGTCTACTTGAGAAGAGATCTCATCATGATAGTAAGCACACAATTAAAAGCTTGGACTTCATTTAGGGTTAAAATGTTCTCTGCATGGATTCCAAAAGAGATTTTTCTAGGTCAAAAATTTTTGGATTGTAATACTGTACCTTTACTAAGTCTTTCGGCCAACCAGTTCCTAAGACACTACGGCTGCCATATCCCAGTGTATTGCCTCCATACTCAGCAACCTTCCTACTGTTTGTGTTAGGACCAGCATAGATCACCAACTTCAAAACATAAAATACACTGTTAGACTGTAAGAGAAAAACAAGAAAAGCTAATAATAATAATAATACTTAGCACTTACACCGCGCTTCATGTTTGCAAAGCGCTTTATTAACATTAACAAGTCCTCACAACAGCCCTGTGAGGTGAGTAGGCAAGTATTATTATCCCCATTTTACAGATGGGGAAACTGAGGCAGGGAGGGAGTTGAGGTCCTTTGCCCAAGGTCACACTATTCAATAGCAGAACTGGAAGCAGCAAATAGGAATCCTCATTTCCAGTTCTCGTGCTAAGCTCTTTAGAGCACACTGCCTCTCCAACCACGGGATTCATCCTGCTCCCTTCGAAGTTAAATGTTTCGCCAGTGACTTCAGTGGGAACATGATGAAGCCTGAGGTTTTCTGTAACACTTTAACTAGTAACATAACTAGTACCATAAATATTAACATGTTTTTTCATAAGCAAAGCTAATGAGAGTCAATATCACAGGACTTGTTCTATGTTGAAAAATACAGAGCAACAATTAGCAAATACCACAAACAGCTCTGATTTTTTTTTAAAGGCAGTATTAGTTGCATTCTTGAAGTTTAAGATACTTCATATAATCCATATTAGTCCAGTTCACATTAATCCATACAAACAAGCCATTTAACATGAGGGAAAAAAAACAAAACAAAACAAAAAAAAAAAGAGAAGCTTTTCGAGTTCTGCCCAGTTTAAACAAACTGTGCTGATCTACAAAGGACACGGCTAGGTTAAAATCTGAGAAATAAGTAAAACTGGACAAAAAGGAAAAGGAAAAGGATGGCAAATGTTTAGAATCTATGTCATAATGAAATGGATGTAAAAACTTGGAAGAGCTGGTAAAAAAAAATTCAAAAAAAATTCTAGAGGATACTACAGTTCTCCTGTATGACAACCACCACACTACTGACTCCCATCTTTCGTGAAAATTCCTAATATATTCTTAACTTTTATTGGAAAGCCCCTACAGCTGATGAGTTTTAAATAGCGGCAGAACCAATAGATTTATGTTCTGAACTAATATACTGGAAGAATTAAGCATATACTCTTTTCAGACTATTTTGTCAAAAATAACCTAAGTTAAACACGAACTAGGAGATAACGCACTTTCACCTCCCTGCCTTTTCAAGTCAGCACTGACTGCATATTTTCTATCATTTAGCTATTGCAGATATCTTACATTTACCAAGGTGAAACTCAAAAACTTCTTTGAAGAGTTTTGACACTTGTGCAGTGATTGTGCATCAATCATCTCCCTGCATCACTATATTCTAGACCTTTGGAATAACTAGACTGTGGCACTGCAGTGTACAATAACAAGCTGTTGTCAGTAAAAACTTCCACATTATCCTCAACACTGAAAGTATGGTGTCATGAAAAATGAAAAGCGTTCCTGACAAAAATGCACAAGAAATAAAATAAAATAAATAAAATTAATAATAATAAATAAGATGTAAAGAAAAAAATTTCTGCATTATCTGTTGCTTACCTTATCATAATCATATTGTGAAGAACATCTGTTGTCAAATCTAAGATATAAACAGCGGGCTCCTGGGATATGTACAGTTTCTTTAAATTTATAGTTATCCCTGACAGGATGAACTGTTTCTACAGTCTTCCCAGCAGCCCAAGGAGCAGGGATCTTCAAACCCGTAAGAAAACCTGGTTCTTCTTTCTCTTCCAGCATTCTGAAACAATAGCGAAATTCAACAATATAGTCCTGAAATTCAATACACATATTTGTACTATATATTCAAATATACTATATATATATATAAATTCTGCGACACTGCAAATAGAAAAAAAGCTAACTTAAAACTTGCTTATCCTATCTGTTTTTAAGCAGAAGCTGTAAAACTTTGAGTTAAGACTAAGGATTTTAATCCAGGATTTAAAATAGTAAAGGCTTAAAATACTGTAAAGGCTTAAGTTATCGTGTATCTCATACTGCTAGAGTGAGTTTTATTTTCTCATGAAGGTCTGCCTTAGCCTAGTTCACTGTTATGATTAATTATCCTTTATAAAGCCTTTTTTTTTTAATTTCAAAGTCAAATTTACAGATTTTGCCTTTGAGATCATTGCTTTGAGATTTACCCTACTGCAAAGGTCGAACAAGTATCACAGAATATTTTATCCCATAAAAAGACACAAACATTCAGCACATCACCTCTCATCAGGTAACAGCTTGCCCTTCTGCTCTGAAGCACCAGTAGGAGAACAGTTCAGTTCTGAGAAAACTGGAGACTGAGTTTTAAGCAACAGTGCAGTCTGTATCACAAAACGTAGTGTTAGAAATATGCAAACAGCAACTTATTTTAAGAATCTCAGTACTGAAACATATTAACAAATTGTATGTTGTTAATGTAAATTAATATCTTTTTAATGCAGTATATTAAATCTGCCTTGGTAGAACAGCTAGTATTAGCTTCCGTCATGAGCTGTTGAGCAATTCTTCAGCCACAAGCTGTGAATCACTTAATGCAGACAGCTGACCAACACTGACAGCATTTTAGAGCATGCACGAAACATCTTTTTACTTTGCAGACAACTGCTCATGTGAAGGCCATACCTGACTTGTATAAAGAACAAGCTGCACCAGCTGAGGCATCAGGGCATCAGCCATGGTTAATGTTTGCAAATTTGGATGCATCAGAGATGTCAAGAGGACAGGAAGCAGATGACCAAGCATAGTGGCCTTTGTAATTTGTTCCAGGCCTTTTAATCTGCAAGAAAATTCAAGGTTTATACAGTAACAGCTATTTTCACAGATTATCATTATTGTTTTTAAAGACAACTGCTTAATCTTCCAACAGGCTGCGCAAGTAAATAATCCAAAGTTCAGCAGAGAACATTTACATTCCAGTGGGTTAAAAAAAATCTGGAAAACATTAGTTTCTCCAAGGTTAAAAAGGTCTATCTTACTAGAACATTCTTAGCTGACAAAATACCTATTGTTTCCAGTGTCTCTGCTTCTAAGTACCATTGGAAGCAGACTAAAAACTTACAAACTTGAGTTTATATTAATCTGTAGCTTATCCAGCTAGTACTGAAATGGAAAGTCTGTTTCTAAAAGCTTCAGTAGAAGTGCTACATAAATGCTATAGTAATAAACACATTCAAAGCTTGCATATGAAGTTGCATATTAAAAGATATTTAATATTCCTTCCACTTACAGAAGTCACAACAAGCAACATTTTGCTGAAGCACCTCATTCACACTTGTCTTACCTTTGCTCTCTATCAGAAATGTCACTGTTTATTAGCGCTGTAGTGACTTGTTGCAGCATTTCTAGAACTTCATCGCATCCCGTCAAAATTTGTGTAGCAAGTGACAAAATGCTGGTCTTTAGTTCCTAGGTAGAAAAAGTTTATAGGATGCTTAAATTCTTAGAGAATAATAATAATAAAAAGACAACTGAATGAAAGGATGGTATTTCCAAATTAAAATAATGATAATGTGACCTGGCAGGCCTGCAGCAGTAGATTCATCCAAGACTTAAATTTGATTAATGCTAATTCCCCAAGTGCTGGGAGAAACTAGGTGCATATTACGGGATGCACGTCCAGTTTCTAGAGGGAAGGAATCCCCAGTCCAGCACAGGAGAGCAGCTGTTAGCCAGCCAAGGTACAGCATTGGTGACAGAATGTCCTAGCAGGTATGAGGATCACTGTAAAGAGAGAAACTGAACAATGAAAACATGGGTGAATAGTGAGACAAGGAAAGCACATTTAGCATTTACTCAGCAACTCTCAATAAATAACTGTAACTTCATCAGATTGTGAGCACACACACACACACACACACACACATATGCACACATATCCAAAAACATCTTAGCAAACTATACCAGAAGTTTAGAAGTTAATATTATTATAAAAGAATCATTAAAAGAAAAAAAATATTAAAAGACAGCCTACATGCTGGGATAAACCTGGCTTATATGAATATATTCATATTCTAGCTGTACTAATAAACATGACAAGTTTTATAAATCTTACACCAATAAAAATATCACTGTCCTTGAACTTTGTCTCCTCACAGTTCCCTTGCCACAATCACTGAAAAAAGGACGTCAGTGACTTCGCACTATTTCAGACAA
>JAWLRI010000333.1:1637029-1658462 GCA_034781795.1 Crypturellus tataupa | reverse complement strand
GAACTTTGTCTCCTCACAGTTCCCTTGCCACAATCACTGAAAAAAGGACGTCAGTGACTTCGCACTATTTCAGACAACAGGAGGAAGACAGCTCTACATAAGCTTTGCAGTTAGAAAATCTGAAGTCAATAAGGCAAGACAGACAAAACCATCTATTTTCTATCCAAATCTGAATAATTAATGGTTTCCATGTCTGCCTAGGGGGAGGAAGAACATGCGTACAATTTCACGGCATGTAAATTTTCTGACAATCACATATGAATTAAAATACATTTAAAACCTCATTATATAGATGTAAGAAAGGAAGCGTTTGCTCACTGACAACAGAGAAATCAAACTTCAGTACTGAACCCAGAACAACCACTGACTCTAGCTGAAGAGCAGGAAAATCCCTGTCTATCATAATCTACCTAAACCAGGAGGAAAAGAGCTGATAACACAGCACAAGTAGAACGTACTGCAGAAACAGAGGTGGCAGAGGAACTTTGACTGTAGAGAGCCATACTGGAATAAAACTTGGTGTTTACCTGTACCTTCAATGTCTCTCCCTGCAAGGAGCTGTCACTGTCATCATTTTCATCAGGTTTAATCAAAATAGTGTTACTGAGTAGGTGGTTCTGTACAGCCATCAGATACCGCAAGCACGAAGATGCAGCCTTTAATACAAATAAGTACACTTTACATTATCTACACCCTTTAATCAGTTTGGATTCAACCAAACCTTGTACTTCAAAACATAAGAGAGGCAGAAATTAGGAGGCAAAGGACAAGTAAAAAAAAGAACAGCAAAAAAACAACAAAAAAACCCACAATAACAATATTTTTATTGTTATATAACAATAAGTTGGATTTAAGGAGCAGGCAAAGGAATCAAAAGCAATTTTACTTTTAACAAAATACATTCTACTTACAGGCACAGTTGAAAGAAGCCTTTGAAAATCATCTTTAGATACAGTTTGGCACTTGGTGATTAAGACACAAGATTCTCGGACAACAATCTTGAGAATGTAGTGCAATAGCTCATCATTTAGTCTTCAAAAATGCAGGAAAGATGGGAAATGTTAACAAAGTAATTATTGCGTATTTTGTTTAGCTCAGAATACCATGCAAGTGCAAGCTGTATTATGTGAAGCCCACCAATGCCTGCTCAAATTCATAGCAATTCAGAAATACAAAGCAAACAAAACCTTGAATGTTTTAAAAAACAGAAATTAATGCAACAGTCTACCATGATTTTTTGCACTGCTCATATAAACCTGTAGAATGTGCAATGACTCCTTAAAAATAAAACATAACACTACAACTTGTATGGATACCTGAGGCTGATGGTTTTGCTGTTGAAAACTAACTTAAGACTTCGCAATCCACATCACTGTGTTAAAGTTATACCATAAATTATCATCTGTATTTACTCTTTGCATGGCAAACATCTCAGAATTAAAATCTAAATTCAGGCACACAAGCTTCCAAAGTTTCTGCTAATACCTCAAATCAACAGGATCTCTCCCCTTTGTGTGCATGAAATCCTACCCACAAGGCAGATGAAGAGAGTTTTGAGATTATACTGGAAGCAAAAGTGCAAGCAACATAAGAAGAATTTTATGCAAGCATCTAAGGCAAGTAAGAGAAACCCAGAACATTATTAATTAAAAGTTTTTTAATAATTCCAAATTTTACCTATAATGTTCATCATCTTCACTTCCAAATCTATTGTTCTGAAGCTGTTCAGCGAGATTAGTCAGGATAACATCACGAAGTTGGGAGAGACCACTATTTCTCTCTCCTGAAATGGAATGCAAAAGCTTTTGCAAAGCAGCATTTTACCAAATTTATTCTTATTTTCTCAGATATCTTATTGAACGTAAATTTCTGAACAAAAATAACTGCCTTTACAGTGTAGCCTGGTTCCTCCTTGCTCATATGACAGGCTATTAAGATTCTGGGACAAATCTCCTCTTTTCCCCCCTAACAAACACTTGTCCATGCAGCCACTGAGAATTAGAAGCACTCCATGATTTTCTAGAAAAGGCTGAGTTTAAGACATATTCTCTCCTGCTCTTTGTAGAAATTGAGAGCATTTTCACATTTTGTTTTCAATTAGAAGAGCAGACTCTCACATGTCAGTAAGGAACTCTCACCTTCAGTTAGGACCAATTTCAATAAATTATTGATTTCTACTTCTCCAGGATACAGGATATTTAAACCAGAGCTAAGGGAAAAAACAACAAAAAGCACTATTTAACACCTTGAATAGTATATGGAATAATTTCAATGAGCTTATGAAAAACAGTGTCACAGAATCTCATCTTAATGTCTCACAGATGGTGCTTCTAATTGCTATATAAGAGTTCCACCAACTTAGAAAGACACCTGCCATACCTTAATATACAGATCAATGTCATAAAATAAGCAGTGGTTTTCTCCAGCAAACTGTTTCTTCCCTCTATGAAGCCCCACTGTCATTATGCATATGTATAACAGCAATGACAGCACAATCATTTTGCAGGAACCAGACAGATGTTTTAAGAAAGGAAAAAAAAAAAAAAATCAAATAGAAGAACCTTGGTGATGGAGAAAAAAAAAGTCTGTGGCTCAAATATCCATAATAAGAGACTGCAATGGGAAATGCAAGATCCAGTAAGCAAGAAGTCCCTGCTGTTAATTTTACATTTACTAAAGAAAGGTTCCTTATACCTGTCCTCAGTGAAACTAAGCAGTGGATCCTATAGCCAGCACTTTTTGGAGAACACAGCTATGCACAAATATCCCTTGTTGAGATATATCTACTTTCCCTTCTACTGAATTTTGTCCTTACTCTTTACTTCACTTGTAATTACTACTTGTTATTTCACTGTCATCATGGAAATGCATTTCCCTTCTTCCCCAAATATAAATCGTAATAATTTCATATTATAATGTTCTAAATCTGATCATATTAATAAAAATGTAATTGCTGAATACAATTTGGCTCTTTGTCTGCTGTAACAGTAAACTGTAACAGTAATCCCAGTTTAATGATCTTTTCCAGTAACTCAGATCTTAAATTCTTTTTAAATTAGACAGAAGAGATCTTTACCTAATTGCTAGACAAACTTCCTTCTGAATTTCAGCGCAAATCTGGTCCCTTGGTGCCATCAGTAACTGCCAAAGCAACAGGCCAGATCTTCTAACAATATCTCTATTTCTTTCAGTTTGTGGGCTGAAGAAAAACTTAAAAACCACCTACAAAATAATTTAAAAAGCCACAACATATTTAAAACACCTAACATGGTGATATGAACATGAACAACAGCAGTTTAAAGTACCCATTTTCTCTTGACAGTTTCCATGACTATTTGTCTAGATGACTAGAAAATTCAAGTTAGAAATTGAATTTAGCCTTCTAAAATCTGGGGTTAGCTTAGCAGCAAGACAAGCTGTTGTTCTTTCAGTCCCTTAGTAAAATAAAACAAAATAAAAAACTAGACAAAAAACACCCCATCATCTCTCTGAATTTGACTTAACTGCAACAGTGGCAATTACACCTTTTTTAAATTGGGAACCTCAAAGGGGTATACAAAACAACATGAAGTCACCACTACTTCAATCTCTATTAAATTGAATGCAGTGGAGAGAAAGAATAGGTGCTGATCTGTATTCTAACAGATCTTTCTTTTTGTTTCTAAATGTTTACTGCAAAAATATATTTAAGATATCACTGTACCTGAAAGACAACAAGGATGCAGCGTATTATACAAGTATCGCCATTCACCATAGCTTTCTCCATAATGTCACAAATACTGCTGAGATGATGGGCTTCAATGGGATGTTGTTTGCCCAGAAAATTTGTTATGGGAATATTGTTGCTGGCTGCAAGCAAATTGAGTTGGTGGATACACATGGCACCAACATGGTGCAGTAACTGGTTAATAACCTCATTTGTTGTTATTGCATCTCCTAGAAGGAAAAGAAAGGATGTTTAAGCACATCTACAAATGCAGGGTACCATTCGCTTCTAAAGCACATGATATAATCTCTAACTTCAAGGTTCCCACCCGCGTTATAAACGAAAGAATTACTAGCATCGTTTTGTAACATGCTAAAGCTAGCAGAAATATGGGAACTTTCAAGCACGTCTCTTCTTTTTCTTTTTACAAATATCATGTAGCCACGGACAGGATTTATAAACTTTTCGAGGGCAGTTTTCATGATTTTTGATGAAGTTTCAGAAAGTAGTTTCTTCAACAATCTTTCATTCAACTTGCACTTAGCATAACAGGCTGGATTCTGGTTTGCCTCACCTTTCGGTTCTGTAATGATATGACTAACTCCCAGCCGCTGACAGACACAGTGGAACGCCTGGTTTCCAGGATTACACCACTGATCAATATAATCGTTAGAGCATGTCCAGATCATGTTATTCATAGTATCATAACAGGCACCTAAAAAGGAGATTATTTTGCATAAAAAAAAAAAATGCTTATTAAATCTTAGGTATCTAGTTTATTTTCTTAAATAAATCTGTCATGTGACACAGTAAACTAATTATGCATTGGAATGAAAATTGTTAAATGAGAATTCTTAATAGATTGAAACAAAGGCCCACCCCTTTTAATGATTCAAGTAAATGTACATCCAGGTCCGCTCCAAGAAAATACTCCAGTGTTTATTAATTATAAACATAAATGAAATATATTATCAATATTGTGGCATATGATACACATAAAATTTAGTCTGATTTAGCTCAGATTTTTTAAGAACTGAGCTCCTTCTGAGGCAAGGATTGCATATGTTCAGTTATGAAATATTCCCTGAAAATAGAATGACTTCTTACCAAGTCCGGGTACCAGAGCACCACGTCCAAGTGAACTTCCTGCAGCATCAATGAGATCTGCTCGGCTTGTGAACTGCCCATCCGAAATATTGAACACCAAGCTTGAAGCAAGAACTACATGGAGGAAAAGTGTTCAATAAATTTTGCAGAGGTTTATTATGTGTCAGAATAGCAAGGATTTAAAACCCACCATAAATGTTTCTAACTTACTTTTTAAAGACGACAAAGCACTTGTGCCTCCAAAAAGTGAGCGCGTTGCAGAGCTGCCTGATCCACCTGGAGGTGGGACCAACATCACCAAGTAGGTTCCACACGTGTATATGGGAGTTTTTCTTAACATTTTCAGTGGCAGCCCACAACTTGTGTTTGCAGCTGGAATGTTAAAACAGAAGTTAGAGAACAAATACACATTCCTTCATGAAGTTAAAGACTTGGAAAAGGTGCAACAAACAATACTATACACGGCTTCAAATAATCAACTCTAGTTGTCAGCTGGCAAAATATAGTCTTTAAAACAGCTCTTCAGGCTGACTCTTCCCCAGTTCTCCTGTAAGTATATCTATTTCCTGTACAATTTGTATTTATGGAAATATCCCTAATTCTTCAAAGTGGAAAGAAAAAAAAAAAGTCATCATATGGTCCTAGATCTGGGTTTGAAAGAGGAAGAGATATCTAGCTTAGCAAAGCAATCCGTAATTCAAGCATTGACCACCTGCATCCAAATACTGCAGGTGCATTTCAAATATTTATTCTGAAGGAAAAAGAAAAGCATCTAATTCTTGACATTGAGATAATGTTAATTATTAGAAATGATATTGATGTGTTAAGAAACAAAAGTGCAAAAATACTTCAGTCAATAAAACTTCTTCTGACCTGCTTGGTCCTCTTTCAGTGTATTGGAAATTGTAGAGCCAGTGAGAGCAGCCAGTGTTGCTGACGGGGAGGCTCTGTACCTAGACAGTCTACTCAGAAGCATCTCATTTATACTTTTTGCAGATTCACCCTCTTTTCTCATTAATATAATTCGTTCTTGTAGAGGATTTGCTATACATATGCCATTTTCTACCTATTAAAATGGAAAGAAAGAAAAAGAAGGAAAACTGTTAGACCTTTAAATCTCTCTGAGACAGGATCTTAGAACCTTGCTGAGGACAATGAAATATATGAGTCTGAGGTACGAATATAAACTCTGGTGTCAAAACTTCTTGCAAAGTATTATAAAAACTAGACAGATGAATAACTGGTTGCAACTTTGCAGTTCCATATAGTATCTTTTGATACTTGAGTTCTGGAAGACAGACCTGCTTGTCATAAATTTAATTTATTTCTGGAAGACTACATAAAATATTAACACAATTAGATTTTAATGTCATTGCCTTTTCATTGGTGAGTTTTCCAACAGAAATCTCTAAATCATAAGCCAGACAAAAAGGATTATTTTCTTAGATGGCATTCCTTAGGGGAAGCTTTACTAAAGAATATGCTTCTTAATGAAGACAAGGTCTGATTAGATAATTTCTACAAGCTATTCTTCTGCAACCTACCTCTTCCAGTTATATTGTCCCACTAAGTACAGCAGTGGGACAAATTACTAAGTTACTAATTACTAAGTTACTTGTCAAAGATAAAGTCTCCTGTAATTTCAATTATCATTATACTGAATCATTATACTGAAGCTCTGCTATGCAAACAAATATAGATTGAGATGGTGCGTGCATATGTGTGTGTGTGTGCGCATGTGTACGTACACAGCAACGATTAGCATACAATATAGAATCATTTTAGGTTATAAAATGCAGTGTTAACAAAACAATTATGCTTTTTAACTTCTGAGGCCCGGTCAGCTTTTAATGCATTGAAGCAGATCCACAGGAAA
Source organism: Crypturellus tataupa (assembly GCA_034781795.1). Classification (NCBI taxonomy): domain Eukaryota; kingdom Metazoa; phylum Chordata; class Aves; order Tinamiformes; family Tinamidae; genus Crypturellus; species Crypturellus tataupa. The sequence goes on along the minus strand of JAWLRI010000333.1, from coordinate 1,651,773 downwards.
CAATACTTTAAATCCTAGTGCAGTGATTTACTGTCTCAGCATAAAACTGAACTGGTAACAATAATAAAGTATGTTTTACAGTATAATTCTCACTGCAGGACTGTGATAGCTGTATGCTCTTTGAAAAGGGGAACTAAACAATACACTCTCTGTTCTATTAAAGTTGTTTTGTAAATATATTGTAAAGCAGCTATTCAGATTACATATATCAATATCGAAACCTACTTTACTGTCTTGAAAATGCTTATATTTAATTATGCAATAGTCATGCTACTAATTCAAGAGTCAGAAACACTATTTCACTTACTATAAGTTCAAAAATATCCATAAACACAGAGTGGCCCTTTGGTGTTTTTTCATTGAGGCTTGCAGGAGACCAAATCCAGTAAAAATATGTACCATCTGAAGAAAGATGCACCGTTGTCATAGTACTGCCAACTGGAAAGTGATTTACTGGCATTGGGATTATTTGACATACCTACAGTATAAGGACAAAACAAGAAATTTGAAATCTGTTCTTAGGAGTATTAACAGCCTAATTAAGACAAATAAAAATATCAAATGCAGGTAGTCCATAGCAAGACTTAGTATTGGACATACTGATCCCATTTCATGTATTTGTAATGAGCTATTGTATGATGCTTGCCAAATAGATCCATTTTATTAAAAATAGCTTATATATCTAGTCACTTAATGTAACTAAAAATAAAAGGATCACTCTCAAATGATTAAGAATACACCCACAATACCATTAGAGAAAAAAATACATGCTATAAACAGCTATCTGCTTTCTTCTACTTTTCCAAAACATTACTCCAAATTTTGGAAGGAAATGATGGTAAAAGAGAATCTGAACATTCCGTTTCAGGAATATGTTGAACATGAATGAACACAACCATTTTTAAAATCATCACAGGGAAAAATAAAATAAAAAAGCATACAAACTATCCAAGTTTAAGCAGCATTGTAGTTCTTTATCTAAAAGACAGACTGGAAACAAAACCTGAACATTGTTACATTAGAGCTGTTCAAGAAGACTACATATTTACTTAAAGTCAAGTCCATTTTGCTACTGTTTGTTTTATAGTACGATTTTACCATGTTCTATCACTCACAATACCACCACAGAGACATGCAATGTGTATTTATAGGTATTTATGTTTAAACTCACATACTGAACAATACCTATAATACACTTTGGTAAATTCTTTTAATGTCTGTCTTTATAGAAGACAGTTCAACAAAAAGAGAAAACTTCAAACACCAAACTAATTAGCCAGGCTATAAATGACCACGATAAATTAAGAATGTTGTATTACTCTCCTCTTACTCAAGAACGGATATAGTGGCTGTTCCTTTTACCTGGAGGGTATGCTGATCCACAACCTGGAAAAGGGAGTGAGGCTTATTATCAAAAGAGACAGGCCGATGAAGCAGCTTGTTGTTGCCAAAAGCAACCCAGCCAGGCTCCAGCTCCTCATTACGACAGTACACAAAACCTCTGGTAAAAAAAAAAAAAAAAACAATATTAAAACATTTTAAAGACTTTGCCCTACGTTTTTGTTCATTTTGAAGAATAATGCACAAACACATTATTGAACATACATTGACTTGCATTTAAGCTCAAGGTCAAAAATTTCTGTAGTTAACATTTTAAGCATAGGAAGCTTTGCAATCTCTTAGCAATAATGCAAGGAAATGCATTGGGTCACATGTGCACTAATCATTTATAAAATGAATAGCCTAGAAAACAAATAATTACAATCCAGCAATTGTACAGCTAGACATAAAGGGTCACAAATTTTGTCTACATTTAAGTCCCTCTCAAAGAAGAATAAACCAACTCATTATACATATTCTTAAAAATCCAAAATATTAACTATTCTACTAGTATAGTTGTTTTGAGCAGAGGGTTGGACTAGATGACCCTCAGAGGTCCCTTCCAACCTAAATTATGCTATAATACTACAGAAAACATACTCAGAAAGAATTTCAGAGAAGAAAAACAACACATTAAAGTAACCACTAATGCAAATGCATAATATAGTCAGTCCTAACATTTGAAAAAGATTTACCTAGACAATGAATTCTTTTTTATTCTGCAGAAAAGCAAATATTCAACTATGCTGCTACTCACCGCAAAGTACCATGTAATCCAGATCCTAATTTGCTTATTCCTCTGCCCACTGAATTAGTTGTATAAAGATAGAGCCCATCTGCTGCAAGACAGCGCCCTAAGTCTGCATCTGAATCAGGAAGAGAGAACAGAGCAGAGCCCTTCAGCGTAACTTCCAGGACAGCATTAATCATTCCACTTTTACCAGAACTACACCAGCAACCAGGAGCCCATTGATGCTCTTTTTTCCAACAGGTCAGAATCATTTTTCTAATACTAAATTTTGTTGTTTTTCTTAGAGCTACCAGTATACAGTCAGAGAGAAATTCCTTCTGCAGCAACATCCTTGCATTTCTTACGGTCCCGTAGGGAGGCGTCTGAATTCATGCAAACACTAAGGATATTTTGAATTTCCAAGTGCTGCCAAATAAACTTAATAGGAATTTGGTGCTATCCACCTGGCCCCTGTTTTGAGGCAAGAAATGACACTAGCACTATCTTTCATGATTTAAATTTACATTATGCATCTTGGAATAATTTCCCTTTTCTGTCTGGAGCTCTCATTTCAGTGCTGAAGACCTGTCTTCAGGTATTACAGTCCAAACTTCTATAACAAAAACACCAAGTGCAGTCACTAAATTAACATCAGACTCAAGACTTATCCTTTTCATTTTAATATAGAACATGATATTCTTTTTTTCCAGATGATCCCCAAATCAGCTTTAAAAAGCAAACAAATCATTTGCATAGCCAATTATATTAGCTTAATGAGTACGTGTATGACAAGCTAAACAACACAAACTGTTTAGCAGTCCTGTAATATCAGGCTTACATTTTCAAAACTTCAGTTTTGAATGTGCCAGCTACACAAAGTGCATATGCAATTGCTCCCCTCCCCCTCATGATATATGAGGCTTCTGGCTACTCTTGTGATGCCCATTTCTCTCTCCAGATGGTTCTTTAAGCCCTTCAGCTTTCAATTATTTAATATGTACTGTATTTGCTTTTACATGACTTCCAACAGGAAAAAAAAAGTCCTCTCCAATTTGAAACCTTAGATATATATACTTTTTTTAGCTACTAGTACAAAAGTCATCTTTGTTCTCCTGTGCTAATATTGAAAGTATAAGACTTTATAGTCATATAATAATTTACCTTTACTTTCACTGCTGGAACTAGTGTTGGCATCAGGTGCAGGCAGCATGTCTTCGAAGCCCCAGGATACTATATGCTTTCCTCCAAGCAGACAAGAGGGAGAGCCAGGTCCCCCTTCCAAAAGCAGCAACCTTTAAGCACAGAACGAAACAAGGTGCATAAAGAACAATGACTCCAAAAATCAGCTAAATCAGATGTTAATCTTAAAGATACTTTTGAAGTAATTTACTCTGTCAGAGTTCTAAAGCCACTTAAAGGATTCATCAATATTTAATAATAAAGGAAAAAAAACAATTAGTAGCTCCTTTTACATTTGGCTTTCTAATGTTTTCCTTCTGCAGTTGACATTTCGATCTTTCCTAAAGCCTACAATAAGTGTGATTAAATGGATTTACCATTAAAGCATCCATAATGCATTTATATATTTCAGATTTGATGTTGAAGTGCTACAATTAGAAAAATCAGTACAAACCTGTATAATACATCAGCCACAGGCAAAGATCCTAGATCAGTCTGTTTCTGTAATAGATGGACTGTATGAACAAAGGTTTTCAGCGACCCTCTAAAAGGATAAGAAAAATATGAATTAAAGATGTCTATTGAAACTAGACTGAATGCACACAGAGAACAGCAAACATGTAGAACATAATATCCGGTACCACAAAGAAAAAATATCCAAGTTGTCTAATGAAAGCATCTTTTTCAATTTGCATTTCTTTTCTTTTCTGGATTTTTTTTTTTTTTTGTGAAAGAAGTGAGAAAAGAAAGGAGCACAAAGGAAGAATGCTGGCTACCTGCCAGTCTCAAATCACAGTATTCTTTGAAAAAGAGGTTGCACCATGCTTCCAAGGTAGCATCAGCTACCAAAGGCCTGTGTTACAAGCAATATCCCTAGATTGTTTTTACTACACATTATAAAATACTTCAATTTTTTATCTATTAGAGATAGCTACTTTCAGTAATTCTTGTAGTCAATTAAACATTTTTAGATCTGCAAACACAATTTGCAGGTTTTCCTGGGGCTGAGCCAAAGCATTAATAAAAGCTATTGCAGACATAGCTAGAGAAGGCCAGGATTTTTTTTTCTTGACTACAGTGGTGACAAATTAATTAGTTTGGTCTTTCCAAGAGCTTGGTTACTCTGGCTTCCAAATATGATTTGGGAAGCTTGTGCCCTGTTCGAGTGATATTTAAGTGTATATAAGACCAGATTCTTTAACAAAACTAAATCTAAACAGAAGTCATTAAACTTAAATAGTTATGATATTTACAAACATATGGAGTAGACAATTCTAACTATAGCTCTTGTTTATTGATAAGCTCAATCCTCTTTTTTTTTTGAGGTTCTACAAATTCTGTTTCTTAACATAGCAAAAAAGAAAGCAAAAAACAGATACAGAGATCATAAAAATCATTTTATAATTTCCACTTTAATAATCAGGGTATTAATTTTCTGAAAGACGTAGCTGTCTTTATTTCCCAACATAACAGGCTGGCTAAATGCAAAAATCTTGACTGTGCCTTAGGAGTGATAACAGTCAGTTCTGAATTGATTTTTCATAAGCAGAGCTGATCGATCTAAGAGATCCTTCTGGGCACTCTGTAGTGCAGGGCATTTTGCTTTTGTCACACATGGTCAGAGTTCTCTGTCACCCTCCTCTCCATCCCCCAAAACCCTGTTCTTCCTTCTGTCATTTCCAGCCGTATGCTTTCGCTGATAAAACTCATCTTGGAGAAAACTGGCACTGAATACCTCAAAGCACCTCAACTAATTATTTGAATCAATATACAACCTGTTGTTTTATTCTTAGAAAATGAAGCACCCAAGATCGCAAACAAGAATGCCAGTAATTGCCTCATTTCAAAGGTTTTTTTTTCCTATAGTACCCAATACATAGTACATTTAATGCAAAATGCATAGGTAAATAGAATCTATAAGCAATGCAAGACAAATTGGCAAAAATTATTTAAAAAGCTTCGTTTATAAAGCTGTATTTGACATGTAGCTCTTTTACAAGTTAAATTGCAAGAGTACTCAATATCTCCTAAAAAAAAAATGACATCTGGAAAAAAATAAATGAGATTATGTTTATCAAACACAATTTATCTGAGCTACAGTTAGGTACCCTGCCTTTTAGATGAGGCAGCTATTAATGAAGAAGTTTGCCACATACAGTAGATTTCTATTGACTTTATCAGACCGAGTACACTAGAAATTAAGTGTTTTTCATATGATGAAGACAACTACTGAGAACTTCTACTTCAGCTTCTTAAACCACAGTTACATTTGACAGACATGGCTGCAGTCCAAAGGGGGAGAGGAAAGGAAACAAGCACTAAGGTCAAGATTTTCGAAAGCAACTAGTGACCTCAAACTACTATCTTGATATGACTCTGGAGCTACAAGGACCTACATTTCACATGGTGTGATACTCTTCTCTCCCCTCCTCAAGAAACAACTACCCCTTGCCAAAAAAGCAAGTATTATTTAAAAGCTACTATAGCTATTTTGTTCTAGTTAGTGCTTGCTGTGCAAAACCTACTCAAGGAACAGGTACTTCAACCTATACTCTTCCCTGACCATTAAGAGAAAAATAACCCCAGAAATTTAACAAGACAACACTGAAATTTGAAATAAAATGTCCTGAACTTTCAAGTAATGCTTTCTACAGCCAACCGAAGCTGCATGAAGTACAGAGGGCAGCACAGAGGGAAAAACTGAGACAACTTTCTCCCTTGTAACCATCCCCAGAATAGACCACTGCAGTAGAAGCAGCAACATGCACAAGACACTTTTGTAACCTAGATCCTTCTGGTTTTGCATATGCTGAACACATGTAAAAATAAATACTTAAATTATTAGTTTCACCCTTTCCAGACCACTATTTTAACATTAGAAAGAAAAAGATTGATGTAAACCAAAATAAATACCAGCAGGGTGATCACCTCATTTTTGACTGACTGCCTATAAACACAAACACCTACTACCCACAGGAACCACATCATCATCTCGGGATAATTTCCTTACCTTGCACAAGCCAAGGCAACTAGGGCGGCAGCAGCATTTTCTTTCTGCTTATATGGAATCTGTTGGCCCGATGCAGAGGTTTCCTCCAGCCAGGAGCACAGCAAAGACTCTATCCCATTGAGGCAGTCGGCCGGTTCCTTAGTCAAACTCAAAGGCTGGCAGTCTCGAAGGCAATTCAATAGCACCTCAGCAGTTATGTTACAGAGAGAAGGGTCTGTTCGACTTTGAGACTGAATAAGAGGGAAGACCAAGAGCAGTCCCATTCGTGAAGTGAACGGGGCCTGTTCGGGCTGCTGTAGGAGGCCCTGGCGCTTGAGCAAGGCGAGCGCTTCCTCGTCGCCCGAGCTCTCGCGGTCGTGCTGCTCCTCGAGGGCGAGCTGCCGCTGCGCGTTCCAGAGGCCCCGCAGCGCGTTGAGCCGGTACTCCAGCAGCCGCGCGTACGCATTGCTCTGGTTTCCACACACGGACCGCAAGCGCTCGGCCAGCTCTGTCGGATTCTTGGTCTCAAACGACAGTATCTGAAAGGAGAGGAAAAAAATTGTATTTATAATAATAACTTTAAAAAAGATGGACGTCTACAACACGCCTGTAGTATAACAGCATCATCTGATGCATATTCTTCTTTAAAATCTATACCTCAGAAAAATAAAGAGTTGTTCCCTGGAGCATATTTTGTAATCACACAACTTTGCTAGCAAATTCAAAAGGACTGGGGGAAAAAAAGCCCAATTGTGCTTCCAGCTCTTTTATGAACAGCAACAGGTGAAAAATATCTTGCCATTTACTCATTCCAGTTTTACTACTTTTCAAACCAGAACACTATCAGTTCCCTAAAGTGAACCAAGTTTTCTTATGCTTTCTCCCTACTCTATTTCCTTCTTCCTCAATTTTATCCTATAGCACCCAGCTACACATTTGTTAAAATAATCCCTGCTGCTGACATATTTTAAAAACCTCAAAGTCTGATCACTATTTTAGACAGAATAAAGAGGTTTTTTTGGCATTTCTAGGTAAAACTGCAGACAAAGTGGGAACAACAAAAAACAAGCAAGCAAATCATGACAGAAACAAATACATTTATGGGTTATTACCCATCCTGAAGAACTCACAGGCTGAGGTTATTTACAAACAACTTTTCTCTGTGCAACACACTTAAGCTGGCTCCACTTCTCAAGAAAGAACTGCACATTTTCCAATATAGCGTGCAAAGGATTTTGGCCTGCCTGCTGCACTGCCCTGTCTCATACACACCCAAGCACACTTTTTGTGGCCCATCTTTATGATGAAGACTTTTTTTCTCCCAACTTTTTTAATCTTCAAGTGAAAAGGCATAGGAGAGATTAAGAGATACAATGGGTAAATCTCTCTCTCTCTATGTAAATATATATGTATTTAAATTATAGGCAATGGTCATACAGAATATGAAGTACATGGTTATGTCTAAATTGCAGAATTCTGAAAGGATTGATCAAAAGCCTTAAGACAAATTACATCTGCCATTTCCACACACACCCTTACTGCATTCAGTGAACAACCTTTAAATAGAGCCTAAATGTTTATCATTGTAGTCATGAAGAGTTCATTTAAAACGTAATTCACAATTATACTTGAATGAATGTTCATACTGAGCTGTTTAAAACTCGAGTGTTTTTTTTTCTCTGAACAGATGAAAAGTATTAACCTCCTAAACACATATTTATTTGCAATAACTACCTCAAGTGCTGATTTTATTCATTCTATTGTCTTAAAAATAAGCTACTTCCAAGAAAGTGCTTCAAAACTGGTTGTTCACCACTGGTTATAACCACTTCCTAGCTCCTGGGATTCAAGACACCGCGTACACCATGGAACTGTTCTGGCTCTCACTTTTTAACCAAAAGCTCTTCTTTCTGAACCTGACACTACTGCTAAAGCTTCAGCTGGTCCATGCCATACACACAGCTTCCCTGTACAGGGTCTAAAAACTATACAGGGAAATCACAGTCTTCTCACATCTTCAGGCAAAGCTTGTTATGTTCAAGCATCTTTGAAGTCAAAGCAGGTCAAAACAAATAAATGTTTACTCACAAAACCCCAAACAGGCAATGCAACTATCAGTTCTTATAAAAGACACAGCGAAGAATAGAAATAGGAAATCTATGTTAACTCTACCTATATCATGAGTAAATCAGAATGGTCTCCCCCACTCCTTCAACCAGCTGATTTACTGCAGACCTTCCTGACACACAGCAGCCAGCGGCTGTTGTTCTGAATATCTTATGCCCCAGGCTGCACCCACTAGAGACACGTTTTTGTGGCAGAATACATTAACTTTTATAGCCAATCTCCCTTTCTAAACCCCCCAGCAAAATTTAAGTCTGCTCCCCCAAATGAGTTTACTCCCTTCCATTCCAGGAGATAATTTGACCATTCTTTGTCACAACAGGCACAGGTTCATTACCTTGCAGATGTGCATATCTGTTAGTCAAGTTGTCCTCTCCATTCTGTGACTGAACAAATAACTACCTGCCCAAAAAGCAGCAAAAATTCCCCTTTCTCCTGCCCCTTTGATGACTCACCATCTACACCTGAATTTGAAGTTCTCATTTAGGACTGATTTCCAGCACCTATAAGCACTATTCAGGCCCCTTGCCTCTACAGCTTCCTGTACAGCACTGGGGGAAGTCGCAGACAACAGAAAGCTAAGCACATTAAAAGCAGTCACCTGAACCAGTAAATCAGTAAATTCACAACACAAAACATTTTTTTTTTGGATAACAAGGTTTAGAAAGCACTTAGAAGTATGAAAATGAGAAAAGAATAGAACTGCTTTGCCACAGTCTCTTAACAGAAATAACAGATGTGCCTGATACATTTTTTTTGCGCACAAAAGTCATATGCTTATAGGAAGAATATTAAATAAAAATCTAAAAAGATTACATTCAGAATTAGAAAACAACCGTAGAAAACTTAAAGAGACCTAGCTAATCAATTTCAATAAATATTTTCATTAGAAAATGAGTAATCCGAAAGCTAAATCACTCTAATTGGTCATTGAAAACATCATCAACATTGAGAGGCATGGGAGATATCTGATTTTAGATCACCAGCCACAAGAGTGATGACTTCTTTCCTGTGGTATACAATTTCTGCCCCGTTTCATCCCTCTACATGACCTTAACCAAATACTTCTTCCCATTAATCAATGATTTCGCCAATTCCATAAAGCAGTCTTTGGCATGCACTGCTGTTAGGGTAAAATGCTTCTTTCCAAAAAGTAAATATAATACAGGGCATGCTAAAACTAAGACACACTAAATAGTAAGAGCTTTAGCTCATCAGGGCTCATCAGAACATTGCTCATCAGAGAACTGATGAGCCACGAGAAGAAAATGTTTATTATTTTCTAATAGCTATATATTGCAAGTAGAAGTTCTGAAAAATCTCCAAAATGGTGTTTAATGCTTTCTCTATATAATTACTCTGGTAGAACTTTGCACAGAAAGAAAACTACTCCTTGAAAAAGTCACTTCCCCTGGGAGCAGTCAGATCCCTAATATCCTGTGTATGAAATAAGTATTACTCTCATCTCACAGGAGAAGGGACAAGCCATATAGAAAGGGACTAAACATCTGTAAATCACACAACATCTCTAACAGAGGCCTGCAAAAAGTTAACTACCTTACTTTCAGCACCACGTTATAGCTGTAACATCATTCTTCTTGTACCAGACTTAACACACAAAAAAGCACTGCTTACTTGGTCCTTTTGTTTTTAGAGACATAAAATTATATAGCAAAGACTGCATTTCAAGATTTATAGATTATTCTGTAACAGAAATATTAGAATTAACAGTTTTAAGATACCCTGAAAATTGAAATATACATCAAAACACAAACTGCTCCCATAAGCAACACTGCACACAGACTCCTAGTCCTCTTATTTTCTATTGCTCTGCTGGGTACTAGCAGTTCTGCTAAGGGATGTTTCTGAAGAAGTGGTATGAAGACAACTTAGTGAAAACACTGCCTTGATTTCTTTTAAAATATTTCCCTAAACCCTCTGTAAGACTTGTTTGATATGCCTATGAGCTTATACAATATATAACTATATGAAAACATTTTCACCCTGTTGTTGAATCTTTATAATTTCTTAGGAGATGCTGTGTAGTTACATTAGGCTTTTTAGCATTGCAGTTGCAAACTCCGCTACTGCAAATATATACCGTCAATTTAAAAAAAATTACAATTTTAAAGATTGCTCTGTTTTTTTCTGCTCCAAATTTTAACCATATCACCTTGCTCACAGCCTCTATTGATCCATATTATTCTGTATATAGCAGCACAGCTTTTTGACGACTCAGCTAAAAGCATGCACTTTTTTCCCTTGTGAAAGCATTAGAAATCTAATAACTTGGTCCAAGAAAAGCACTACCAAACCCATATCTTTTACTGCATACACAATACTGTACCAAACAATCTTTTTGTAACTGTACAAATTTATCAAATAACCTTGACATCTGAGACCAACTAGAGAGTACAGGCAAGCTATAAATAAATGTTTTTAAAAAGCTATAAAATATTTTTTAGTTTGTTCATTTATTAAAATACTTATTTGTCTCCTATTGAGTAGCACATGAAAATGCCTGCATAAAACTGATCCTCATGCATTAAGCAACAGAGAACACAGATTGCTCAACTTATCTGCTGCAATATGTAACATGCACTGTACTTTGCAGAGGCGGGGAAGGAAATTTGTTGAATTACCCTTTGGCATAACTTTTCTAACATATCTCTATAAGGATAACTGGAACATTACTTAAAAAAAACCCTAAAAGCAGTAGCCCATGTTATTGAAAAAGCCTAATAACATTCACACAGTTCATCTTCCAATAACTGATGGGAACAACAGCAGCTGTGCTAGATAACAAACTTGACTGCACGGGTGGTACAGGCAAAGATTACCTACTGAAAATAAGCTTGAAAGGAAATGATGAAGATTTCAAAGAGTGCTCTCAGAAGGCAAGTGAGATTCAAAGCATCATCAACCCTCCCTAAGACGCAAGCACTCTGTTATAAAGAGTTTTGTCGTTAAATTAAGCAACAGTAAAAATAACACTCCAAGGCTCACATTTGTAAGGTTATCTTTCTGTGCAGAATTAATTTCAAGAAATCGCTTAGCTTTGGTGTTGTTCTTAAAAGCCATAAACACTTTCAAGGAGGAAAAGCAGAAAAGTTACAAGTTGACATAAATGCCTGGACCAGCAGTTCCCGAGCTAGAGGTCACAACCCCAAGACAGGTCACCCACTTAGTAAAAAGCCAATTGTTTATGCTGGCAATCGGGACATTCAGCTTGACAGAGGTGACGCTTGTAGACAGAAGCAGGGTCACAGCCAGAAAGAAAATGGGAAGCACCGACCTAGACAATTACAGAACCATTTTCTCTTTCAGCTGTCAAAGAAAAAATGGCAAAGAGTTTCTGCTAGTCTGCAAGGAAAACAGGTGACAGTTAAAAGTTTAGCAGGTATCTCCAAGTCTAAATCATTTTGACAGAAAGCCCAAGTTTGTCACAAGACTGGTGTACCCTATTAAAACTGTACTGGATTTCATACGTTCAACTTCTCACTAGAGGGCTATCCCAGACCACACTGCGGGGGAGGAATGTCACCTTTATTTTTTGCATCTACTTTTATTTAAAGCATATATATATATATATACACATATAATGCAGAGCAACAGCTGCACAGTGGTACCTCATACTCAACATATTTAATAATATGTATTCTTTACAAATGCACAGACGAGCAATCTTAAAAAGTACATCTATTGTTTTATATCACATTCAAATTGAGGAAAAAAAAAATCTTTAAACCTAAATATCCTCCTAGAACAGGCTGTCTTCAAAATAGAAATTGAAGACTTTTGTAACCTACTATCAAGGGAAAAAAAAAATCTTATACAAGTCCAAATAATAGGTTTAAATTTCACAAACTTTTTTTTCTGCATAAGGCCAACAATAGAACATTTTCTTTACAAAGAAAGAAATGCAGGAGAAAGAAAGAAAATCTTCGAACGAAAGAACAAAAGAAACATACCCAACTACACCGATATTATTCACTAAAAAATTATTTAAGGAGATATTTAAGAAAAAAATAGACTATGTTACATTTTTTAATCAAGAACTTTGATTGCTACTGACAAAGAAAGCACAAGAAATGTATTAAAGAAGTTTACTAATCAAAGCAGCAGCTGCAACGTCTCCTACCATTCTCCAGTAATGTATCCCAAGAGACATCTATTTAGACCATTTTCAAGTACGGTTTTTATATGGCAAGCAGGAGTAGAAATAGTTCAAATGAGCTATTTAGTGAATTAGTCTATTCCATGAGCACAGTTAAATAAAATGCATGCACCTATTTCCACAAAATGGCTCCTCAAAGCCATGCCAGTTTGCTAAGGTAGCCTATCTTTTTGCACAAAGCCACAGAAAAGTTAGGAGTGAGTTAATTTACATTTATGCTACTTGAAATTTCAAGGTTTTTTTTTCTTTTTCTTTTTTTTTTTTTTTAAATTCCCCCCTCTCAATGCCCCAAACCAAAAAAAAAAAAAAAAAAAGGTTTACAATCAAGACCTGAAAAGTCATTTGCAGTCATCATGATTTTAGTAGGAAAAAAAATCTTTAATATACTGTGCCTTAAAAATGTATATCAAAATGGATACTATAGCAAAGGCCAATTTTTGCTTCAGATCCACACTGCAAGCATGTACAACATACAAAAATGGAGAGATAACACAAATCAGCACACAGGAGTGCTGAAACTCTTTACGAGAGTGCTATGAAGGTTAGGATTCAGTGACACTAATTCCGTCCATCTCTACCTCAAATGATTACTGTTTCAGAACCTTTCCTAACATTAATAAAAAAAAACTGCTGTACTAAAGCGGTTGTTAAGTGAAGCTATGTGTCAAGTCTCTTAATGAAACATATTTCTGGTCTAGCTTGTAAGATCTTAAAATAAAAGGATTTATTTTTTTCCCTCACAAAGGGTATCCTTTAGAACCATCTGACAGAGCAATAATGCTGTGGGAGTGGCTACCTTTCCAACACAGTTGCTAGAAACGATGCTGTTTCTAGAACCGTGTAATGGAATCGAGATCCATTCTCAAATACAAACTACACCGAATGCCAAAGTGGACTCTGATCACAAGGGAGAATCGTTCCACACTTATGCACACAGAGATAAGCCATCCACCTTAAAAGTCTCTCCTCCTGTTCATGTGATACTTGCCAACATCCATTTCATGGCAGCAGTATAGGCTATCTAGACCCAGCTCCCAGGGGTACATCATATCAAATAAAAATGCACAAGCATTAAGAAAAAAAAATATTTCTTTTGATAAGGCTGCATGAAGTTTTCACAAACATCATAAGGGCTTCCTGTCCCGGGTGTAACAACAGTGTTGTGGGAGCTGCAAGGGCTGGAAGGGCTCACGGGTCCCTCTCAGCCCCCCAGGCAAAGCCTCAAAGGGCTGCGTGGCCCAAGGGCTCATTTTGGGCCGGCGCACAGAGCCAGGGCTCCTGGGCACGTCCCTGCTCTGACAAAGACCCTGTGTCACTGCAGGCCACGGTGCCGCGCGGAGGGCGGGGTGACAGGGAAGGCAGGCGCGGAGCAAGGCAGCCCACAGAACAGATGTAACCTGCAGTCCGTGACACTCGGTCCTTCACTCGCTCCGGCTGCACAATCTGCCTAGGGGCAAGATTCCCCAGGAGGTTTCAGAAGAAGAAAAAAAAAAATGTAAAAAAATCTCAGCTGCCATCCTTGCCCTTTAAAAATGATGCTTAGCAGCCCTGTTAATACCACCCGTAGGCATCCCAGGGCCCTAAGCATCTTATTGTGAGGCAGATTCATTACTAGCCATAATAAAATAAGTAACGAAGGCAAAAATATGCAAAACCGTAAACGAAAATAACTAGCCAAATAAACAGCCAACGGCTACCTGGAAATGCATGCGTGTGGCTGGGATTTTCTAACCTACGGATTCAAAACAAGGAGATAGCGCCAAGTCCTCCCCCTCCATCTTCATCAGCTCCTCACCGCCCCGCTGCCCAGCACCACTTTCATCGTTAGGACAAATAAATTAGAGGGGAAACAACCGGGATGGCCTCGATTCCGGCTGCCTCCTGGTGTCTCCCGTCCATCCGCACCCATCACCCTCCACCCCCACCCCGTGTCATTCTTCCTCCCCGTCACCATCCCCGTCCTCCTTCCTCCTCCTCTGCCCACGGCGGGTCCCCCATGCCCGGCGCTCCCGCCACCGCGGGCCGCGCTCACCTCCAGCTCCGTGTCGCCGGGCTCGGCCACCCCCACGATCTCGCTGGGCAGCTCGGCCAGGTCGGTGACGCGGATGAGCCCGTCGTGCAGGAAAATGGTCTCCTCCTTCACCGAAAGCCACTGCGCCGAGTCC
>JAWLRI010000333.1:1619482-1636830 GCA_034781795.1 Crypturellus tataupa | reverse complement strand
ACCGCGCGCGCCGAACAATACACCCTTCCCCCACGCGCCGCGGGAGCCGTCGGGCCACGCCCCCCGATACAAGCCCCGCCCCCTCCCGGCGCAGGCCCCGCCCCCGCGGCGGGAGCGCGCGCGGGGCTTCCCGCCGCGGAGGGGGGACGGGCACGCGCCGCGGGGGGGGGCTGCTCCCCTCAGCGCCTCCCCGTGTCCCCGACGGCGATTTTCCCTCAGCATCTCCCTGTGTCCCCAGGGCTGCCCCCATCAGCGCTTTCCCCTGTCCCCAGGGCTGCCCCCATCGGCGCCTCCCCTTGTCCCGACGGCGATTTCCCCTCAGCGTCTCCCCGTGTCCCCACGGCTGCCCCCATCGGCGCCTCCCCTTGCCCCGACGCCGATTTCCCCTCAGCATCTCCCCGTGTACCCAGGGCTGCCCCCTCAGCCCCGCCGGCTGCTTCTGTCCGCATCTCCCCTCGCCTCAAGGGCGATTTACCTCAGCGCCTCCCCTCATGGAGAGCTGCCCCCTCCACGCCTTTCCTCACCCCGATGGCTCCCTCCCCTCAGCGCTTTGCCCCAGGAGAGATCCCTTTTTCCACTCTCCTCAGCAGTCTCTGTCGTTGCGTGTCAGGATTTTCCCCGTTTCCCCTCAGGGCTGATCCCCCTTGGCGCCTCACTCTCTCCCCTCAGGGTGGCCTCTCCCCTCCTGGCACCTCTGGTGCCCCCTTTTTGCCCAGAATTAACCCCCCTTTTCTCCCTTCCCCTGCCAGCCGTCCTCTCCATCACCTTCCCAAGGGAATCCCATCGGGAGCCTGATCCTGGAGGACCATGCGCGAGCAGGTAGGTGCCCTCCAGTCCATCCCGCAGATGTGCAGGCCGCGAATGGCCAAGGGTGCTAAGCAAACGCTCTGGGACATCATAATGATATACGTGGGGAGGAAAAAGAAATGATCCAAACAAAAACTGACCCTTCTCTCTTGTTCGCTGTCCCGTTTTCTGCCATTTTCATGCCCTGTCACCACTGTCCTCCATCCAAGGACCTGATTTTTAGTGTATATTTACTGTGGAGGTTCATGTTGCAAGTGGCTGCATTTTATGAACCTGTGACTATGCACAACTGAATAGGGATGAGCACTATGGATTTATTTACCTGTTTGATCAGGTTATTTACAGCAATATATTATCATGTTATAGCAAATTGCTGTGGTATTTGGGTAAAAATGAATTCCAAGCGGTAGTAAAATGAGATCTATTGGCCAGTGCTGTAGGTCTATTAAATCTTGTTGGGAAGCAGAATTTTGCCATATAATGGGCCAGCACTTGCATCTCAACCCCCATAAATAATTTCTCCATCACTGGCTCAGCTGTGTGAGGCTGCACACAACTGCATCCTGCCCGTTTAGGGTCAATATGGAAAAAAAATAGGGTTCAGAGAAGTGGCTACTGATCCATGTGGCAACTCAGTGCACTGTGTTCAGTAGCACATCACAACCATTTGTGCATTAGAGAGCAGAAGAGCCTCCAGGTTTGGTTTTATTACTGAAATAGACCCTGTTTCCCTTTGCACTAGACATACATATACACAAAGCTGGGAATGAGTTCTCATTTTTCAAAGAGGAGGGATTAGTACCGAATACTTTTGCAAGAGAGATACAGTACGGTGTATTATATATTATAGATATATATATTTTTTGGTCGAGACGTGACATGGAGAATAACGGCTGCAGATGAGTGTATCCATAGACGTGAAATCCGCTGCGATCCTCTCCTGGGAGCTCTGCTAGCAGGCAGAGGGAAGGCTCAGGTTTGGAGATTTCATGGCGGGTGGGACCTGGCAGCTGATTTCTGGCTGCTGAGATAAGATGTGCTCACGAGGTCTCCTTGGAGAGATAGGAAAGCTGCTGAGGTTAGATTATTTGCAGTATTTTATTACAAGGTAATGACTGGTGTTATTGTTACCAGGGTAGGACTTTTACCTTGTTTTCATTCATTTATCTGAGACAGGAATATAGAAAGAGAGAGGAAAAGTGTATATACATTTTAGTGGGAGCAACACTGAAAAAAATGCGCATTCTGTCTTCAGATTTTCTAATACTGTCACTGTACTAGCTGAATATCTTCCATAAAATCAATAGAAATAGCAGAGCTGGGAATAAAATAGGATGTTCACTTAACCAGCAACACTCATGCAAGAAAGGCTTGTCGACAGGAAAAATGTGCAACGTCTCCTAGAGATGGTTGGGCTTTGGATGCATCTGTTGTCCCCAAAAGACAACAGATCCTTCCTAGCCGGGTAACCCCCAGCTAAAAATTCTTTGTCTCCACCTTTCATATCCCCCTCCAGGGCTTTATGGACTGCTTTATCCCACAGGACTATGGTTGTCACAGCAGCTCCCAGATGGAGAATCGGGGTTTGATATAGCTGTCGATTCAATCTGCTAATTGCTTTGAAATACAAACCAAGGCCTTGTATTTGAATAAGGAGCTGACTCGGAGCTAGAGGAGAGGTTTGGATAGCTCTGGATGCATTCATGCCAGGCCAAGCACAGGAAAAGAAAGGTATATGGTTGCACTACATAGTGGCCAAAGTCTGTGCTTTGTCATCTGGGGAGTGGCGAGCCATTTCTTGCAGCACAGCAAGGCTCCAAGGATCCTGAGACGTGTGTTTCAGCAAGGGGTAAGTAACCTGACCTGCCCCCGGAGGAAAAAGCAAGCCACTTAACTGTAAATCAGAGATGGTGCAGACATTTTAGAAATCTCTTTTTGCCCTATTTGACTGAAGACAAGCTGAATGCAAGAGTTTTTACCATTTCATAATTATTAATTTGTTTATTTGGAGTTCTTCTGAATTTTAGAGTATTTGATTGACAAATCAAAGTTAAAAATCGGTTCTTGAATTGCTAAATCTGAAAAATGCCTCCTTTCCCGCCTTAAGGCAGATTAATAAAATAATTATCAGTAAACGTAAGCTTCTCTTCTGCTTCCATATCCCATTTTATTTCATTCCTCTCTCTTATGGAGTACTTATTATGAAGCAACTTATTGGACATACCCAGCATTCAGGAATTAAGAGAGTATTGTATGATCTGTAAGCTTACATAACATGGAATTCTGCCATAGCTTTCTACAGAATTTTCAGTATTAAGGCCCTGATCCTGTAATGAATTCTGCAGATATAAAACAGTCTGCCTGGCATCTGGTACAGAAGACCTTGTGTAATATAATGACAAAATAAATGTTATTCTTGTTCTCTATGTAACTAGAAAATGTCATCCACTGGAACTTCAATGTAGCATTCAGAAGATTACTGCAGGAACTACAAAGAAGTGTTGTACTACATTAGGAGAGGTGGCGTGACTTAAAAACAGAATAAAATATAATTTCGTGACATAAATCACCAAGCTGAAGAAGTAAAATCCTTAACTTGTAAATAGGCCGGTACAGAAAATCAGTCTTTTTGCTTTATTTGTTTTTGAGCAGGTTGGTCAGCTGTCCACAGCTGGGACCCTACGGCTCGTGCTGTATTTGTGTCTACCTCTGGTGGCCAATTTCTGGAATGATCTTGGATGTGGGGACCTCAGTGCTGGAGCTGATTGTGCCCTTGTTCTTCCCTGATCATCCCATTACAGAGATTCAGCATAGGACGTTTACAGTCTATGGGCAGACATTCAGTTCTGTGAGCTGAAAATGGAAATCTGCTCTTTTTGCCTGGAAAGGACTATTTGCCTATTATGTAACTTAATTGAAAGGAACATTGTCTTGGTCTCCAGTTTAATTTTACGTTAACACAGTTATAATGTATGAGGGGAAATAGTTTTCATCCTAAGGCTTTGCTATATGTGTTTCTGATCATTTAGAAATGCCCATTTTAGCTTTAATGTCCTTTGTGGCACCAAAAATGAGATATGTACATCAGAAGAAATAGCTGCTTTTTTATGTGATCTACAGTAACTAGATTTCTATACCCTGAATCCTGGCTCATTTGCTTTATGTCCGAGTACATCTGATTTAGAGAGCCTTAAAGCCATCATTAATAATGCCACTATGCAAGGAACACTGGCATTTGTAGGCCCAGAAACTACTGTTAAAAAGTACTTTTTTGCTCTCTTTATGCAAAACTTAGAAAGGATAGAGATGGAAAAGTCAGTATTTGACAAAGGAGAAAGGAGAAACTAAACAGTGAAATAAAATAATTCCAAATTTATGAAATACATTTTAATTTCAAAGGAAAAATATTAATATTTTGACATATTAACAATAATCTATAAGATCCTGATATAGGGAAGAAGAAGAAATAAAAAGAGATTTTATTAAAAAGAATCGAGACAGTTTTAGTATAGGAAACATGCATATGAATTACCCTGCTAGCAAATGTAGCCTTAGCTAAAATGGACATGAAACAAATGTAAAGATAAATTAAACAATAATAATAATAATAATAATAAAAGGCATGTTTGTTTTCTTAGAGGTAATTTAGCCCAGTCCTATGACCCAAGACTGCATGAACTGTAACTGTACCACTCTGGACAAATATTTGTCCCATCTAGAATGATGCAGACCGATAGTTTTCTTATGCTTAGTTGAACATGTGGCACTATAATTCCATCTTTTTAGTTCTTTTTCCAGTCATGATAGGCATGGAGAACAGTTTATTTCCTTCCTCTTATCTGCAGCTTCTTTTCATGTTTGGTGGCTGTGACCACAGCTCTGCTCGGTCTTCTCTGCTCCAAATAACCTCAGTCCTTTCAAACTTTTTCTCAGTCGTGTTCTAGAAGGGTGAGCAGTTTTGCTCTTTGGTATTTTGTCCATTTGGTCTAAATATCTCTCAAGCTGATAGTGCTTCAGGTTTGGCCTTAGTGCTAAGTGGCTTGGACGTATAACTTCCTATAGCAGCTCCAAATATGCTCCTATTAAGTGTCTCAATACAGTGTTTGCCTCTACACCTCAGTGCTATTATTGACTCATACTCAGCTTATGAATGAAATAACAATTTGCCCACATACATAACAAAGCAGGTATTTAGCAGTACTCTCAGCAATCTAATTTGATTTTTCAAGAATTTAATGCAAGGAGTCTTTTTATGGAGGGAAATATTTAAATGCTGCCCATCAATGAGGAAGAGTAGCTGGGAGATGAGCAGATCCCTCAGTGGTTGTCCTGAATTTCTGAATCTCTAATGTCTCAGAAGACTCATTATTAATATCCAAAAATAGGTAGGTTTTAAATACAGATATTTGGCAGAGTTCTAAAATTCAAATCCTTGAAAACTGATGCAGTAAAATGAAGAAATAAATAAATCTGCTACAATATACTGTCCCATATTGGAAAAGTATAAACGTAAGAAGATGGATTTATACAGTTCATCCAAATTATTGCAAGGACCACTTTATAAAGCATTGCACAGGGTTTGTGACAGTAAATTGTCAAAATCCCTAATAGCTTGGCTGGGGTGTGAATATTTTAAATTCAGTTTTCAGGAATCAATTGCTAAAATGTTAAGATTTTTATCAGTGTATGCTGCGAGGTCTATGGTGTTTTCTTGACAATACTATTGTAATGAATTATTATAATGAATGTATTGTAATAAATTCACCGTTAAGAAAAAAGAAATTCCAGTTACTAACACAGGACATAAAGGCTTCCGTGTTTTGTGTTTTTTTTCTTCTTCTAGGAGCATTGCTTTGTTACTCAAAGATATTATTTGTTCTTAGTCAGACATCTAAAATGTTCAAATCTGTTATTTTGTGCCAAAGATCTCAGCTTTAATTTTAGTTAAGTCAGGATAAGTTCTGTTTGAAGCCAAAGCCTATATCATAATTTAGAGTCTTTGATAGTTAAGAAATGAGAATTGCTCAGATGAACATATTAAAGCTCTCACAGCTTTAAGTATATTTCACTCTCTACATTAAATAGTGTGAACACAAACTGTTTTACTTCACACCTTTATTTTAGCGAGAATGGCAATGTCCAAGTCATACTCAGTGCATCATGAAGAAGGTGAATGCAGTAACCGCTCGATCGTGCTGCTGTCGCAGTGCAGCACCCTGGCGTGAGGAGAGGCAAACAGGGTGTTAACTCCTACAGGTAAAGGGTGTGGTAATCTGCCAGGATTTGTTTCTGATTCATTAGACTCCCTGAAATGTTAATTCAGGATGATTGAAGCATGTTGTGAAACCTGCTGTCAGGCTTCCTGGGGGAAGAGAAGGATGTTCACGTCACCAAAATCCTCATGGAAACGGGAAGCCTGCGATAGTAGCTGCGAATGCGTCACCAGGTATGGGAGCATCACACAGGGCTTGCTGCTGCTGAGGAGGCAAGTGCTCCTCGAGAGGTGCATTCCAGCAAGAGGCATGCAAAGGTCTGTAAAGCAGGACAAAAACCTGGGCTATGCTTCAGTTTCCATGTTTTTTTTGGTCACAGACCACATGGTTCTGCCTTTTTCCATCCCAGTCCGTAAACTGTGTAGTAAATAGAAGAAATTAACTGGTCTTGATAGACAAAAGTTGGTTTAATTTGCAGCTGAGGAGATAAAGGGTGACATAAGAAAATATTTTGTGTTGGTTTGGCAAGATCATGAAGAAACTGAATGGTCTTCTGAGGTTGTGGGATCCAGTGGAGGGTCTTAGCCATGCACGAGACAGCAAATACTTGCAAATGGCATTGATGTAGCATATTTTTAATCTGTTGTTTCCTTAAATTTCTCTGTCATATAAACACATGTTTATAATTCACTACAAAAGGGTAGAACTGGGTCATTATATAAGTTTTAGATAAAGATATGCCAATTCTGATTAAAAGAAAAAAGAATCTACTCAGTCACCCATGGCAAATAAACAATATTGAGAATAAAACACACAGTTCATTTTATTTTATTCATTCAAAGGTGACTTGCCTTCTATGAGTACATTTTTAAGGCAGTATAATTTGCCAGGTTTTATAAAAAAGAGAACAGTAACTAGAGAGCCTGAACAACAGGTGACAAAAGAGAAGAGTCAAAACAGGATTTCAACTGAAGGCTCCTTTTAAACTTCTGTTATTTTTATCTTTTGCTTCAAATTCACAAATCAGTTCCAAGATCCTGTCAGGTCTTAATTAGCAGGTTTTCACAGACATTATAGCACTAACTATTAATTTTCCTGAGAAAAGGAAGCCAGGTCAGTGAATCCCTGGCCTGAGAAAATGTTTTATACTTAGTGATTTTTCTCTTCAGTGGTGACATGCATTCAAAACCTAAACTAAGAGTGAAAGCCAGTAATTGAGGAGTGAAGCCATGCAGTTTAAACTGGAACCTCTTCTGCTCTGAAGAGAATCATTTTGTTCTCTGCTTGGCATTGT
The DNA here is from genome assembly GCA_034781795.1 of Crypturellus tataupa. Lineage (NCBI taxonomy): Eukaryota > Metazoa > Chordata > Aves > Tinamiformes > Tinamidae > Crypturellus > Crypturellus tataupa. Next base: position 1,629,516 of record JAWLRI010000333.1, on the reverse strand, counting down.
GTTGCAGCTGTGAATGCCCACGTCTCCAAAGTTGCTCTTCCCTCAGTGCCTGCCTCCCCTTCTCTCTTTCTCGAAACACTTACCTGTTCTCTCCAGTATCTCTTTCGTGTATTTTCCAGCCATTTATTTCAAAAGGAGACTGGGAACTATTATCAGTAAAACCACAGAAAGTGTGCAACTTGATGAGATATTAAAAGAATTAAAAGATCTAAAAAAAGAAGAAAAAAAAAAAAGATATGTGTCTACTGTAGTTCTGTTGGTGAGGAGATATTGATGATTTCTGTGGGAGGGAGAAGCCAAACTGCATTTCTGCATGCTGCAATCTTACTCTGGCTCCCCTGTTTTTCCCTTACAGTCAGATGAGATAAAAGCAGTAAAGCCAAATAATTCATCATTCTCCAGACTTGTGATGGGCTGATCCCCAGATGAGGCCAAGACAGCTAGAAGTCTTTACACACTGCTACAGGTAGCACAGTGTCTTTGTTTGTAATATTGTAGAGTTGAAATTATAAATGCTGCAGCGGAATGTCAAGTGCTAATATAATCCTGGCCTTGACAGGTAAAAATCAATCTTTTCTGAAATTGTTTTATAAACTCATGTCTTTCTGCTTAACAACATAGCAGTGTTTCTCTACAAAGAGCAACAGCATGAGTAGCCTACAGATAAACCATGAAGAACAGCTAATTGTCCTTCAACTAAAATAACTCCATGAAGCAATCAATCAGCGGAAGAATGGAGAGCAGCACTGTTTGTCAGTCACCCAAAGCCAACCATTTGGGGGGCGATACTAACATCACTGGCTGTGTTAAATTATTGGTTCATAAACACACAGCATCATCCCAGCCTTGCAGGACATCAGTCATGCCATACAGAGACCATAATGCAGATATTGTGCCTATTCTTAACTCTCCCAGGCTGTCGTCACATGGGCTGTTCTTTGCATTTGACAAAGACACAAAAAAATGCCATTTCTTAGAATATCTACCCTGCTTGGTGGCCAGGGGAATGGTATGAAAAGTTGCAGTAACAGAATGCAAAGAATGATAGAAATTCTAATGACTATTCTTATATATTTCCTCAGGAGACAGCTGCACTGACTGGCACATGCTGAGACATCCTTATCAGGTACTTGTGAAATCGGCTATTATTTCAGCTAAGAGCAAACCACATCATTTGTGAAGTTATTTGTATTATTTTCATTTTTGATTCAGGCTGTTAGTTCGGAGATTAATGGCTTGTTTGTGATAGAAGATAATTACATGATGCTGTTAGGCATCTCCTTGATGAAGTCCTGATTATTTGCAAAGCCTGCAAAAAGTTTTATTTCCCAGAGCACAGGATGAAACAAACCACAGCCTATTGCACCCAATACTTTGACCAAAAACAGAACTCTCAAAGCTTTTTCTTGGATCAGGTTTCTAAAATCCAGTTTTTCTTTTTTTTCCCTCTCTATGTGTCCCTAGCATGTACATGTGTTTATTTCTTTTCTCATTTACACAAATACAAAGCTTCAAATTTAAAATACCCTTTTTGCACTTTCTGCATCAGTCCAGAGGGAAACCATCTGGACAATATGCAATGTACAGAAGCCTTGCCACGTTCCTGTCATTTGCATAATAGTTGTTGTTGTTTCCCCTCTGGTTCTAGAGGGTTGCTGTTTTTTTATGCTTATTTTAAGGAACCGTCATGGTTATGCACCAACTTCAACAACATTGGCTGCAACAGACCTCTATTTAAGAGTAGCAGGACATTTACGCCAGTAATTTGCACACTGCTTTTACATAACACCACCAATGAAATGATGTAGTCATACACTCTTCTTTTTAAATCCTTGATACCTACTGTACAGAAAAAAATGCTCCCTTGTATATCAAAAACATAAACTTGCTGCATAAGACTATTTCTATGCATTTTATCTTTATTTCATCATGAAAATAAGTATTTTGAACAATTGGATACCATTTCTAGCTTTTTGTGATATCTGAAAGCCTTAGATGTAAAAACAATTACATCTTAAGTGGATCTATCAAGTGGAAAACTTCTAGATCAAGCAGGACTGACAAAATAAAATGAAGACGTAATTGCTTCTGTTCCAGTATCCTGTTTTCTTCAGGAAATTTAAAGGCTTTCCGAGTGCTACGTAGCTTTGGTTTCCTGAATCCTGCTGATTTGCTCCAGTGTACTGGATAAATCACATTACCTTTGCATCCAGTTTCTCATTGTTGTAACGACAGTTTTTACCTCTGTCAAGTGTCACGAGGCCAAAATACTGAGTATGTAAAGTATGAGAAGTTGCTTATTGTGATTATTAAAAACAAAAAATGTAGGCAAAGTGCTAAGCTCATCGAGAAAGAATGCAGAAACAGAATGTTGCTCAGAGACTCTTAAATCTTTCAGCTGACTGTCCTGTACAAATATAATGGTCAAAGTTCTTCAGAAATAGCATTGCAATTGATAAAAAGGGCTATAAAAGCATTTATTTGTCATACCACCGGTGCCAGTCTTCAAAACCACACAATGTATTTATTTTTTAGTATTAAAAGGTCTCAGTAGGGGATATTTTGTAGATGAATGTACCAGTGTAAAGCAGGCACTGGTAATAAGTATATATGTCTGGTAATAGGGTGAACCATGGTTAAGTCTGGTTGGTAGTTCTAGAATATAGTTTGTCAGGTGAAGTCATTTATACCAAAAAAAAAGATAAATATTGAAATAACAGGTTCAAAAACAGAATAAAATGAGAACAACTAGACATGTAAGAAATTATGTGTGTTTTTTTTTTAATGACAAACATGTTCATGACATGTTTGAGAAATGCTTCTGCCTGTAACCATCGTGGACCAACACCCCTGCATGATTCAGTGCAAATGCTGACTACAGGCTCACTTCGTTCAATTAGTGGCTTCCTGAACAATAAGGAAAAACAAAAACAAAAAACAATGAGAACTATTATATATAAGATCCTCTTAAAATGTGAATCTAATTACTCTAATTGCTTAATCAATGAGTTGTCAAGTGCCTAGTGCAGCCTATTGAGAAATCAAAATAAAATTAAGCTGTTTATCTTTTCCTGCATCTTTGTATTCCCACCCAAATCACTGGGAATTTCAGATACTGTTTCCAAACTGAAAGAGGAAAAGCAGTATTCAAAACCGTAGCTGTAATACTGTGACATTTATGTGAACTTAGGGCAGAAAGGCACTTTCTACTTATCTTCAGCAGAGGTGAACTAATCAGCTGAGGATGGGACATGTGACATATTTGGGGGGAGAGGGGGCACAGAAAGAGATCCTGCCTGTAACTGGACAAAATGGTATCAGCTAATCAGCTGAGCTGCTCTTCATAAAGGGTAATAAGAGTCTAACCTAAAATGCCAAATATTATTCTCCACAAACCTAGTGCTGGAAGGACTTTGGCTTGCAAATGAGCTTCTGTTTTTAAGGCTTTTAGTCCTAGAAACAACAACAAAAAAAGTCCGATTCCCCAAGACTACCAACAAATGTGGCAGCTAGAACTGGGATGTAACCTCTAGGCTGGATTGAATCTACCAAGCCATTTCACAGGGGCAGTTAATAGGCAAAAATAGGTGCCTGTAGATAGTAAGGCATCACATCTTATTACCAATTCCCCAAGCAAGCCAACATCCTTGTGTCTTTCCTCTCAAAAGGATGCTTTCTTCTAATTACATATCACTTTATTAGGCAGCTGAAGCAAAGAGCACATTTGATGCTAATGAAGTGCTGCTGTGGTTGGAGTCTGTACCTATTTTTGGACCTGCAGATCTCCAGCACTTTTCATTGGGTGGCTGTGGCTTTGGATGTCTCTAGCTTCTTCTATGGGGGATGCTCTGCGAAAAGCAGTGACTCAGCGAGCCAGGGCTGCAGAACTGTTTACATGCTCAGAATGTGAAAAGCTGCGGGACACACAAAGGCTTATTTGGTGGGAGTATATTCCAGGTAGTGAGCAGTATTATCCAGATTGGAAAAAACAGAGTATTCACATTGTTTCTGGGTTGCTCAACAGGCTTTGCGTTTTTATCCTTCCCGCCCCCCCACCACTTCAGAAAAAAAAAAGCCAGAGTTCACAGAACTCAAGGAAAAAGAAGTAAAAAGGGAGACAAATCACAACCCTCCAGAGGCTGCTTTTCCTAGGGAAAGATGAGGGCTTTGTCTCCTCCATTTTCTGCAGCAAAGGCTGAGGAGCTACTTGGCACTGTAAAACCTTGATTTGGTGTTGAAATTTGACTTCGCAGTTAGCGCCCTCAGAAGCAGGCCCGCTCCCACGCCTCTTAATGCTGACACCAACACTCATCTGGTCCCACAGTGACTCAGTTTGGGAATCTAAACGAGCAAAAATGCTAATTCCTGCCTCTCCCCCCCAATGCTGCAGAGCGACCTGATCTGTTGGGTTAGCTCCTGGCTCACCGCCTGGTCACACAAGTACTGATAGGCAAGTGCAGAAGGTGAAACCTCTTCTCTCCAGCCCTCCTAAGACAACTGGGTTACTAAATCACATCCTGGCAGCACACTGGGAGTCAAAGCCTCTCCCTTCAGTCAAAGTTAATTATTCTGAATGTCACTCATCTATTCTGATACATGAATGAGGAATGTGCTAACCAGTAATTATAGAAAATATCATTGCATCTAAATGCCTACTTATTCTAAGGCTAATTCATAAAGCTATTTTGTTACTACATCTTCCTCGTTCCCAGAGTATTTTCCCAGAGAAGGAAGCAGCAGAAGCACTAGCACCTCTTGCATCTTCCCTTGACTAACTCTGCAACTGAATCTGGGTTTATAGACTTTGTAGTACCACAAACCATAAACTATCTTTGAACAAGCAGTCTTCTATTGTTGAACTTTTCTTCCAATTTAAGTACTCCCAAGTACAATCTGTACACAATCTCAGTAAGCTTTCTAATCACAGGGAGTTAAGATCTGGCCTCGGCAGTACCAGGAAGAATCACAGAAGCATCTTTTCTATATTAGCAACTAGCAAAGTACTAGCAATAAGATGCATGTGATATTTCTGTGTCTTTTTAGACTATGTAAACAATGCAGTCTCATCACGTTAGAATCTCTCAATTTAAGAAAATTAAAACCTTTGAACATATACCCATTATCTACCAAACTGCATACAACAGAAGATGCAATTCACCATGTAGTTCTGAGGACCATGAAAAATAAAGGAAAAAAACTCTTTGCAGAGCACAATGCAGAATGTAGCAGAGAGCAGCAGGAACACGTGCCCCACGAGCAGGCACTGGGTTAGACATAGGGACAAGACCTGCTCATTGGCTCCCTCTGCTGAACCGCACTGATATTTCATCTTGAACAGCAAGAAGAGGAGGGTGGAAGTGCTAACTACACTTCTAACTGCTAACTACTAAGCAGTGCTAACTACACTTTAATTTCTCCAACTCAGGCCAGCACTAGCTAGAAAAAGATCCTGCCAAGTCAAGCATTATGCAGGTGTTCATCTTGTTTTATCAGATCTGGAGCACAGGAAACCTCCTTCCCTGTGGATGCTCTGGGAACCAGTATGACATGCAGTAGGCTTTCCCCTTAACGAGGAATATCTCAGGGATAATAATAAAAGGGAGAAATATTCTCTTTTCTGGCTCCTGCTTTTCATGAAGCTTGATGAAATCTCTACTGTCATGTAGCCCATTGGCTACTTTCAACTAAGAATTAATAGGAAGACAGATGGTGCAGTTATATAAGCCTTGTTTCCTGCAGAAGTCTGGCTAAGAAAGAGCTCAAGTGTGCCAGATCTCTTAATATGTACAGCCTTAGTTTTTGTTAGAGCAGAGCTATTACTACCCAGGCGTCATCTTCCAATTATCTGAACTGTCCTCAGAAGAGGAAGGAACCAGACAGGACTAACTCTCTCTACTTACTTTCTGCCAGCTTTTAAGACAGTGAGACTGAACTGAGCAATTTTTCCCAAGTCTCCCAGGGTAGAACCATGCTTGCCTTTAACAGTTTTCATTTTTAACTGATTTCTGAAACAGAATTAGGAACCATGCTCTTGCTTTTAGCTCTAAGTGGATACTGCTGTGGCAGGTATTCTTTCTAGCTACAAGCACTACAGCCCACAAAGGTAACCAACAAAAACAAATGAAGTTTGGGAGGGGTCTTGTATTCCAAATATTATGAATCTGGGAATATTAAAAAGTTATCCACAAAACTCACTTGGGAATATTCCCAGTGTTCCCACTTCAAAATGCAAGACATAGCTGTGGAAATGCCTCTAAGGAGGCTCTCCATAGACTGACAGATCAAAGCTGTTCAGAAAAAACATCTCAAAGCTGTATATACTCTTTAAAATGTCCAAATGTCTGTGAGTTACACAGTAGTTGCTTATTGCTCTGAGCTGGTTCTTCAAGTTACCTGAAGCTCAAGGTACAAACACCTGCACAACTGTTGCGAGCAAAGTTTGTTCTGCAATTCATCCCAACAGGGAGTTAATCCAGCATTTTTATATACTCTATTCCCAATGGAAAGCCCTCTTTTTGTAACTCATTGACAGTTAAAAAATTAAACAGTTTGTTCATTAAAAGTGCTAGTTACCTACCTACAGACCCCGTTTCACACCAGTTTTCCTATAAAGGATTTGCACATGGATTTGTACAACACACACTATTGTGAATTGCAATGAAGACACCAGAAATTGTGTTTTTCCCCTCAAATTTAATGTGGTGTTTTCAAAACAGTTAGAACACCAATTTGTGAGGATAAACTCCATTTGAGAGAGAGAACGTGGACCGGAGGTACCCACGGAGCTGAGGAACCTTCTTGATTCTTGCCAGGATCTGTGTATCCACTGCCTTCTGGTCCGACTTCCGTTGCTCCGTTATCTCGTATTTCTAGGAAGAACATGGAATAATGGTAAAATACTTGCAGGTACTTCAGGCTCATCTATGCACCCAGAGTTCAGTGAAAGCTCTGGGCTCTTGGCACCTCAGGAAAGCTTCTTTGCCTTCATTCTTAACATGGCAAAGGTGGTAGGAGACCAGAGGTGGCAGAGGGGACTGAGCCATCATTTGGCTTAGATTGCTGATAACCAGAGCCAGCAGCGCACTGTTGGCAATATCAAAATAGCAAATGTGTTTCTCAAACAAAACCCACCAACATCCTACCAGAATAACCATAGCTGCTATTCTGCTAAAGGCAGAGCAGAAAAGGATGCCATATTAGTTAATTTTAACAGCATTACTTCACTTTACTAAAGACCACTTAAATTATAATCATCCATTTGTTACACAGAATTTCCCCCCTTCCAGCCTGGCTTTAAATAAAAGGACATTGCAAAGAACTATCCCTGCGCTCCTTACTTCTTTCTCAGTGTCAAAGATCTCGCCTTCCTGGTGCTTGGGCTTACGCAGCCTCTTCTTCTTGAAATATGCATCAGTAAGATGCTTGGGAATTCTCACTCCGTTGATATCAACCTTGGTAGATGTAGCAATAACAAATTTCTGATGGGCTCTACGCAGAGGGACACGGTTGATAGCCAAGGGTCCTACAAGCAGAAGAGAGAAAAGATAAAAGATCACTTTGGGTAACAGCCACCACTTTCTACATTGAAGTTCTCTGGTGTATAAGGTGGTTAATTTTTAGAGATGCTTGCAGTTAAAAAAAGCCCAGAAGATGCTTCCTGATCTATTCCAGATATTCACTTAACTATCTCCTCTCCACTTGCTCTAAGATTCACAAACCTGATTTAACACAGTCAGATGAACACCTATCAATGCCCAACCATCCATATGCCAGACACCAACAAAAGCTGGACTAAAAAACAAGATTTGACTAAAAAAAAAAACCAAACTTTCTTACCTGTAACAAGCAACAGGCCAGTAGCGAGCTGCTTCAAGAAGACCACACGCTGAAAAGACACGTGATATTAGTCCACTGATCCAGACACTGCATCCTTTGATGCCTAGGAAATACTGCAACCAAACTGCGACCACGTCTCCACTCAGCCCCTTCTCCTGCTACGTGCGCTGACAAACGAGCCACGCTGTGTTTTACTACGTGCAGTGTTGTCAGTGTTATAGCACCTATGGCAGATGGCTGCCCTCTACATGCTCCACCATGTAATGCTCAGCAAATCCGATCAGTATCCTACCTTCTGCCTAGTCCTCCGTATTCTACAGTATGCTGAGAAAACAAAACTGCCACTCGGCCTCTATGAATACCTAAGGCAAGAACTAGATAAAAACAGAAGGGGATCACAGTGGGTCATCAGACCTGCCCTGCAACTGCATTTTTCTCTTTCTGATCTAGGATCTTAGGTTTCCACCCCTGAACAGTGAGCACTCTTAAGGCTGAAGAACCCAAAGAACACAAGGGGTGTCAGTTGAGACCCACTGGTAAATGTCTTTGGATGTGCAACACCACTTAGTGCAACACTGAAGTGTTATCGTCGTGGTTACCACTGGAAACAAAGATTCAATCCTTTCTTTACAATAGCTTGGCAAAAATAAGCTTTTGGCCTCATTTCTACAGAAACAGAAGTCAGTGTGCTATTCTGTGACCCAAAATCAGCATGATGTGGATCTACACGCTTCCTACATTACAGCAAGACTCCCTTGACCCTGCATGCACAACAGGATTAGCCCAGCCCATTTCCAACTCTGGACACTGGGACGTTTCTTTAGGGACCACTTCCCTCAAAGGCAGAAGCATCTATACAGAGAGCACAGAACCTCATCAGAGTTGCAGGTTCCCATCTAGGGGGCTGGACAGCACCATGAAATCACTGGTAAATTCACTGCCTCTGCTTAAGTCAAAAGGATTTCAGCACCAAACTTGTGCGAAGCCACCACGAGAGTCCTGTGAAGAACCTGGGAGGTTACCTTGCCCCTGTGACGGCCCGTGAGAAGGATGAGGACAGTTCCTGGAGTAATAGATGCGCGCAGCCTCCTCTTGTGCTGGGAGAAGGGCTTTTTGCCGTGGCTCAAGAGCTTGCGAGGGACATCCTCAGTTGGGTAGTATCTTGGCTAGAAAGAGAAGAGCAAATTATATCACCATCCTATTGCCATGATCTAGCACACCTCCACTACAGTTTGGATTGCTACCCCAAAAATGGCCTTTCCAAAAGACACCTTTTGCAGCCTGGGGGTACTTCAGGAAAACACTGAGTACTCCAAATTACACAAGTGCAAAAGTTAAGCTAGAAGCTGCGTTTCTCCATTCTTAGACATGCATGATCTAGACAAGATTTACACAAACACTGCACAAGCAACAACCCTAAACCGGGCGCATCCAAACATCTTTTCATGAAAGCAACTTTGCACTGCAAGATCTGCTAGAAACACCCCTTTTCCCTGCAGCATCCTTACCATTTTGCGGACTTTAACGACGCGGCTGCCTCCATTCTTATCCCCACCCACTGGCTTGGTGATGGTTGCAGGTGGCTTCTCCTTCTTCTTCTTCTCTATCTGTAAGCAAATGACGCGAATGACATTTAGAACCAAAGTTGCCAAAATAAGCTATGGGACAAGACGCTTATCCACACGCGGAATTCCCTGCCCGCGCACCTTGGTCTCCGGAGCGGTGTACTTGCGCTTGTACATGGCTTTCCGGGCGTACATGGCGGAGCGGGAGTAGCGCCCGATGCCGCGCGCCAGCACGGGGTTGCGGCTCGCATGGTGCTTCTTGGGCTTCCTCGCCTTCTCGCGCAGCTTCTTCTGGCTTCCCTTCTTCTCGGCGGGCTTGGCCTCGGCCGCCTTCTTGTCCCCGGCCTTCTTCTCGCCCGCCATCTGCGGGGCCAAACGAAATGCGGGTTTAGGCACAGGAGGGTCCGTTTGTTATAAGGATTTGGGTGTTATTGGGATTTTTGTGCTACGAGGGCTCCCGCCGCGCGCGAGGCCCTGCTCTGCGCCGGGCCCGCTGCCCCAATCCCGATGGCGCCATCCCCGGCGGCAGACACCGGCCGCAGGCACCATCGCTCCCCCCCGCACCCTCCCAGCACTCCCCCGCGGCCGCCGGGCCGGCGCCGGGGGCAGATGGCGGCGGATACGGCCGTGCGC
>JAWLRI010000333.1:1587367-1619004 GCA_034781795.1 Crypturellus tataupa | reverse complement strand
GAAGGTGGGCAGGGGGCGGCCCTCGGCGCCCGCCCGCGCGGGGGGGGCCGCCCCGGACCCCCCGCTCGGCGCGGAGCCCGGGGGGAGAGGCTGAGGTAAACGTTGGCTTCGGGAGGGCTTCCTGCCATGAAAACGGGTGAATTGCTTATATTCCGAGCCGGTTTGCCCAATCTGAGCTCTGAGGGGGGGTGTTTTCACTTAGTGCGTGTCAGAGCGTGGCTTCCTCGACGTTTATTTGTTCTCCTTTTTCTGCACGAGGCGGTGAATCTCTCCTGTTGTGGCTGCTCTGAGGGTTCCTGCTGTGTGTGGAGGATCCCTGTGCAGGTGTTTTCTGGCTGCTCCCCATATGCATTTAAATATGCACAGATGCCCTTATAGAAGCACTTGCTACCTCCTCAGCAGCGGGAGCGACCTCTTGCCCTGCTCAGAAGCTTGAGTTGTAGCTTGTGACTGAGAAAAAGGTTAGAAATATAACCTGGTGAGCCTATAAATAGGTTTAATTAAGCCACCTCCACAAACATCAGTATTCTGCCAGCCAAGCTGATTTAATCTTGTGCCTCTTGAAAAGGTGATTGGAAAAAACCAAACCCTGACACAGAGCTTTCTGCCTTAACCTGGTATAACTTTCTCTTATCGTCTACTCTGCTTTCCTCCCTTCTTCTTTTCCCTCCCCTCTCTGCTGTTTATACCAACTTCACCACTAAGGAGAAATACACTGGCAACGTATGACTTTCAAAATACACCTTTTGATGTTCTTTTCTTCTTGATTATTGAAGATGCAATTACATATATTTTTTTCTTAAGGTTAAATTGTAGCAATACTCTTTCCTACCACATCTAATATTCTTGAGGAAAAAAAAGGATGATATGTATTTCTTCTTGTAAATGAGAGCTCACTACTTTATTAATTACTCTTCTGCAGTTTCATCTTACTGTAAAATAAGTGACTTAATGGCGTGCGGCTGCAGTGCCTAGATCAGAACTGCTCTGATGAGTATTTCATGTGTGAAATACATTCATTTCATTTCATTTCAACCAGAGCATGTGTGTGTTACCCTCTTGTGCTTCTTGGCTGGGGTGGCTCTTGCTAGGGATAGCTTGTGCACCTGCTCAGAACAGGGGCTGGAGAAGGAAAGTGGAATAAAAGCCCCAAATGCATTCCATCCCTATAAAAGGAAGGATGAAGGAAAGTCTTCCCTAGGGCTTGTGTTACTGCTCTCTGCGCCTGCCGTCCCCTGCTCTCCCCTCCGCTTTTGGAAGGCTTCAAAAGCACACGTGTGATGGCAGCACTTCAAATGAAGTGATCTTGATCGCTGCTCCGGAACCGTTGAACCGAGATCACCAACACCCCCATTTTTCTATTTGGGGTGGCTGACAAATGCATCTTCCTACTCAAAGCCAAAAATACAAGGATGAGAGAGCAGGAGTATAAGTTGCCATTAGAGTAAAAGTTACATAAAGTGCAATAAACTCAGTCTCCCAGATGTAGCTTTTCTTGTTCTGCGCTAAACTTTTTTTGCCATCTTTAGTAGGAGTGCATATGTGGGGGTGAGAACATCTTTTCTTTTTTAATAACAATCTGTCATCTCTATAATCTGTCTTTTAAGTACAAGTTATTAGTCTTCACCCCTATATGTTATTTTTTTTCTGTTATTTTAATTCCTTCTAACCAGTGGAGTGTGTCTACTTCCAGCCTTATTAGGGACAGGGTAAGATACTGGAGATGTTATAGTAATTGAGCTTAATAAAATGACATTTTGTGATAAATCTGCAGTCAATTCCAGTAAGTTCCCATCTCTGTTTATACTTTTCTATATGTGAAGTCCAACACATAAATAAGTCTTTTGAATCCCGTCTCTTCTAAAACTCATAAACCTTTCAAAACGTGTTCACTTTTTTTCTAATGAAAGTAAAATTCTGGAGGTGGAAGTGTGAGACACACACTGAGCTTCTTCGCTCCAAATCCAACCTATCCCAGTCCTATCCCAAATATGTTATTTAATATTTGGTTCACCCTATATATTGATGCTTGTGCTGTCTCTTTTGTGAAGCTGTGTCAAAGCTTTTGACCTTCAGATAGTCATTAGATAAATGTAGAGCTACTTATTGATTCATTTTAACTCTCATTTGCTGTGACAACTTGAAAGTGTTTTTTTAATATATTCTTTTCATGACCCACACTGTGTAGGCTTGATTTTTTTTTTCTTTTTTTCTTCATTTTTTTTGACATTCAGTTAAAGATACAGCAATATTCCTGCTGTAAGTTTCTTTGATACTTAACTGGAAAAATACAAGATTCGCAAGTGATAAAGGGAAAGCCCTAAATTTAAATATGTTTTTGCCTCTGTTGTTGTTGTAGTAGCAATTTGCCATGAAATCCTGAGTGTATCAGGAGTGATCAGAAATGGTATTTATTTTCTTTTAAAAAAGGTACCACTCCTTACTCTGAGGCTGGCTGCAGCCAGAGTCACTTGCCCCTAATGTTTTACTTTATTTTGGAAAAACTAAGAGCCTGGTGTGCAAAAAGCAGCAGTGTGTTCTTTCTGCAGATACAAATGTGCATTTTCCTTGTCCGTCATAGTGTCTGATTTATGGCAAATCTGAAAATAACAAACCTCACTTAATTGCCAACCCGACAAGACCACTGAGACAGTTTGCTGCATTCACCTCTGTCTTTGGGCTGGCTTAGGCAGCAGTGGACACTGTAGCTTCTTTTTTTGTTTGTTTGTTTTTTCTTCCTTCCTTCCTTCCTTCCTTCCTTTCTTTTCCCTTTTCCCTCTGTTTGTTGTATTATGAAATCATGTCTCATAAAGACTCCTCTCAGTTAGAACGTAGAAGTACTCTAGCACTTTAAGAGTGGAATAAACCCCCCAAATTAAAGGTAAGAGAAAACACAGATGTGCTAACGGAATAGCTAAGAATAAGTCCCTCAAAAGTTAATGCCAAAGATGGGGACACTGAACTTCTTGGATATAGACCATATACAGCTTTCCTTTGGCAGGCCCCTGTGTTAGTCCTTCAGAAGGTTGTTTGTGGGTGGTGAATATCGATGTGAGATTCCTCTGGGTTTGTATTTAAGTGTGGTATAGCCAGATCAGAAAACTTGGCACGGGGGTTAGAAGACTGCGCGGTGCTCTGGGGTCTGCAGCAGTCAGCGCCCCGTCCCTTAGAGCAAGAGGGGAGAAGGCTGGGAGTGGAACAGGTTGCCCGCAAAGGACGTTCCGTGCTGACCCCTGTCAGTTGGTGGTCAGCTTATACCCTAAAACATGAGGTTTTGTTTAATTCCTTACTGTTACAATGTTATATATTGTCATTTTGAATATTTTTTTGTTTTATTTATAAATGTCTAGTGTGCCAGTGATGGTAGTGTGGGTTTCTGTGGAGAGACTTTTTTTCCTGATTGAGTGTCTTGTTTTCTGGGTTTAAGCAAGTGGCTCTGTTTTTATGTAACATTGGTGTTATTTGAGTATAGCATAGATATAGATATAGCTCTTTCAGTAAGAGATGCTTTAAAAGTGATAGTGAAACAACAGTGCAATATGAAAACATATTGCCTATGCTAAAATAGAAAGTCTTATTAAGAACAAAACTCAGTATTGTCTCTTTTTAAAACTATTAAATTGTTCTCTATAGTCTTGTCCTGTAAACTAACACTTACTACAAGAAGATCTTTTATTTACTCTATTTTTAACTCCATCTTTCCTATAGGTGGTTTCATCCAAATATTACTGGGGTGGAGGCAGAGAACCTACTGTTAACAAGAGGAGTTGATGGCAGTTTTCTAGCACGTCCCAGCAAAAGTAACCCAGGAGACTTTACACTCTCTGTTAGGTAAGTTTACAGGCTTTTTTTGTCTTTCTCACTCCTGATTGATAAGATTCTCCCCGTGATGCTCTTCTGTAAGAAACATTTGCAAATGAACTAGTTGTGAGTGGTTCCTTTAACTCTTGATCTGTTCATATTTTTTTTCCTCCTTAGGAGGATCCCAAATACTTGTGCGCAGCAAGGGAAATTGCAATGTAGGGGGTACTGGCTTCTGCTTCTGGAGACAGCCAGGAAGGTCCAGGGGAAGCAGAGGCAGATTCATAATTGCATTACCTTATACCATTTAAAAATCCATTTGATAGCCAGCTAAAAGTAGCAGAGGTGATCTGAATTGCTGATCAGGCACTTGCAAAAGGAAATGTTCTCCAGACTCTGTTTTTACAAGGAAAGTCAGCAAGTTTTTAAGGGCAACTCCAGTGCTATTTCAGCTTCTCAAATGGGCTTTTTGTAACAATTGTCTCTGATGCAGTGTGTAGGGGTAGGGAAGGAAAAGGAGAGTTCAAAGAAGGGTATAAAAGGGTATAAAAAGGAAAAACAGGATTGGTGATCAGAATTATGCTGCTTGGATAGCTTTGAGATAAGGGACCTTATTTAACAGAAAAAGCTTCTTTCAAAGAATTGTTCCTCATTAGTGCTAGAGAATCTAGGAGCACAGATGGCTTGCATCAACCAGCAACAACTGTTTCTTCAATTTGGACAAGTGATCACTAAACATAGATGTAACTGCCTTGAAATCGACTGACTTTTGTGATTTTTTTTTTTTTTTTTTTTTTTTTTTTGTCTTTGTTTCAAATATTAGACGAACTGGAGCTGTCACCCACATCAAGATCCAGAACACAGGGGACTACTATGATCTCTATGGAGGAGAGAAGTTTGCTACGTTGGCTGAGTTAGTCCAGTATTACATGGAACATCATGGGCAGCTCAAAGAAAAGAATGGAGATGTTATAGAGTTGAAATATCCACTGAACTGTGCTGATCCTACATCTGAAAGGTCAGAGAAATAATAGTGAAAGCCCTAGTGTCCATGCACTGCTTACTAAATGCATGAGTTATCACCCTTAACCCAAGGGTCTGCTTCCATTTGATGAACAGGTAGCCCTACCTTACACTGCAGCTAATTCCATGCTTTCAGTGAAACTACTTTCAAAATAAACTAATAAATATGTTTATGAAGAAAACAGGTCTTGAGACCTTCCTCCTGGCATGATATAATAGTAAAGAAGAGAGTATAGTTCCGCTGATTTTTATTGTGAGAATGTTTTATAGTTTTCCCAATGCTTTGTGAAGCCCTTAGGTACTGCAGGGAATTCCCAGGTATAGTTTTAGGCATAACTTTATAATTTTTTTCCCCCAGCAGTAGGCATGTGTAAGTGAATGACAAATGCAAATTGATTGCGAATCTCTTCTTTTTAGGAACATGAGTGAGAAAGAGAATCTGAGACTTCTGGCATATACTGAGGGGCTACATGTCAGAAATAAACATCTGTGGCCAGTAGATGTCAGTTCATTCCTTGAAATGAAAAAGCAAGGCAAAACGTTAAAACAACTTCCTTTACTCCTCAGAATAGCTTTTATTTAACAGTAGCAGGGAAGATTGCTAACAAAAGACAGCACTGAAGTGAATGCAAGTGCATGCAACAAGAAATGGCAGAACCCTTCTTCAGTAATTGTCTAAGGCTTTTGGTGATTATTGTCTTTCTAGCCATGTTTCTAGAAGAAATGAAACTTAAAATTATCCTATTCTGATATGATGGAAGGGTGAGCTCTCAAAGATAAGAAGTTCCCACAGGGTTCTTAGGAACAGATGTCCCAGTGAAAGAAATGGAACAACAGTAAAAACTTCGGTCTTGACTGAGGAAAGGGATGCAGTGTGAGCTCATACTTACTAGACAGTCACAGAGAGTCCTTTTGTGTTGCTGCAGAGGATGAAACCCAAAACTTCATTTAAAGCTTGCATGAAATGCAAATTTTGGTGCTTGTAGTGCTTGTTGTGAGCTCTTTGTAAAAACATATTCTTATAGCAGGGTACCTGTCTCATTTCTTTTTCTATTTAAAGGTGGTTCCATGGGCATCTCTCTGGAAGAGAAGCTGAAAAACTATTAACCGAGAAAGGAAAACATGGAAGCTTTCTTGTGCGCGAGAGTCAAAGCCACCCTGGGGACTTTGTTCTTTCTGTCCGGACGGGAGATGATAAAGGAGAGAGCAACGATGGGAAATCTAAAGTGACGCATGTCATGATTCACTGCCAGGTAAAACAAATCAGGAGCTTCTCTAATAGTGCTGCTTCTGGTGAGGTTTTTATTCTAGCAGCAGGGCTATTCTTGACCGCTCATGTATTCAGGGAGTCCAGTACATTTCCCCTTCCCCCGTGGTGCTGTATGTGCAATATATCATCCCTTGGATCAAACTGACTAGTTCGATAGTTTCAACATTCAATTAGTGTTTTGTTTTTGACTGCTTGCCTGACAGAATCATGTCATGCTGCATTGTGTTGTCAAGTGCTTCTAATAGATTTAACTTTGATTGCATCAGAAGTCTGTCTCTAATGCACTGCGAATGGAACCCTTCATGTTCATGAATCTTCTTAAGCAGGTTGCTGTCTTTTTGGATAAATCATATAAAAACAGTGGTAATTGGACAAATAGAAACCCATCTGAGTGTATCTGTTTCTCCTGTCATTTTTATAATGTCTCTCTTGACAGATGAGCAGTATTCAGTAAATATCTTGGTTATTTAATCTAAGAAACATTTTAAATCAAAAACTTGAATTTAATAGGGGTTAGTTCTCCATTTAAGTGCTATTCCATTGCAGTTTCCTGATTTTTTTTTCATAGGTGCCCAGTATTTGCTATTATTTAACAAAATCTGTGCATGTTTTTTTCCTTTTAGGGCAAAAGATGTTGCAATAATAGAAAAAAATAGAGATAGAAATTGCTACCTAAGACTTTAGAAGCTGTCACTGCTAGAATTATTAAATTAGTTCTGAGAAGGTGAGGACATTTAGATAGAAACTGTTTTAAGTAATGTGGGTGTAGAAGGGACTTTAAAGAAGTCATGTAGTCTACCTTACCAAATCTGTACAATTCTACACGAAGACAAGCTTATTTCTATAAGAAATAACCTCATGTTTTAGTGTATTTTGTTTGTATGATAACCTTTCAAGAAAACCTGTCCTTGATTTGCAGGTAACTACCATCAACCTTTGAGACTGAGGGGAAAAAAAACTTTATTTCCTTGAAGTTGGGATGGTACCAGCCAATACCAGCCTTTCAGAACCTTAGTGATTGACTGGTTTAGAAACTTGACTGTATTTCCAAAGTTAACTTTTGAATTCTAATCTTACAGTGCAGGTAGTCTGCTTGAGCTGACTAAATATTGTTTCAGAAGGAAATAGCTCTCAAGGAGACAGATAAAGTAGCTTTCATTATGGAGGGCAGTCCTGTTTGTCACCTGTGCACGTTTCCTGTTATCTTTTTATTAAAATTCTATCATCCCGTAGTGGAAGGGCCTTTAGATTTCTCTACATATATTTTAAAGAATTTTTCTCTTGTATTTCATAGCTTGAAAATATTAGCATAGGCTTCATCATAAGTGAGTTTATTTTGATGACTCAGCATCTGTCTTTTCAAGGAGCTGAAATATGATGTCGGTGGAGGAGAGAAATTTGACTCTCTGACAGATCTGGTGGAACATTATAAGAAAAATCCCATGGTAGAAACTTTGGGCACAGTATTGCAACTCAAACAGGTGAGTTGATGGAGAAAACGCCACTAAATTTTTGTTACTCTTAGGACATATTTTTGTGGAAGCGCAGTATTTTCCGTGTGTTCTATAAGACATCATTTTTCTAATTGAAAAAAAGAAGTACATTTGTGAAACTGAATGACAAAGTCAATTAAATTTAAACTGCTGCAATTTTGTAGCAACTTATAAGGGATATATTTCAGTGTTTCTCATGTCTATAGACCTTCTCTTGGCTTCATCACGGCCCATAAGGATTGCAAGAGTAGTCCAGAGATGAGATAACTTAGTGCACTGAAAAACAACTGTGAGGCTTTAGATAAAAGCTGTTGTTCCCTTCTCCCTTCCCACTCTTTACATGAGCTGTAAAATTTTGAAGGCCGAATGGATATCTGGATCGCAGAATCACAGAATCATTGAAGATGGAAGGGATCCTAGAATTCTACTTGTGTTACCTATATAAAAATATATAATCTGTGTTAATATAAAGGTGTACAATGTGTTTAACTGGTCATTAAACATCGTTTAATGTTCTGTACCTTCCTTAGCCTTTGAACACCACGCGTATTAATGCTGCAGAGATCGAAAGCAGAGTGCGGGAGCTAAGCAAGCTAGCAGAGACTACGGATAAAGTCAAGCAGGGCTTCTGGGAAGAATTTGAGGTACTTCATTATGTTTCAAATATTATACTAATGCTACTGAACTTTGGCACTACTAAAAAGCTAGTTTTGTTACTACCTTCCCAATAGTGCTGCCCTCCTCTATGACTTCAGATCCCTGTCCTTGTCCCCTTTTGTGTCAAGTACAGCTCACATTAAAATGTAGGAGTCCTTTCATGTCCCTTAACTGAATGGTTGAAGCGTTTGCCTTTTTATCCAAGTTGTTCAATGCTGTTTGCTCCATACCTGAGCATGATCTCTCCTCTGCATAACGGATTCCAAACTGTTATCCTGGGGTCTGACAACTGGGGTGACTCAGCAACTGCGTGTGAATGATGATCATAGCAAGGAACTTTAGAGGTGATATAAACTGATGCATTATTTTTAAGATACACATAAAAATCCATAGTGGAGTGTGGAACTCCACCGGCAGATGGCAACAGGAAATTGGGACGTCCTTTGATCTAAACCCCGTTGTAAAGAGGCAGGTTTGGGCTACGTAATGCAGTTCTTAAGAAGCTGCTTGAATAGTCATGGATTTGCAAAGCAACAGTCCAAAGAAACTCTTCTGGTTGAGTCACCAGCTCAGAGCACACTCTAGTCTGCTTTGACTTTTTTGGAAGGGGTGTTTGGGGGAAACGAAGCCATGAAAAGGTATCAAATATCTTTACAAATGTGGATGCAGTACAAGAATGGGGGAGGTGGAAAGATGTAAAATGGAAGCCCTGCTTCCTGTTCTTTGAAACAGTTTGTTCTCCTAATCTACTGCCTGCAAAGCCTGAAATAACTAGGACGCCCCTCTGCAGTGAGGAAGGAGCAGGAAAGCCCAAGCTAAACACAGCTGGTAAATCACAGTCAGCACCTTAACCCCGTCGCTTCAGACTGGTAGCAGTTGGCTTCCTCTGAGCTGGCGTGGTGTGAACCTGGGAGGTTTGAGTCATGTGTGGCTTGTAGGCATGTGAAGGCTGGGCCAGGTGTGCTGAGCAGTCAGAATTCCAAGAGGAGATGGAAAACAGGACAGCAGAGGCTGCTGTGCTCCTTACAAAGGACTTACGGCTCTGTTTGTGAAGCCTCCCTGTGGCAGAGTGCCGGGTCTTGTGTGGGGTGGTTCTCATCCATTGCTTGTGAGCCTCTCGCAGAGGTGAAGCAGCCTCAGCCCTTAAATTGCCTCTCTCGGAACATGTGAACTTTGGTATGTGGCCTGAAGGGTCAGCCACACCTGCTCGAATGGCTAAAACTCGCATTTGGGGTTGAACTGCTTTTTCCAGAGACTCTGGTCGGGGGTGTGCTTCCTATCATGGTGTTTAATCTAGATTGTGCCTGTGATTCCTGAATGCTTTAGCCTGAGCATGCAACAAATGTAATTTTTGCAAGTGAGCCAAGCGTCTGTTAGCAGCCTTCCCTGGAGACTCCGTGCAGACCTCGCTGTTACTCAGGGCATAAGAAGGAAGAGTTCCCAGTTGCCTTGCCCTAGTTATTGGTTCTGCCTCACTAGCAGCCCTGGAAAGTGATGATTTTTTTCTTGAGGGAAGCACTCCTGCATGATGCCTTTAGGAATGGATTCTTGATCCTTCAAAAAGGACTGAGCTGCTGCTTGGCACTCAGAGTTTCTTGTCTGACCTATGCTCTTTGTGGATTAAACTTGCCTTGTTATGAATGTGACAGCTGCTCCTTAGAAGCAAGGTGTTCTCCTGTCCTGTAACCTCTTAGAAGACAAGTGTTTGATAGCAAGTCGCAAGTCGCACAAAGAAAGTATTTGTAAGAGATGAAAGATTCTTACTGTAAAGCATCCCACTTTTCTTCTTACTACTGTTAGGGAGGGCAGCACTAATCTGTAATTTATGGCGTGCTATTTCTGGGGGGAATAAAGCAACCTCGTAACAGTTTTAATGTCCTGGATTTTTTTATTCACTTCTAGTTAAGCAGTGACTGTTGGTCTCAGGAGGAGGCATGGAAGCAAACTCTGGCTGGCTGTGAAGCTCTGCTTGTGCTGCTTATGGCTTGACTGTTCAGACAGCAGTTATAAATTACTTGTCTTTAGGCATATTTAAGGATGTGCTTCTTGCCCTATGAGCCACTAGGCAGAAATGTTGGCAGTCTTCTGTAATGTTTTTTGCTCCTGAAAAATGGCTGTTTGGTGAGTTTAATGCTTCAATAGTGTAGTAAAATACAGAACCCTGATTCAGATTTATCGTTGCATTATGTATATCTCTTAATGGACTTGTTACAAGTTGCTGCTGCTCATGGATTTCTCCTCAGGGATGCTCAAAGCAATAATAAACTGTATGAAGTGAAGATGTCTGAAGCTACTGTTTCCACACGCTTGTTTCTCTTTTATAATCTGCAAACAAAGCTTAGCTTTCGGTTCTCTTGCTTTGTGTTTCGTTTGGCCAAGACCTCAAAGTGTCACATTTTGGTAATTTATATGAGGGTTCTCAGTAAATCCTGGCTTAGCCAGGCATCTAAAATTAAAAAAGAAAAACCCTTTTGCAAAATGGCAGGAGGCGAGAGGGAAGCTCTGCTGCACAGCACTGTTTCACCCATGGCTGGTAATAGAGGCAGTGCTTGTGGGAACGTTTGCCTTTGCTTTACGGACAGGAGACCTCTCAACTCTTCTGTGTCTGGTTTCCCTTCTCCATGGTCTTTGGTTTTTCTGTGTGTAGAAGGAGCCTAATTGTCCAAGGTCACTACATGAGTCAGTAACAATAATGGAGACCAAAATAGAAGTGAGCGAATGTGCCTGACATGCCTAAGCTTTAAAGGAAAAGTCACCTCCGAAAGAATATAAATGGTGGTAATGGCAAAAGGAGCAGCTCCCCGAGTCTCAGGATGATCCTTTTAGAAACCAAAGACATCTAGTTTGTTGTCCCTCTGGCTGGGTTGCCAATAGGGAGATTTGCTACCAGGCAACGCTGCTGTGAAGTGTGGAATTGCTGTTGTCCTTGTCACATTAATTGTGAATGGGACATAGTGAAGTTATGGCCTTGTCAACAGGAAGAATCTTCATGCAGATATTCTTGTTTCTGTATCGGGGTGATTTATATTTGGCTAACCCTGTTTGCAGTTACCTGAGCAAGCTTAAATATCTCCAGTATTCTTAGGCTAGGAAAGGAAAATCTGGGCAAAATCATGTACAGGTTTGGTGAAATTAGGCTTGTGGTGATAGAAGAATCTAGGAAGTGGTGTATGAGGATAGGATTCCTTTTTTTTTGCCCCCCCAAAATGCCAATGTACAACATTTGGGGAACTTTTTTTATATTGTCTATATCTTTGGCAAGACTATAGCATTTCCATGGGGACTTTAACCTTGTTGATTTGACTAGAGATAGGTAGGCAGCTTATTGGTGAACGGAGACAAATTCTACTCCCAAGTCCGTTGGCCTCTCTTCCCTGGTAAACCAGCTTTATAGCAGCAGTTTGTGCAGTGTGTGCAGAGAGTGGTAAAACTTGGCTTCCTTCGTTTGGAAGGAAATTTGTTAATTATGTGTAGGAAAGGTATAGCAGTGTTGAGTTGAATTCAAATAGAAAAACCACAGTCTCTCTCCCACATCACTGATGTGTGTTATAATCAAGTGTCAACTTTTCTGTGAGAAAGGATGGCAGAAGTGATGGTAAAAGAGTCTGTGCTCTCTTCTTTACTGATGTGTTACTACTTTGAATAAAACCAGTTATTTGTGCTGTTTTAATCTAGACTTTACAACAACAAGAATGTAAACTTCTATATAGTCGTAAAGAAGGTCAGAGACAAGAGAACAAGAACAAAAATAGATACAAAAACATTTTACCCTGTAAGTACTACTTTTTTTTAAATTATAGCATAGATCTAGGCTCTTTATGCTTTTTCTAAGCTTTATTTTTGTTGGCGATAAATACAGTGTTAATTAAGCACCAGTATGTTCTCTTTTGTTCCTTTAATGGTGATTTATGTTGTCAAATTAGTCCGTACCATTTCCTATTTGTACATGAATATGTGGTCTTTGTAGATATAGATATTTTGATTCCCTAATATTGTGTTTATCTTCAGCTTTCAAATAAAGGCATCACATTCCTGAACTGTTTATTCAGTAATTGGAATGCTTAAATTTAAGAGGATTAATTTATGGTACATAACTGCATGGAATGAATCTCGCAGAGTTTATAAACCCATTTCTATTGACCTAGTGCTTCATTGTCCATGCCCTCATGAGCACTAAGGTAAATAAACATTTAGATGCCGTGATCCAGCTTCTTAAGAGCTGGACACTTACCTTGAAGAAAGCAAAGGTTGAGTGTTCTGACCACTTGTTTGACAGTTTGGTTTCTGGTAATGATATGAAGTTACCTCTCTGATGGATATTTAAAAATAGGTGTGTGTTTACAAATGTAAGATGCAACTGCTTAACATATTTGTATGTACTCTTCTAGTTGATCACACCAGAGTTGTTCTACACGATGGTGATCCAAACGAACCGGTTTCAGACTATATCAATGCTAATATTATTATGGTAAGTACACTACTACCTAACAGTATCTTATTGGCATAACCTATATATATTCTTCAACATGCTCGCCTGATTCAAAGTTCTCTTTATAAGTCTGACTTGTCATTCTTTGTTAAATTGTGTTTTGTCTCTAGCCTGAATTTGAAACAAAGTGTAACAACTCAAAGCCAAAAAAAAGCTACATTGCTACTCAAGGCTGCCTACAGAATACAGTGAATGACTTTTGGAGAATGGTCTTCCAGGAGAATTCTCGAGTTATTGTTATGACAACAAAAGAAGTTGAAAGAGGAAAGGTAAAAGCAACCTTAGATTGTCCTTGGGAAAAGTCACACACTTGGCAAGTAAGGATGACTTAGTTGCACTGACTTACGAGCTGCAAGTTGAAAATATGGTGATTTCTCTGGAGACCCGGAATGAAGGTGCCAAGTGTCCTCTTCTGTTTGTGTCTATGGGAGCGGAGATGCACTTCTGTCATGTCATTGGCTTTACTCACTGAATTTTGGTTTCTGAATGTAAATGCAAAGTTATTCAGGGAATGAGCCTGTGAAATGACAGGCAGATCCACAGAGGCGTTCTGCATACTTTAAGGAGTTTATTTTGTTACAGAAACAAGGAATTTTGCTTTTTATTTTTAGCTTGCCAAGGTTTTATAGACTTCATTTTGAAAAGCAGAATTATGGGGTTTTATTACCATACAAACAAATTTAGAAAAATTACAAAATAATAGGAAATCTGTTGCCTCAGAATCACTGCATTCAAATGACGTTTACTGGACTCTGCTAGAATGCAGTTTCTCCCCTCTGACTTGACTTTCCATGCTTGATTTTTATTACCATTCTTATGTGTTGAGCTAGTGATCTGGGCTGTAACTGCATCTGGTAGAGAATCCCTCAAGCAGGCATGATTTAGCACTTTTATTCCTAAAATCAGATCCTTTGCCTCTAACTGCCTTGTTCTGCATGAACACAGCTGTTTGTTCAGCCTCAGTAATCCGTGAGCCCCTTGTGAGCTGCTCTGGCAATATTCACTGCTTTGAAGCAGGAAATTTTCCTGCAGTGATGTATTCCAAGAACCTCTCTTACCTTTTAAACAGAGATCTTGCTTATTCACTGTCCTCTGGCAAATGTGAGGCTGTTCTGTTTCTGGGTTCTAATGGCATATGACAAAAGAAAATAGAATGACAGAAAATAGTTGAATACTGATATTCTAGCAATAGTGAAATTCCCCTTTCTGTGTATAGTACAGTTTTATTTTGATTTGGATTTTTTTTTTGTCTTGTTTTTTATGTATGCATAAGATGATTATTAGGTTTTTTTAGGTTTATTGGCTTCTATTCCTTGCCTGGTTATCAAAACTGCTGCTACTGGTGTTGATAAAGCCACGAAATGTGTTTTATAGGTTTTCTAGAGGTGATAACCTTGTGTCCATTCATTGCATTTTATGAAGGGACTTTTGAAATACTTAATTCTGTTTGCTGCTTGGGAATACACTGAAGGAAGGAGAAGCTCCTCCTTTTCCAGTGTCTTCCCTAGATCTTTCTGTGGGAAGAAGAGAATTTTGGAGATTGCTTTGGAAGGATTGACTTTAATTTTTTTTTTTTTTTTTTTTAATTTTTTGATAGCCTGCTGACTGCACGCTGCACTTCCTCTATGAATCTTTCCAAATTGTGCAAGGCTGCTTTCTGTGCTGTGACTATATATATAGAATACATATACACACACACATACACACATTTCCCCACCACCTTTGTGGTGCCTGTTTCAGTTCTTCAAAAATTGCTAATAACAGTCCCCATCCTGGTATAAAATAAAACCTTTTATATCAGACCAGGGTGCTTTCAGATCTGCAGGAAGGAGAGAACCCTCTGGATCAGAGATGACTTCATGAACACGTTGCCTAAGGAAGTGAGGGGCTCTGAAACATCTCAGATCTGCCCAGAGTTCTGCACTTGCTTTAGAGTGCACTGTAGAGAACCGAACAAACACTTGCAAATTAAAATAATGGTGTTTTGGAAGCAGTCCATTGAGCTGATTATATCTGCATCCTCTCTATCAGACTAATGCTTGTTTTAATGTTGCATGTTACTATTGAGACTTACTTAGAGCACCCTTACTCTGGTGTTCAGAGTTCTGCATTGAAACTGCAGGCTATACTGACATACCCTGAGCTCAGTGTTTTGTGTCTAGCTTGTACCCTTTTGGAAAAGTGGGGAAAGAGGGCAAAAGTAACAAAAAAAAAGCATCGTGCTGCCTAAGCAGGCTGTCAAGCATGTGTTCAAGCCTTATTTTTAATTGTCTTCTGCAGCAGAAGAAACTTCCTTGTTGCTCTATTTTTGTATTTGCAGTTACTAGTGCAAATTTATGGGAAATATTTCTTCACAGTACTTGACGTTTAGTCTGGATTTGCAATTGCTGGCAGCCCTGTCCACCTACCCGCTGTAATTTCTTGTCCAGATAATGTACGGACTAGCATTGCAGTCGTAGCTTAACAAGATTTGCTCTTTCCCAAGCTTTCACAGGAACCAAATGAAAGCAGTGATCCTGCTCTCGAGTGTGCGTAATATATCCCTGGCCAAAAATAATCTTCAGAGAGAAGTAGCACACAAAAAGCTCTAAGCTACTAAAGCCATGGATGCATTAGGCTTCATTCTCCCCACAGGGAGCAATCTGTGGCTGAACTGGAGAGCTAGGTTAGCCCCTTTTGCTCCGATTCTGAATGGCAAACCCCCAGGTTTCATGTGTGCTAAAAATGGTTTATGCCTTTGACTTGTATCTATCCTGCAATCTGTTACATTTTGATTATAGAGCAGGCTGCAAGGCTGTTGCATTCCGCTGGAAATTCTCCCTGTTTTGAAATGGGTATTTGGTGGGGATATAAGTAACTGTATCCTAGACCTATATTTTTGAAACTCTTGAGGATAAGCAGGTATTAAGACTGTCATGAAAGCTGCTAAGAGGAGAGACTGCCTGGACTGTTTTTGCCTCAAATCCTGCAGCGTGGGTGTGTGCATTTTCCTTGAGGAAAAGAAATTCGCCCCTAAAGGTGCTTTACTTTGTTAGCTGCCCGGCTGGTGCTAGGAACTCTCCTCTATCTAAACAGAAATGAAAAGCTCAAATTTATGTGTTAGCCAGTTCGTGCACCAGCCTTGCTTCTTGCTGATCACTTCTTTATTTTGAATCTTGCAGAGTAAATGTGTCAAGTACTGGCCTGATGAATACTCCCTAAAGGAGTACGGTGTTATGCGTGTTAGGAATGTTAAGGAGAGTGCAGCACATGATTACACGCTACGAGAACTCAAGCTGTCGAAGGTTGGGCAAGTAAGTATGTTGGTGGCTTTGTCCTTTTGATTCGGGTTGCAAATCAAGAAAAAATGGAAGAAAAATGACAATTTACTTGTAGTTAATAAAGTCACTTGAGCCCTGCCCCTTTTTTTGAAGTTCCAGGTTTGGTTTGGTGTGTTTTGTCTTTGGCATAATAGAAGATTCATGTATTTAGGCACTTTTTGATGGAAGATGATGCCTGTCTGCAAAGCTTTCAGGAAATCTGGAAGGAGGGATGATGCTTCTCTTAAGTGCAATTTACATTTCAGTCTAGATGGGGTTGTACTGGTTTCCTTTCAAGGAAATATTTGAATGTCTTGTATTAATAATCAAGGCACCTTTGGTCTGCCTCTGATCTAGGGGCTTTCATTGTTCTCCAGTGCTGTTTGCGGCTGGGTTTCCAGATTCTTTAGATTTAATTATTTTTTGCTCTGCTTCCCCTGAATCTGCACCGCTTCTTGCCCCTGTAAAGCTGAGCTTAAATTGTGGCACTGTGGTAAGAAAAAGGACAGTTGGAAAGTGTATGAAGCTTGTTTGACTTGCTGAATATGTTAAGTGAAAATGAAACTGTATACGAGTCCAGCATCTAGAAAGTCTTCAGGTAAGCGAGTTGAAAGAGGAAGGAATTGGCAAACAAGTGTTGTAAGGAACGCTTTGGATGAGAGTGCAAAAATAATAGTGGAAGAAGAAGCAAGCAGGGTGTATTAGGGGATATTCCCATGACATGAACCTTGCCATGGCTTTAACGGGATGGAGATACTGCTGGGAACGCAGCCTTAGGAAAGGAGGGAGCTAAGGAGGTGTAAGGAGGGGAGCAACATGACCAAGCTGTCAGCCAGGAACTTTGACACGTTCCCTCTTTTCAAGAGCAATGTGATACCGTGAATATGGAGGAGAAGGCTGGATTTGCCACGGATCCGAGGAGGCTTTGCCAAATCAGTGCTTTAACTGGGATTTGACCTGAAGGATTGCATTCTTTCACGTGTTGGCATCTTCCTTCCAGGGGAACACAGAGAGAACAGTGTGGCAGTATCACTTCAGAACCTGGCCTGATCACGGAGTGCCGAGCGACCCCGGAGGCGTGCTAGACTTTCTAGAAGAGGTGCATCACAAGCAGGAAAGCATTTCTGATGCAGGGCCAGTCGTGGTCCACTGCAGGTACAGGCTGCACTGTGCACTCTCCTTCTGCAGGGTTCTGCTGAGCTCTCTTTTCTGTGAGAAGGAGAGAGAAAAAAGCTAAATCCTTTGAAAGGAAGCAACTTTACCCTTAGGCTACTTGGGTTTTCATCTATCAAGCTCTTTTTGCTCTGTACATTTTGGGAAATGTTGCATTTCAGATAGGTGTCAAATGGTTACCTTTTAAGCAATCTGTCTTCCAGTGCATTCATGTTGGTAGGAATAAAAATTTCTGAGGCTGTATGAGAGGTGGTGTCAGTCTTGTCTAAATATATTTCAGGTTACAGGATCATGGGAATTTGCCTCCCATCCCACCTCCTGCAAGTGAGACATCACTCAGTCTCAGCATATAAATGAGATACTTTTCATAAGACAAGAAAGTATTAGGCTTTGCTTTGCAGTTTTTTGATTCAGGAATGTTAATAAACTGTAATATACAGAAAATGCTGCATGGCCTCTCTCTTGTAAGTTGTGTAGGTCTCTGCTATTTTGGTTTGTGTGAATTCACCTGGGTTGACACTTGGGCTATAATTCAAAAGTTTGATATGTCTTAATATTGCATGCCTGCTTGGACTAGGGTTTTGTGCCTGTTCAGAAAGAGTAACGTGATGGTTTTTTTTTTTTTTTTTTTTTTCCTCCTCCGTCCTTCTCTTTCTGCAGTGCTGGAATCGGACGGACCGGGACTTTCATTGTGATTGATATTCTCATTGACATAATCAGAGAAAAAGGTAGGGTTCCCCAGCACGGCGATGACATCCGGTCTTTGTAAATAAAAGCATAAGAGTGTTAAACAGTATTTAACAGTATAAGGTGCAATGCACAATAGGTGAACTTGTGTATTCAGCTGGGTTGTTTTTAAAGTGATCTTGGAGCAGTGTGAAGGGGTGCAGCCTTCTCCTCTGGATCAGCCTTGCATATTATCCTGTAGTTATAAAAGTCTGTGCACTGGAGATCGAAAAGGAATTGTGTGTGTTCGCTCTTACCAACCTCCCTTACTGCAGGGGCATCCAGCTGGGCTAAGTGTAACTGGTCTCTCTCCTAAAGAGAAAACTTATTTTGCAGCTCTTAAGGTTAAAATGATTCTTTTTTAGGTGTGGACTGTGATATTGATGTTCCAAAGACCATCCAGATGGTGAGATCGCAGCGATCAGGAATGGTTCAAACAGAAGCACAGTACAGATTTATTTACATGGCAGTGCAGCACTACATTGAAACGCTACAGCGCAGAATTGAAGAGGAGCAGGTATGTTTGTCCTAAATAGGAAATGTTTATAGAAATATATAATTGGAGTGGGGAGTAGAACGGTCCTTTTGCTTCCTGTGACTTTTGGAGGCATAACTGCTGACTGGAGACCCAGAGCATCATGAAAAGGCTGGTTCTGCAGCTGGCTTGTAAATTGTGTTCAGATGAGCAAGCCTGTGTTTCAATATGCAATTAGAAAACTCTGAAATAAAGAACAGTGTGTTAGACCGGTGGCAAAATGATTAGTGTGAAAGGCTTTTCTGTGACTGCAGCTAGAACAGCTCTACCTTCCATGACAGTGATTTGGTGTGTGGGATTCTGTCCTTCCTATCCCCCAGCCCCTGTGTCCCAGATTCCAAGCTCCTTTAATGATGTCTGGGTTTCTGAGCAGGAAGAAAAAACAAGACCCTGTGAATTGATGCAGAAGCTTTTGCTGTGAATTTTAAAGAGGTTTCGAATCTGTCAAATGTATTTCTAACGTACAATAATCAAATTCAGTTTGATATAAGCAGGATTCATTTAGCAATCTAAATTGGTCACTATAATCTATTTTTGGAGTCGAAAATTATGCTAACTGTGGAAAGGTAAGTATATTGGGCTGAAAAATTATCAAGGAGCGTGGTGATCCTGCAATGCAGTATCGAAGGAAAAGAGCAGTTAGAGGAGAGACTTGGTGCAGTAGACTGAGGGAAGGGTGGTGATAACAGGAGCAGTGAAGTGGGTCTGTGGATATACCCTGTGGAAGTTCTATAATCTGCAAAAATTACCTAATTTTGTGATAAAGTACTGACTTTCTCCCTGCTGTTCTCTTTCCTTCTCTGCACCAACCTTTGGTCTTCTGGATTCTTATCTTTTCTGTTTTGAAATTTCAGTATCTTCCCTTCTGGGGTTGCCTTGCCGCTCGGAAGGGGATAAACCTGCAAGACTGGTCAGGCAGATGTGGGGAGCTGCATGGCTGTGGCTAACCGAGTGCCAGGCTGAGATGAGATCCCTGCTTAGACCGAGTGTGTCAGCTTGGGCTGGGTGCTCTTGTGTGGCTCCTGGCTTCGCTGGAGTGTGGCAGAGCTTGTTTTCCATTTGCCTATATGATAGATGCAGCATTCAGTAGAGAAGATAGATTTTGTTCTTCTCCCTAGACAGGTGTTTTGTGCTCTGGTGGTGATTAGACACAGTGAAGAACAAGAAATCCTTCGTGTTTTCCTCTTTTCCTGCTTTGTTGTCTCTCTGCCTAGCGTTCCCTCCCGTGTGTGTGTAGCTCTGCAGTGCAAAGCTGTGTCCTCTGCTCTCCAATCTGCTCTTTCAGCTGCTGTCATCTGTGAGTGGCTTCGTAGCAGTCTCTTGATTACTGTAATGTTTTGCACAGTGTTTTGATACCGAGTGAAGCGGTTTCATTCTGTTGCAGTGGTCAGGCTCAATTTAACTGCATTTCATCCTCTATTATATAACTAACTCAGGAGGAAGAAGTATGAAATTTCCTTAAAATGGAAAGGACATTGCTTTACTTTAAGAGATCTTATAGTGAGGGCTAGTGGCAACTATGGGATTAAAGAAGTGCTCTTGAGACAAAACTAACTCTTTGCAGTGGCCATAGGAACCAGTGTCTTGGGAAAATAAATAAGTAAATATATAGCTGGTGGGTTGGAAGTGCTCCAAAGCTGCTTTGAGAGAGCAGAAAAAAATAGAGATGAGTAGAATTGTAAAACACTGAGGGAAAGAGGAGGGGGAATGGAAATATGCATCTTATCTAGTCCACAAAATATAATTTGTTTGGGGATGAAACTGTTCCTTCAAACTCTTGCCTACTGCAACCTCATTCTCCACACTACAGTGTGGTTGCAGATGATAAAACCCGAAAGCTGAACAGAACTGGTGAGGCAAATTAGGGCACATCTACAGGAAGGAGCGTGGAGTTGATTCTGTCGAGCCCTTCTGCTTTTCGATTTGGCTGAGCACAACCCAGCTCTAATGAGGAGCGAGTCCTGCTAACGAGGCCTGTTGCTGTGCAGCACGTGTGGCCGCTGCCCCAAGGAGGGAGTAGCTGTCTCTGCTCCCACAGAGCGAGAAATAACTGCGCTCAGGTATTTTCCCTTGGAAATGTCTATATCCTTTTCCATTTAGGTAAGCAGTAGCTTTTAATACCCTTCTATTATTTTGAATTAGAAAGAATAATTACAGTGAATTAAGTCAAGAGGTAAAGAAGCCAGAAACCTTTTTCTTAGCTTGGCTACTTCAGCCATCTTTTAAGTAATAGAATTGATCGATTATTTTTTTTTTAATTGATCTTTAGCTGTATTTATAGCCTTTCCAGCAGCGATCATCATTCACCATGAATTTTCAGAGAATCAAGCTCTAGTTTTGTGCTTCAGAATATTACTGGCAGCTGTTGCCAGGCAAAAGGCTTGTGCCTAAACACTGTAGAGTGCAGCACAGTTTGCACCTTTGCATTTTATTTAAATCTTGTTTTTTTAGCTTTAGCTTTCCAGGTTATTGATCAGGACTGGTGGTCTGTTTGGAAGGGATTTTTCAGGAGTAAGCGGGAGGCTGAAAGGGGGAGAAGTTCTTTAAATAATAGAACAAGTTGAACAAGTTTTGATCGAGTCTCAGAAGACCATCTTGCAAACCCTCAGCCTACATTGCAGTGCAGAGCTTTCTTAATGGGAACTCAGCAGCCAGATCTCCTAGGAGGCTCTGACAACCTCTGTGGTGAGATTGACTCAGGTCAGTTGATTCAGTACTTGTTTGAGCATTTAAAAAATATATGCTATGCAATTCTAAAGCAAGGCTTTGATTTATGTGTAGGTATCGGTGTAAGTTGTGTTGTGAATGTTTGTCCTGAAAATGAAGCTGTATCCCCCTTTCTGTCCCAGCGTAGCTTTGCTTGTTGGAGCCTTCAGCATCTTTAGACAAATGCCAACACAATTGGCTGCAGCTTGTGGCATATGTTATGGAATACAAATAACAGCTTGGGTGCTTTTTATATCAAACCTAATGGGCTAAGATGGTATTTTATTAGAGATCTTGCAAACAATGTTACTCATTTGGCAACATCTCCAAGCTGGAAATAAGGTCAGTGGGAGGCCCACTGGCTGCTACTGTCTACTAAAGAATGAAGTGTGGTTTCTCCTGCCAAGTAGGATGAAATTTGTACATGAGTTCATGATGCTGGTACATCCTGCTGGAGAGAGTGGTGGAAAGGGGAATATTGAAAAATGAGGCTTTTCAGGTCAACAAACACCAGCCTTTAGGTTCTCGCTGTGCT
This sequence comes from Crypturellus tataupa, assembly GCA_034781795.1. Classification (NCBI taxonomy): domain Eukaryota; kingdom Metazoa; phylum Chordata; class Aves; order Tinamiformes; family Tinamidae; genus Crypturellus; species Crypturellus tataupa. The sequence goes on along the minus strand of JAWLRI010000333.1, from coordinate 1,597,297 downwards.
GTGTCTACAGAATTGAGATCTCCTGTGTTCATAGACAAACCTCTATTTCCAAAGACAAGCAAATGTGGCTAGTTGTACATGTACAACTTCAATTATTGTTTTTATTAGCAGTTCAAAACCCAGCTTTCAATTGTGTTTTGCTTCACAGAAGAGTAAGAGAAAAGGTCACGAATACACGAACATTAAATATTCTTTATCGGACCAGACAAGTGGGGATCAGAGCCCTCTTCCACCCTGTACCCCAACCCCGACGTGTCCAGAGTAAGTCAGTTTTTGTTGCAAGTTTGAAATATATTAATTAATCTTTAGTGACCTTGAGTACCCTGACTTTTACATTTAAATTGAATTTGAGCAAAATAAATTGTCGCTGAGTTATTTTGTGTGCAAGTGCTTGTTTTTTCTCACTGGACTCTTTCCTATGCAAATAATTATTTCCTTTCAGAATGAGAGAAGATAGTGCTAGAGTATATGAAAATGTGGGGCTGATGCAACAGCAGAAAAGTTTCAGATGAGAAGCTGTCCAGGCACTTCCGTGAAGAGACGGGTACGTGTGTTCAGGAGGGACTGTGTGTGCACAGCCTAGAGCTGGGAAGGGGTTTGAGTGAGGCACAAATCAGCCCAAACGTAATTTCATCAATCTGAATCCACTTAGGAGCTGATTTGGTAACTGCAAGTATCGTACTTCATACGTACTTAGTACAGCAATTTTCTTCCAAGTTTATATCCTAAGTCTCATCTTCTACTGCCAAAATAACATGCAGTTTGTAAGCACAGATCAGAGACTATTGGTTTGAGTTCATAGCTTTCTCCAAGCCAAGACTGAGCCTTTTTCTTTAAGGTAGGAAAGAGAAATGGTTGCTGATTTTCTCTGAACTTTTTTATTTTCTCTTCCTCTCCTAGAAATGAATATGGCTTTTAAAAAGGTCAAGAAAGAGACGGAAGAAGCTTCATGTGAATGGTGAACTTTGAAGGCTTGGTACCTTTTTATTTATGGTTTTATCCTTCGACAGTAGACGCAACTTAAAAACATCTAAAGATTGTTTAAATCCTTTCTCTCCAATACCTGATTTACGATTGCTCATCTTCCAAATAAAAGGAAATCCTCTCTACAAAGTAGACAGCTACTTTGTAGAATCAGTTTTGAATCCAGCGAGCTGTTGGACTGTCATCCATCTGTTTTTTAAGTGTATTTTTGTTTCACAATATGGCTATTAGTAATTTCTTACTTGAGCAGTTGTGGGATTTTGGGGGGCTGGGGGTGTGAGAGCAATGAAATGGGTAAATCCGTTACATTTGTGTAAAATACTGATGGGAACAATACTTGATTGTTTGAAAACAGTGGATCACCTGTGTGAATAGAATCAGCTACATGGTAAAATTAGTCCTAATACATTTCAGACTGAGTTTCATAGGGGTGAGCAGTTGCAGATATGAAGGTGCTTTTTTGTGATAACTGATGACTTTTTCTTTTTTTTTTTTTTGATCACAACTTAGCTGAGTGGTTGGACGGGCTGTTTTTGAGTAACTCCATGAGGTAGCCTTTGCATCAAACGAAACTTTCTCATGTGACCTCTACCCAAAATAGGAATTTGCTGTATCTCTCAAAGGGCACAGTGACCCAGCAGTTTAAGGGCACTGTCTGTGTTAATTTGTCTGTGTTCATCTATTAAGCCAGAGATTGGACTAGTAGAGTTAAGGTATTCTGTAAAGCTGCACGGTGACACCTTGACAGAATATTAAAAAAGGAGGGAAACAACCCCCTGTGCAGGCTGTTACCTTAGTTTAAGGTAACCCTCTTCCCCTTTCCGCAGAGGAGGTGGAAGTTACTGGCCCTTCAGTTTCTTGGTAAAGCCCTAAGTGGCTAAACCAGAATTTGGGGGGAAAGCAGTGCATTGAAGCTAGTTATCAGCTAAAACTGCAGAGCTGCGAGGGGAGAGCACGGGCAGCAACGCCAGCAGGGGCCTGTTGTGCTCCCTGCGTCGCGCAGGAGTTTACAACCGTTCTACCTGAAGTGCCTTTCAGAGCCGCGTGGAATTTGCTGTCCTTGTTAGATGAAAAATCCCGTACGTCTGAAACCACTTCCGATTGTCCATGGAACGGATCCCTCTTCCAGAGAGGCCAGGAGCGCGAGTGCTGGTAGCAGCCGGCTAGCTGGTTTGTTGCTTTATTTGCTTTGTCCTGTTGTCTGGACCAGAAGCTTCCCTTGAGGATATTAGCAACTGCACGTGTGGATCGAGGCAGGATTGGTCCCTAGGAGTAGGTACCAATGGTGTCTTACCAATGACTTTCCCCACGTTTCGGGGGAAAGTTCTGTGATTTAGGTAGTTTTAAGGAACTATTGCCATTTTCATACAGTGTGTGCAGATGGGGAATACTGCATTAAATCGCTGTATGCAAGGGTGCAGGGCCAATGAAAGTGCATTATTGGCCTTATTGAAATTATGCTAAAGCCTGGAATGTAATTAATGCAGCTTTGTGAAAGGTTAATTGGGAGATTACATTACCTTTTCCTGAGAGTGCTTTGCAAAATCAAATATTTGAACACTTTGTTTGAACTGAATGAAGGTGCTTCTTTGATGTTAAGCAGAATTTTTGTTACTTTGCTTCGTGTCCTTTTTGTCTTTCGAGGTTTGGGTTTTTCTTCTTGAATTTTTATTTTTTTTGGACCTGCTGTCACCAGCATGCCATAATGTGTTTTAATGTCATAGCCGCTAGCCTCATCGTAAATATTTGTGCCCTTTCTAGATCTAAATTTTCTATTACCGTGAGAGAAAATTCTGGCTGTTCAGTGGCGAGATACCTGTTCTGCATTGCCAACCTCCCCTCCCGTCCCTATTTACAGCTTTATCCTGCTCAAAGGGATCGCTAAGGGTTGCTATTGGTACAGAGCCATTTGAGAACGGTCTAAATAGCTGTTTAAAGCGGATTAGAGTTGCCCAAATTCTCCACTTCATACGTTATGGCGAGGGGGAACGCACGTTCAGTCTGAAACCAACCTGCGCCAACATGGAAAGTCGGGAAAACGAGAAGGATCCTGAAAGAATCCGAGCTCCGTCGTGAACTCCGTTAATGTGATACGTCCTGAGACTGATCTGTGAGCAGCAATCAGTTACACGGCCAACAAAGTTGCTTTTCACGACCTCATTTTTAGCTGTTTCGAACTTGCCTCTGTAGGAATCTGTCCTTGGAACCAGGGAGCTCGTACTCCGGAGCATGGATTAATCCTGGGGAGCACCTGGTTGCGGAATGGCAATGGCCAAGGGGGGAAGGAGCTGACAGGCTGTGAATAACTCACTCCGTTTCCTTTAACCGGAGTGTTAGACCCTGCTGAAGACCAGAGGGAGCTTCTGCAAGGTGAAACCTGCCAGCCTTTCACGCACAGGCGAGAGGGGTCATTTTTAGAGCCTTTAAAATTATTTTAAACAGCGGTTGGATTTTGTGACGGGTGAAGCAAGAGGGATAAATGCCTTTCGGTTCAGGGGAGATGAGTGAATATGTGGGTTTCATGTATTTCTAGTGAGCTTTTAGAGAATAAATTTAAGCATCGATCTGTCGAGCCGTTGCTGGGGCAGTGGAATGGAAAAGGGACGCAGTTCTGAGGTGTTCTGCTGCAGAAGACTCTATAAACCACAAGGGAAACGTTAGCAGCTCCTAAGGCACAATGAGTTATGCCAGCATGGATTTGCTGCAGACTTCATTTACTGAATGTTTTAGAGTGTACACTTTAATTTCAGCTAACTCGTTAGGACTGATTGGTTCGCCTATTAATCCTGACCAGACTTTACTCCTTCCTCTTAAGGTATGTGTTGGAAACACGATTAACGTCATTAGCTGCATCCTGGTTGTAAAACCCATTTCCTTCTTCATTGCAGGGATGGGGAAGTCAGTTGGTACTAGGATGTATTGTCATTTTTTTTCCCCACCCATAACTTCATTACTTCAAATTAATTTTTAATTTCTCCCTTTTAAATAGTGAAACGTAATTAATTATTTCAAGCCTGTTTATTTATGACATTATTGTGATTTTTTTTTATTGCAGTACTAAAGACTAATGAAAAAGGATCCTCTTATTAGGTGGAGTAGACCTTGCATCTATTTTTTTTTTCCTGCAATGTATGAAGTATTGTACCAGAGTATTAAATGAAATGTAATATTTTATTGAAAAATCTCTATCCTTTAAAAGGAATACTTTTAGGATGTCATCAATTTGATGTGAACCATGTAAATGTTGATAATGCGCTGTTTATTATACATCTAGTGTTTCAAAAGACTCACTTATTGCCTTTTGCCCACATACATTCTGTAGACCATTTACAATTGTCAAAATGTGACATTAAAATAATAGCTCCTGTATAGAAATCTTGGTGGTTGTCCATTGTTTTCTGTGCTGGTATTTATGGGTCTTAGCTCAGCTGCTCTGCTAGCTGCATTGTGATTTTTATTGCTGCGAAAGCTATACTATCGGAAATAAAAGCATAACTGTAAACATGGAAACTTAAAAAAAGGAAATAAAAGTCATTTTCTTAAGGTGGTTTCTCAGTTGCTGTTTCTTGACAGACAGAAAAAAATCGTGGTGTTTGTGGGCCCCAACCTTCAAGCCCAGGTCGGTGCTTGGGGTGAAATGTCCCTAGAGCTGCTCTGTGCGGATAATTCTCTCTTTTTTTTTTTTTTTCTCCTAAATCTCGTGTTTTTGAAGGGGGAAAGGCCGGACGCGCGTCCTGCCCGGGGCGAGGGGAGCTGCTGCGCTCACTCCCTCAGTCCAAGTATAGCCCAGGTGTCTAATTCTAACCCTGAATATTGTTTTTTCTTCCTTAAAGCTGCTCTGCTGCTGCTCTCGAGGCTCGGCGCTGCTCTTGCTGATTCCCGGGATGCTGAAAGCCCAGGCAGGGGGTTAGCGGCGCTAAATTACGGTGAGTTTTTAATTTAATGGAAGGTTCAGCTAAAAACACTGTCTCTCCCCGTGATCCTGCGCGCGGAAGCTGCGTGGCACGAGGGCAGGGGATCCAACCTGCCCCTTTTTAGGGAATAAAAGCTGTTTGTACGGCCGAGGCAGCAGTGCTGGCTGAGCACAGCAAACGCCGCCCGTGTTTGCAGCAGAACAAGCTGGGTCCTGGGCTGAGAGCGCAGAGATCATCTGAAATGCCAGGGAGGCCCCCGGGCTGCAGGGAAGCTGGATTCCAGCGGGGATGGGAGAGCTTGGCTTTACGGTGCTCGTCCTGCAGAGCGAGACTTGAACAAGTGCAGCAGTTTGCACCCATTTCCCTACCTCGACAACTGATGCAAAACCCAATTGTGAGGGTTTGGGGGGATTTTTGAGCTCTGAGCACAGTGGGTGACTCGTCCCTGGCACAAACACGGATGCGCTCAGGGATGAGGTGACTCCTGAGGCTGCTCAGCGGGATGGATGGAGCAGAAGGGGCCGCTAAGCCTGGTTGGGGAGAGAAATAATGGGCGTCCTTCAGGCACCTCTTTGCTAATGCAAAAACAAATGTTTCCCTGTGCATCTTCTGGCTCTTTTTGAGCCCAAAACCTGGTGCTTGTGCTTCGTGTGCCTGAAGTCCTCCTTTGCTTGGAGTCAGCGTGTGAAAATCGGATGCAAGTGTCTATTTTTCCTTTGTAAGGGCTCGGAAAGATGTTACCTTCAAAGGATTCCTAACGCGCTGGTTGCTCCCTGTCTTCCCCATGGAGGTGGACTCGGAATAACAACACACGGATCAAAACACTTGACTTGAAAAGAGCCCACGAGTGGCTCAAAGTGCCGGAGATGCTGCTGTATTTTTAGTGCGCATCATCTTAACAGTCCCCTGCCCTTCCTGAATCCGTGTTGGTTAATAAATACGTGTGCTCCTTCATCAAGGCAGGATATTTACTGCCTTACCCCAACGCTCTTCTCACCTTCCTGATTTGTGCCATTGTGTGTGAAATGGGAGGAGGTGAAACCCCCTGGGGTCTCTTGTGCTGGGAATTTAGCAGATTGCTGTGATTCCTTCTGGTCTTTTGTCTTTAATATTCCCGTGCTTAGTTCTCTTGTATTTTGTTCTCTGTTTTCCGCCTCTGGGATCCTTGTGTGAAGCGTTTGGCCACACCGGCCTTTCCCGCAGGAATCGGTGTCTCCCGGGCCTGTTTCCCTGCAGCTTCCCTGCCGCTCCAGCATCCTCGCGCTCCCAGCCCGGCACTCGCTAGCGGAGCAAAGAGCTGCTCTAATTGCCGGCGTTTTCCTGCGTGGGCTGTGGGTAAACACGAAGCCTCCGTGGGACGCCGGTCCCTGGAGCCCTGTGCACGTCCCCGCTCCGCAGCACGGTCGGGATGCGCTATCCAGGCTCGCTTCTCCAGGGTCCTGGGGCTGTTTGCTCCCTGCACGTGCTGCTTCCATCCTCTGCAGCCCTGGGTTCATCACGGACGTTCCCGAGGAGCCGTCGGTATTCGCGACCTCCCTGCGCTCGGCAGTGCGCGGGACTCACCGGGCGCCCAAACTGCAGCTCCCGGCAGCGCCGTCCCCGGCGCCCGGATGATCCTCTCCTCCCGGCGCCCTTCAGCGCTGCTCTCAATGCGCCGCTGCCACCGTGTCACCCGTGTCCCCAAACGGGGGTAGGGCCGGGCGCTGCGTGAGGCTCCAGATGACTCTGCGCCCCGAGGCCGCCTGTGCGTCGCCCTCCTGAGTCACAGCGGCTCCTGATTGTGCAAAGGGGCAGTGGGTGCCCTGAATTCCGATCAGCTCCGGCGCCTTTCCCGGCTGCCTGGATGGATGGAAAGGCCGAGCGGTGACTCTGCTCGCAGACAGGCTGCTGCGGGAAGAACCGTGGGCATTTTGGGGTAAATCCTTCCCGATGGCGGCCTCGCTGCTGCAGAAATCCTGACTTTGTCCTGGATGGAGCGTGTGGAATCATGGAGCGGTCGCCCCTATCTCCGAGCTGGAGGTTTTAGTCGGGGACTGTTTTGATCCCGGTGCGAATCCCTGGGATGCGCGGGAGCAGGAGGTGCCTCTCCAGAGGCCGTGGGCCATTCCCGCATCCCCCCGCTCCCATAAACCGCGTGGCGGGTTCGGGATAACGAGGTGAGATGGGGAAGCGTTGCCACGGCAACGGCGGGATTGCAGAGGGGTATCCATGGCGATCACGGCTCCATCCCCCGCGCGGTGGGAAATGCTCGGCGGGAGCCGGAGCGGCCGCTGCCGAGGGGAGCGGGGCAGGGCCCCGGGGCCGGCTGCTCCGCTCCGGGGTGCCCACGGGGGCCGGTGACCCCGCACGCGGCCCGAGGACACAACCAGCTCCACGGAAGGCTCCTTCATCCAGCGCTTGACCCATCCCTTTCCAGCTGTCAGGCCCTAATTGGGGCCTTTATGAATCACACGAGTTTGTTCCCCCCTGGAATGTTATCCCGGCGTTTGGATCGATCCTTCCTCATGCCACGTCCCTCCTGGCACCCTGTCTTGCCCAGGGAGCCGGAGTATCTCCTAACTCGCAGTGAGGAGCAACAGGTCGTGTCCCAGCCCGGCTGCCGCTCGCTCCCTGCGGGCTCCGAGCGCAGCCGGAACGGCAGGGATTCGGGAAGGCTCCGCGCTGACCCTAACGGGAAGCTCCATTTGGGACCGACGGGTTATCCGGGTATCCCAGAGGCGATGCCGGGCGCCCCGGGGAGCCGCGGCGGCTCCACAGGCTCCGTCTCCCTGCCAGGAGCCCAGGGCACCCGCCGGGTGGGCGGGCGGGCGATTAGCGGGGTGTAGCATCCTATTAATTGTGGCAATTGCGCTGGTTAGTTTTCTGGGTTAATTGCTAATATCTGCCGCTCGCGTTTTTCCCCGAGGGTGTTTCCGATCACAGTAATTAACCTCCCCGCTCGGCGGAGCAGGCATTAATCACCCGGCTCCGCAGCCGCCCGCGGCTCCGTTCCCGGCGGGAATGCCGGCTCCGGGTGGGATGGGGGCTCACACGGTGCCCACGAGCTCCCGTCCTCCCGCGTGCCCTCCCGGGGCCCAAAGGGTGACAAGTGTCTCCCTGTGGCCGCCTTGATCGGAGCAGAAGGAACTGGATTTACAAAGGTCGGCGACGGGGACAACCCCCGGCTTCCAAACCCCAGGACAGGGAGGCCTTTCCACAGGCCTTGGGGCTGCCCTCAAGGGCATCCCACAAGTCCCAGGATGCGCGGATGCTTTTAACGCACTTTTTAAAATATATTTTTTAGGATTTTTATACTATTTCATGTTAATAGTCTCTGTTTATTAGCCTCTTTTAGCTAGTGTTGCACTATGGAATGTTCCATCCCGCTCTCATAGGCACACATCACCTAATCCTTCCATATGGAAAAAAAAAATCTGCATTATTGTTGGTAGCTCCTGGGACGATGTCATTATTATTTGTTATTATTATTATTATATCCAGGGGGTGAGTAGAGAGGCTTTTGTTCACTCCCCAGTTTAGCTACAGCAGCTGCTTAGTCCTAATTTCTTCAAGAACTTTTGTACCCCGGTTCCTCCTCTCTCTCGCGCCCCGGCTGCTCCTCTCCCTGGGCTCTCCCGCGTTCCTGTCTGCGGTTTCGGCCCTTCGCTATCGCGGTCTCCGCGCGCGTTCCCGCTCGGCCCCGGCTCGTGCCCCGGGCTGACCCGCTCTGCGGCGCCGGCCGCGCTCTGCAGAGCATCGATCGGGACGGCGCGGTGCTCCCTGCGCCACCGTTTGCATCGGGAAGGTCGTTTCCACCCCGCGTGGCGCTCGCTGGCCCCTCTCGGCCGCGACGGGGCGCGGGGAGCCCCGTGCTGGCTGCTTCGTCCCTCTGCATCCCTCCCCTGCGCGGGGTCCCCTCTCCGGCGGCTCCTTCGGCGCAGCAATTAAAGCGCTAAATGCAAATGCGGCTGCGGCTGCTCGAGACGCGTGAGGAGCGCGGGGGCTCCGGCTCTGCTGCAGCGCCCGCCGCAGCCCTTCCCGGATCCCGGCGGGATGCAGGACACAGGAGCGAGGAGGGCGCCGCTTTCGCCCTGCTTTGGGGCGCTGAGCACCGTCCTTGGGAATTTTTGGAGGTTGCTGAAAGCTGCCGGGCTCCAATGCAGCGTTTCCCGGGGATGGGGAAGCGACGCTGCTTTCCCGGGTGATGAGGTGCCTGCAGGTTCGGCAGGGCAGAGCAGCTCAGTCCTTATTAGACACTAGAGAATCCACCGAGCTGCCCCACATCCCGGCCTGGGCTTTGCACGCTCCCCACATCCATAGGGAAATGGCCTTTTTTTCCGGGCGGAAAAGCACCGCCGCTGGGATTGGCGCTTCCAGGCGTTGCCATTCCCGGCTCCCGAGCGTCCCCGCTCCGAACCTGGCGGCGGCTCCGCGGCGGATAAATCCGGGGCAGGTTCCCGAGTGCTGCATTGCTGGCAGCCAAAACACAAACAGAGCCTGAACCGCTGCCAAGCGGCGGAGCCGCCGGCGCTCCGGCTCCGGCTGCTCTCCCGGCAGCGGGAAGGGACGCGGAGGAGCCACTCGGAGCCTCCTGGTGACACTGGGGCCTTCCCGGGAAAGCGGTTTCCACCCTTCCTAGTGGCGCATCCGGATGCCAGAGCATCCGCCAGGAGCTGCTCTTTCCAGCTGCTCAAACCGGATCCGGAGCGGATGGAGCCGCGGATGCTCCGTTTTCCTGCTCCGCTCTGGGCCGGTGACCTAGAAAGCGGCATCGTCACCGCGCACGCGCTGACCTACATAGAAGCCTCGGCCGGGGGCTCCTGCTCTCCGTCCGAGCGCTCGGCCGCCCGCTCCGTAGGGCTCCTCCTGCCGCAGCCGGGAGCCCGTCGGCCTCCTGGGCAACTTGGCGTCACCAAGGGCTCCCAAATCCCTCCCTTTCCAGCAGGTCGACCCCTAATCTGCACTGGGGGGTTATTCCTGCACTTGTCTGTGCCGGAGTCGGGCGGGTCGGGATGCGCTGGGGTTGGGAGAGGAACCTCCGGTTCCTCTACCA
>JAWLRI010000333.1:1550873-1575752 GCA_034781795.1 Crypturellus tataupa | reverse complement strand
GCCCGGCGCCCGCCGCGCCGCCGCGGCAGCCGCCCGCCGAGGCGGACGAGGAGGAGGACGCCAACAGCTACGACTCGGACGAAGGCAGTGAGTGCCCCGCGCGCTCCTTGGCGTCAAGCACCGTTTGGGGGACAGGACTCCAAGCGTTGCACGTTCCCAGCCTCCCCTTGGCCTCCTCCTTGATGTTTTACGCCCAAAATGTTGCCCTTTTCCAGTGCTCCTTCCAGGATGCCCGATAAAGGAGTAGCTGGGAGAGGATGGGGCTCTTTGGTGGTTGTTTTCCACCCGGTTTCCACCCAAAATGCAGCCCCTGAGTTGGCACCCAGGTCACGGCTACCTCTGCGCTCACCACCCTCCTGCAGATTCTGGTTTTTGCAGTTGTTTTTTTGCACCAAATTCTTTGACCGAAGAATTTGAATTTGACCAAATTCAAGAATCTGACCAAATTCAAGAATTTGGATTTGACCAGTTCTTTGACCACTCACTGGTTGGAGCGACCAATGCCCACTCCAGCCTTGGTCCCTTGCAGATATTGCCCCCAAACCCATGCACATTTGCAACACGGTGCTAAAACCTCCCTGCTCTATGGCCACTGGAGGGTTTGTTTGTCCCGGTGCCTCGTTCTTTTCCTGCTGAATATTAAAGTCAGCAAAAATGGCACAAATTGCCCTTCCTGTATCCTGGCCAAGTCTGCCCTTGTCATGCTTTGATGGCCAGAGCTTATGAATTTGGCTCGGTTTCTGTGTGGCGCTTTAGCTGATGCCAGTAGTCTCGCGTGCTTTAAGTGGCTTTTAAATTTGAACAGCAAATCTTCCTAATTATTGCAAATCGGGGATGATTAAACGCAGATATTGGCTGGGGTTTTAATAAACTCATATCCTGTGTTTCCATCTCCTCTCCGTCGGCAGCTACGTTGGGAGCGCTGGAGTTCAGCCTGCTCTATGACCAGGAGAACAGCTCTCTGCACTGCACGCTCATCAAAGCCAAGGTAAGCGCCTGCTCTGGGGAGAAGATGCTTTTCTACCCGCTGAGCAGAGAAGTGTCTTGTCACCCTGCAAACTCCTATGACTATCAGCTAGGTTGTCCCTTTCTTTACTGTCCTAAACCTGATCTAGTTCCTAGCTCAGCCAGTATTGTCAATAGTGAGGAGTGGTGTGTGTTTTTTTCTGATTATTGGGTGCCAGAAGGACCCAACTTGCTTCATAATAGTAGTTTTCCCCCTTCCCTAGCTCTGCTTAAAGATGATTCATACTCTGTGTTTCCTTTATTATCTCTTAGGGCTTAAAACCAATGGATTCAAATGGCCTGGCTGATCCCTACGTAAAGCTACACCTCTTGCCTGGAGCCAGTAAGGTAATTCTTTGCATGAATTCTGTGGTAATTCTTTCAGTTTGAAAGCAGGACAAAGATTTCTGGAAGACCTCTGAGATGCCCAGAAATGTATGGAGATTTGGGAGAAGGTCACTGCAGAGCTCCGAGAATCTCAATTTGCCTGGAGTAGCAGACAGTTTTCATGGTATCTCTGCAAGTAGATAATTTTTGCAGATGCTTTGACTTGCGCAAGAGAGGCAAAGTGCCCAAGCTACAGTAGGTTATCAGTGAAGCAAAATATTCTGCTTTTCTCTGGAAGTCAGACACGGATGGATCAGTTTGCCTCCCACAATTATTTAGCATCATATAGGAGATAAATATGTGCTTCATGGCTCATCTTATTGAGAAGGTAGGTCTTTTTCTGCAGGTCTGTCTGTAAAAATACCATATCAGCTTCATCTGGGAGGAATCTGAACTGGAGGCAGGCGAATACAGAGAACAGTAGTTCAATTCAGTGCCCTTTCTGATGGTTTAAGAGTCTTTTCTCATAGTTCTGTGATTCTCGGTCCGTCACAGGCATCCTGAGGAAATGAACGTGGCCGAGCTCATCTTGAAAGACAGGAATGCAGAGGAACTTCAGAAAGGGTGACATTTTTAATGCATTGCAAAGCATCTGACACAAAATCTAATTATTACTGGAATTTGAAAGATTGGTTTACTTTGAAGCTGCAGCATGCTCTAATTAGCGCTGTAAAAAAATAACCATTAAGTGAGTAAACTCTTCTACTCCCCTCATCAAAGAGTGCTCTGTAAATCTCACTTCCCATTCCAACTAAATTAAACTCAATGGAGAAATCTTTTAGGGAGGAATGAAGACTGCCAGCCCAGTGCCTAAGGAATGCTGTCCTGCCCTGGGGATGCAAAGCTCCCTCCTGTAGCTGAGTTTTGCTCAGAGGAAGCAAATGCAAAATGAGAGAAATGGATATTAAAAGCTTTGAATTGAGATTTACTAGTTTGCTTTGTATGCTTTGTATGCTTCCAGGCCCAGAAGATGCTCATAAAAGACACAAGCAAGTGTCAGAGGCACCCAGAGGTCCTGTCCCACTGGCTGTTTTCTCACTTTTGGCCCCAAAGACCATTAGCCAGGCTCTGTTCAGCCTGCTCCCATACTGTGGGTTGTCTATCTGCTGGGAAGCACAAGCAAATGCAGTCAGATTAAAGTAAAAAAAGGATTTTGAATCTTAGGAAATATTTTAGTTTGAATGCAGTTGGCCTATTAAAAATAGGTTCTTTCTTGTTCAAGTCTCTTTGGGTGGGCAGACCCTAGATAGTCCAAAAAAACAGGAGGCTAAAGCTCACGTAGCTCGTGGTTGCTCACGTAGTGTTTGTAGCTCACTGACGCAGTGAGATTAGCAGGCAGCAGTGAAGTCCTGCAGAGTCCTGTCATGAGTGTGAAATAAATGTGTCTGTGAAGACACATTTTTAACATAATCCCTAGTCAAATCACCTTTTTTTCCCATGCTGTTTTCTAACGAGCCAAAGTTGATGGAGCTTCTGATCTCTACTCCTCTCTCAGAAAACTTAATTTACACGGGGATGAATTCAGGCCGCTGTAATTGTATTTTATTTTTATGCAACAGTCAAATAAATTGAGGACGAAGACTCTGCGCAATACCCGGAACCCCGTGTGGAACGAGACCCTGGTGTATCACGGCATCACGGACGAGGACATGCAAAGGAAAACGCTCAGGCGAGTGGAGGAGCACAGGAGGAAAGTGCAGAGCGTTTCAGACCAGTCCTCCTTGCAAACACTGGGAGAGTGTTTGCAAAGTGCATGTTTTTAGCGGAGTATCTGAAAGTGCAGAGTTTTAGGTCAAAATCTTTCATACGAATATGTTGATTTTTATTAGTTCTTCTAAAAAGGAAAATGAAAGCAGTTTGGACCTTCTCACTTAATATCAAATTATTACCGTCCCTATCTTATCAGTATGTAGATTTATGTATCCCATATTTGTGTATTTCTCTACCTGTAATTTGACAGTATCCTAGCAAAATGTTAAGCTGTTTCCAAAAATCTTCAACATCTCCTTTCAGTAAGAAACATCAAAATGCTTCTGGGTTTGTTTGTTTTATTTTTTAATAGCAAACTAGAAATCCTGTTTTCTGAGTGACTTTGTTTAGAGGAGAGCCAGATGCCTGTGGAGTTAGATATTACCTGGCGTTGTCCACCCTCTGAGCAGCAATCTTGTTGGACTGTTTTCTACGTGGATGCTAATGTGCTCCCAAATCAGGTGCTGCTCCTGCTGGTTTGATATTCTCTTTCGTGTTCCCTTCAGGATCTCTGTGTGTGATGAAGACAAATTTGGCCACAATGAGTTTATTGGCGAAACTAGAGTTTCCCTGAAAAAACTGAAACCCAATCAGAAAAAGAACTTCAACATCTGCTTGGAGAGAGTAATACCAGTGAGTTTTTAAGAAACTTTTCTAGTACCACTAATTTTGAGGTTGCAAATAAATGGTGAGTGGTGAGTTTGAAACTGGTATGATCCAGGGCATCTTCATGCCTAGTGTTCATTGACATCTGAGAGTTGGACTCTCATGTCTTGGGGTCTGGGCTGATGTGACATATTAAGGCCCAGGGACAGGCATTGGTGGGAATGCAGGGATCTACTTCCCATTAAAATTGTATGAATCCAAAACAAGGAGGTCAGCAGTCCCTTGGTTCCAGTGGCAGAAACAAAAGGCAGAACTTTGCTCTTGGAGAAGTAGCCTAGATTAGAAAAAGCAAATGAAAGCAACTGACCTCCTTGGATTTGGAGCGATTAATAGTTAATGTGAAGAGCTCGTTTCAGAAAGTGACTCAGCCCTTTGGGGATCTCTGCGGTGGCTGAAAAATCTTCTGACATTTGCCAGCCTGTGCTGATTTATGTTGCTGGAGAGGAGCGGGCAGTTTGTTGCCTGTCTGTGCCTTGCTCCCCGGTGCTCCGAGTGATGTGCTAAGTCTGCCGAAGTAGAAATTATCAGAGTGAAAGAATCTTGATCTGAGCCCCCTTCCACTCCTGAGATCAATGAGAGGGCTTTGCAGAGCTCCCAGCCTCCGTGTGGGAGTGGTTTTGCCATAGGGCAATGCTTCTTGGCTGCGGTTATTCATGGAAGTCTCTCTTTGTTCCCTTCCTAACTCGAGATGAAGCGCGCTGGAACGACCGGCTCCTCTCGGGGGATGGCACTGTATGAAGAGGAGGTAAGCGGCTGCGTAATTCTCAGAGTATAACGCGCTTTCTGCACGTTAGGTCAATGATCTCTCATGTAAGAGCCCCTCTTAGTGCCTTCACGGAGGTTCTGCGGCTCTGCTGCAAAGTCCCCCTCTCACCGTTTGCCTGCTCTGCAGAGCACTGACTGCAGCTCCTGCATTTCTGGAGCTGTTTTCCTGGGCCCCCTCCGTAGGGCACCTCCTTGTGCTTCCTTTTGCAGGTCGATCGTGGCGGGGATGTGGAAGAACGTGGGAAGATCCTCGTGTCCCTCATGTACAGCACCCAGCAGGGCGGCTTGATCGTCGGCATCGTGCGCTGCGTGCATTTGGCAGCCATGGACGCCAACGGCTACTCGGACCCTTTTGTTAAACTGTGAGTAAAAGCTGGGAATGCCTGGACATCCTAACCTAATGCCTAATCCTTAGGCATTAGCCGATGCGCTGTTGCTCAAACCTCCTTCCTAAATCACACGAGAGAGGGAAACATTTCCTAGGGTGTAGGATCTGAGTCCTGAGCACAGAGAAATGAGGTGGCCTCTGGTAGTGTCTGGTTAGGGTAACAGGGCTCCTACCTCGGGCTCTTTTTGCCCCTGTCAGTCTGTGTGCGGTGGTCTTTGCTGGCTGTAACTAGCTATGAAAAATCCCAAAAGTCTCTGTCGGTCGCTCTGTGGTCACTGCTGTGGCAATAACCACCCAGACTGACAGGCAATGTGAGGGGTTTTGTGCTACCTGGGCTGTACCAGCCCCAGGACTGACTTCCCCCAGCACCAGCTTTGGAGAGGGGAAAACCTGACCCCCTCAGACAGCTCCATCCAGCCCCACTCCCAGCGATGCCGCCTGGGGCCAGGCCAGGCTCCCGGGCACCCGCTGTCCCCTCGGCAGCTCTCGGGATCCAGCGCACTGGGCACTGGCTCTGCTGCAAACCTGTTGATTTCGCTGGCGCAGGCGTCAGGGTCTGCAGTGCCTCGTGCTGCAGCACCGAGCGCGTCTCCTGGAGCGGTAATTTCCCTGCCAGCACGAGCTGCAAAGGCTCCGTGACAGCCAGAGAAGCACTTGTTGTCAAACGGCTCACGAGAACACGGCAGATCAAGGACACTTTAACTTGGAGCTTATCGGCTGCTGTGCTGCATACAGGGCCTTGCAGTCTGCCCGGATTGCAGATGGGTTTTCTTTGCTGCTTTCAAAAGAAAACTTTTTTCTTCCTCTCTAAAAGTTCAATTCAACTCAAAAGTTCTCGTTAATAGTTTTTTGCATTTTTTCTGTGGTTGTTGTTGAGTGGAACTGAGTGATTTTCTTCTTTATTCTCTATTTTTATATATTTTTCCACAAATAGAAAATTGTGGTTTTCCACGTTTTAAGTGTCTAATTAATGCCAACTGTAAAAGTTATTCTTGGGTCTGCAGTCAGTCTGCAAAGCAGGAGCCACTAATTTTTTCCATAGTTCTTAAGTGAAAAATACCTTGGTTCCGCATGCTAATCTGTGCTTTGTTAAAGGCTAATGGACTATTTTTAGCATTTTTTAAAATAAATCTATCTATCTCCATATGTGTTCACATATTCTTGGTTGAATTTCCATCAGCCAAGGCTCAGTGTTAGAAATGTGGCTTCTCATTGTGTATAGACCACTAACCTGCCTGCTAATTTTCCATTTCCTGCCTGTTTGGGTATTCCATCCTGGCCTCAGTAGTGCCAGGGTAGTTGCTTTTGAATTAAATGCATAGTTTAATGTTCCACTTTAGTCTTTTAAGCTATAAAAATCTTATAACCTTCTCTTTTACATGAGTGCAGCTTTGGGAAACAGACAGAGTTGGGACCAGTTTTTGAAAGGAATTGTGAGACTGCAAGTGCCATAAAGTAGAAACTGAGCCAAGGCCCTGGATGGCAGGACCTCTGCTCTCTGGTTTCTACACATTCCCTAGCTGTTCTGAGCAAGGAAGTGTTTCTGTGAGGTCAGCATTCAGTGTGAACAGGTCTTTATGGTTTCTCATTCATTTTAATAATTTTAAAAGGTTGGAAAGGAAACGGGCTAATCTATTTCTTTTCCTTAAATATCTTTAGTTGTTTGTTTTGTTTGTTTTCCAGTTCAAAAATTCTCATTTTTTTTTTCTAGTTTATGAACTCCTGCTGTTCTTTCCCTTGACTTTTGTGCTGTTTTCTGTTGCCCCCAGTTGGCTGAAACCCGACATGGGAAAGAAGGCCAAGCATAAGACACAGATTAAAAAGAAAACATTGAATCCTGAGTTTAATGAGGTAAGGATGGATCTAATTTATTTATTATTAAATCAATGTAACTATTATTGTGCTGTGTGAATGAAGATGAAGACAGTCTCACCAGCAGTGGTTACCCCTCTTGGTTACTCCCAGTGTTTGGTTTTAGAAACAAATGCCTTTCAGGTGTGCCAAGCTCAAAGATCAGGCTGCCTTCAGCAATCAGTTCTGAGAGGCTCTTGGCAGGCTCTTCTTGCAGCTTAAAAATGGGAAGTGCCATATTTGGAGGCTTTGATTTTGATGCTGTCTTCACAGGATACTTGCAAAATGTTGTTAGAAATAAGGAGTGAACTTGGCTTATGTGTTTGTGGGAGAAAAGCATTTGCTCTTTGTCAATGTGTTTGGCATATATCCCTCATTTGATTTTGAATTCAGGCTGTGCAGAAAGAGTAGCTGAGGTTCCTTAAGGGCAGAATTTTCCCTCTATTTCCTTGAAAGCTGAAATCCTTAGGGTTGCCATGAGTTCTCCTCTTTTCCAGGAGTTCTTCTATGATATAAAACACAGTGATCTGGCCAAGAAGTCACTGGACATATCTGTCTGGGATTATGACATTGGAAAATCTAATGATTACATTGGTGAGTGGCAGGGTTTGGGCTCTGGGATGTGGTTTGTGATATCCCTCAGAAATAAATCACCTGTGAGGAAGATCAGGCTGAGCTTTGGAGTGGGATTCTGCAGGTTCGTTGGGAGTTTGTGTGAGGCCATCAAATGAGGGGACACTGCACTGCCCCTTTCATGTCATCCCAGAGGGTCTCCTGTGATGGCAGAGCCGCTTTGGTTGCTCCCAAGTCTTTTAAGTTGGGAATGCAAAGAGAGAAGTGCCAAAAGCTTTGGCCTGTCCCCATGGAGATGGTTAACTAGGACATCAGCGTCATCTCTGAACATAATCTCCTGCCTCTCTCCTTCCAGGCGGTTGCCAGCTTGGCATCACGGCTAAGGGCGAGCGCTTGAAACACTGGTACGAATGTTTGAAGAACAAGGACAAGAAGATTGAACGCTGGCACACCCTCCAAAACGAGAACCACGTCGCCAGTGATTAAAGGGAGCCGCTGCCCAAGTGTCCCCATCCTCGGCAGTTCCCTGTAGATTCCTGATGTCCGTCTTCCAGTGCAGTCATGCCTAGTGCTACCCCTCTTTGATCCCAGGGCAGCAATGCTGCTCTGTCTCTCCAAGCATCCCGTTCCCTGCGCCCACCTCCGAGCGAAACCTAACCTAGATCTTTTATATTCACCTCCTTTTATTTTCTTTCTTCCCCAAACCCCTTCACTGAGTTATCCTGCCGTGTTATTTTGGAGCAGTAGTTACAGTTTCATTTGGCTCTTTCTCGGTAGTCCCACGGAGCTCGCAGTAGCGTTGCCTTTCTGTTGTGCGTGTGATGGTGCGTGTTCTTCCAGTCCTCACTCACATCACCATCGTCACCAGCTCATTGCTCTTCACTTTTGATGGTCGGTGGACCTTCTGCGTTCTCATTTTAGCTTGGGGTGAGTGTTGATGTTGGAGCATCGAACAGTTTTGTTTGTTTGATATCGATACCTCAGTTGCAATAATGAAAAAAACGTTTAGCTTTGATGTGGGTCACAAACATAACTTGGTATCTGCATTGTCACGATTAGGCTAAAGCCTGTGTCACAGATGTAATCCTGCTGCTTTGGCTTTTTTTCGAATCTGCTACATTTAAGCAGTGTTGTGGTACACGCTTTTGAGTTTCTGCTGAGAAGATCCACTGATAATGCAGCATTCAAACAGAAAGCTGCAAATAGAAGCCACTCTCATGCTTGCAGAGAAACCAGAGGTTTGCATTGGTTCACACTCATTTCTGGTTGCAGTTCTTTTTAGATCTAGGAACATGTCCACTCTGTTATATAGGAACACACCCATATTTAAAGCTTGTGACTACCTCCACTTTATAGCTGCATAGTAGTGCATAGATAAACGTTGAGGGCAATTTTTAGGCCCTCTTGAGACCATATTTTCTGTTGCTGTCTGTGGTCAGTTTATTGCACCACATGCATGAGGGAAGCTCATGGAGAAGATATTTCCCACCAACTAGTTGATATGTTCAAGGATTCTTGCTTTAAAATACTCCAAATAATGAAATTAGCTGGTTAGAGGTCTTCCAACACCGTTTTGTTTTTGTTTTGGAAAGTCTGCACAAGAACCACTGTCTTCAACCTGTGCTTTATTTATTGTCAGGAGGTGTTTTATTTGCTATCGATAAAAGGAGAGCCGAGAAGCTCTCCAATGGATATTGATCTTTTTTTAATACCTTCCCGATTCATCCGTTGTCTCTGGACAGCCTCAAGCATAGCAATGTCAATGTTAGCACAATAAGCACTACTGGAATATACTGTCGGTCAGCTACAAACTGAGCATGTTGTATGGAACCCAAACCCCGAGCCCGTTCGGTTCCCGCTCTTGCCCCATGACTTCTGCAGCTCGCTGCTCTAGGCTCTGCTGGCGTGGTGTTGTGTGTCCTGAATTCAGCTGTACTCAGAGGGGGGTTTTAGAGGTATTTATTTTTTTCTTTTGAGGAGGATGAGTTATTTTCCTATTCTTGCTCTCTGCCCAGCAGAATTCACTAGTTATTTGCAAGGAGCAGCTTTCCAAGGCGGTGGTGGCTGCAGCTAGAGGGGGCTTTGCACCGCATGGAGGTTTGCAGCGAGCTCTCCCGTAGCGGGTACCACGATGCGCTCCGTGCCGAGCAGCCTTTGCCTAGCACTTCTTCTGCACCAGTCCCTTCCTTGACTTCCTTACCTCTTTTTTTTTTAAGAGCCCTGTGACTGTGAGGGCAGTCTCTGAACATAAGGGAGGTGCATCCCTTGGCCATTAAACATCAAAAAGCTGCAGGCTCCGTGCATGTCTTTGAGCTGCTCTTTACCGAGTGCTCCTTGTGCTCTCATGTAGCGCGATTCTCTCCTGCTTTTAGGACCTAGGTGTGTATTGCAACGGGGAGCATTCCCTCCTCTATTTGCTTAACTGCCTCCGGGATGAAACCTAGACGAGTATTTCCGTGCACGCTCCCACCTTCCCTCCCCGCTGTTACTCAACCTAATGTCGTTTGCGTTGGTCTGATGAGAGCCACGGAGCCTTGTCCAGCCCCTTCTGCGTGCTCCAGAGCCCCGCGCTCCACAGCCTGCTCCATCCTGGCTGCATTGCCAGTCCCTTGCCCAGCTCTCCACAAGGAGACACCCTTGGACCACGGATGCAGAGAGAAAACCTAAGTGCGCTCCCTGCATCCTCCCAGCCCAAGCTAGGGCAGCTCTTCATCCCAAACTGCTTTCCTTACTGCAGCATGATCAGCTAGTTGCTTTTAAGACACATAGGGTGGTTATGGAAAGCAGCTCGGGACCTCAGGCCCCTAAGAGCATAAAAAGTTGCTTTTTAGGGTGGTTTTATCTTCCTTTTGTGTGGTTCTTGCCTTGGCGCTGCTGAGTATAGCCCGGAGCTGGTCTGTCCATGCAATGAGCTGTGCAGAGACCCACGCGATGCTGGCCCGGTTCTTCCGGACCGTCTCCTGCACACGTGGGTGCTGCCTCGTGCTGCACGGGCTGCTCGGAGGATGCGTTCGAGCACGGCGAGCCTGGCCCAAACCTCTGCACGCTGCTCTCCCTGGGCGCTGTTTAGACACCACACACCTCCGAGCTGCCATGGGGAGATGTTTGGCGATGAAATTACCTTTTTTAAGCATTTTTTTTCATTGATCCCCTACACGCCAAGCCTCTTTTATATGTGCAGAATGATTAATTTAAGGTTGCCTTTACCTGGGTAGCTTCTTCCCCTGTCCTGTGCAACATGTTCTGCTCAGTCTGCTTTCCTTGCAGCAAAATTATTCTAGGGTCGTCTATTTGCACCCCTAAAAATTAAAAAGTGCCATTCGCCTGTCCCCTCTGTTGTGTAAATCATAGTCCTTGTCTCCATTTGGCACCTTCTTCTGAGTTTTTCTGATGGTAATTTCTGCCCTGAACAACTTCCTTTGTAAATAAAGCATGCACATATGGATTGGGAATGGTCAAAAAAAAAAAAAAAAAAAAAAAAAAGCCTCCTCTACTGCTGTTTGCACTCAGACTCGCATGCAGTGATTTTACAGCAAAATATCCGTTTACAAATAGTAAGAAAAAAAAAATGTTACACAAACTAGAAATACTCCAGTCTTCCGCTGCATGCAGCACAACATCCTCTCTCTTTATGTGGTATCTAATAAAGTGAGACTGTTGTAAAAGAAAAGAAAAAAAGGGAACGTTTGTGCGTTTCTTTATTCCCCGAGGGAGCGCGGTGCCCTGCGCGGGGGCCGATGCGGGAACTCGCGGTGCGTCGGGGAGCGCGGAAGCTCCCTGGGGTCGGAGGTGCTGCGGATGCCTTTGGAAACGGCTTTCTCCAATGGGAGAGGAGGAACCAGTGCATTTCACAGGTAGGGTTTTTATTTTATTTATTTTATTTTTCCCTTTCCTGTGAGAAGCAAAGCAAACCCCATGTACACCTGATACCCCCTGGTACCCTTCTCTGCAACCTGGGGCAGGAGCAGCCAGACCCTCTATCGCCATGGATGTGATGTGATCACTTGCAAAAAATGCCTCCTTGGGTCTGGTTGGGCTAAACAAGTCATTATCATGATTTTTATTATTTATTTGGGGTGATTTTAGGCATGGTTTCCTGCAGGTGCTGGTCCCTGGGGAGCATCTGACTCCTGCCCTGGTGATGGCCGTGCTCACTCGCCATCTCCAGGAGCACCCAGGACTCCGGTCCCACCAGGCATCAGAAACAGGGACGTGCCACATACTGCCGTGCCCCAGCGTCAATGCCCGTGGATGGCAGCAGATGTCACCGATGAACCAGATATGGAGGGAAAAGTGTGGCCATGGCCGTGTCCCCTAGCATCCATTTTGGTGGGATCTCCCCTCTCTATCACTGTTTTGGTGATGGGTCCCCCTCACTCTCACTTATTTTGGTGCCTGTTTCAGCATGAGGCTACACTCACTATCTTCATTTTGGCCATGGGGCGCCCTCATCTCGTGTTTCAGCGATGGATTCCCCTCGCTATCACCCGTTTTGGTGAGGGTTTCCCTCACTATCACCCATTATGGGGAGGGATTCCCTTGCTATCGCCATTTTGATGAGGGTTTCTCCTCACTATCACCCACTGGTGATGGGTTCCCCTCACTGTCACTTGTTTTGGTGACGGATTCTCTTTATCACCTGTTTTGGAGATGGGTTCCCCTCATTATTGACCGTTTGGTGAGGGGTTCAATCACTATCACCCCTTTTGGTGACGGGCTCTCCTCATTATCTCCATTTTGGTGAGGGTTTCTCCTCACAATCACCCATTTCTGCTTTAATTGGTGATGGGTCCCCCACGCTACCAGCACTTTGGTCATGGGTCTCCCTTACTATCACTTGTTTTGGTCATGGGTTCTTCTCTCCATCGCCTGTTTCGGAGATGGGTTCCCCTCACTATCACCTTTTTGGCGAGGGGTTCAATCACTATCACCCATTTTGGTGACGAGTTCTCCTCATTATCTCCATTTTGTTGAGGGATTCTCCTCATAATCACCCATTTCTGCTTTGATTGGTGATGGGTCCTCCTTGCTGTTGGTGTTTTGGTGATGGGTCTCCTTCTCTCAGCGTTTTGGTGATGGGTCCCCCTCACTCTCAGTTGTTCTGGTGATGAGTTCTCCTCTCCATCACCTGCTTTGGAGATGGATTCCCTGAACTATCACAATTTAGGTAAGAGGTTCAGTCACTATCACAATTTTGGTGAGAGGTTCTCCCCATTATCTCCATTTTGGTGAGGGATTCTCCTCATAGTCACCCGTTTCTGCTTTGATTGATGATGGGTCCCCCTCGCTCTCAGCGTTTTAGTGAAGGATCCTCCTCACTCTCAGCATTTTGGTGATGAGTTCTCCTTTCCACCACCTGTTTTGGATATAGATTCCCCTCGCTATCACCATTTTAGTGAGAAGTTCAATCACTATCGAGGGGTTCAATCAATATTACCCTTTTGGTGACGGCTTCCCTCATTATCACCTGTTTCGGAGATGAGTTCCCTTAATTCTCACCATTTTGGTGAGGGGTTCTCCTCACTATCACCTGTTTTGGTGAGGAGTTCCCTCACTGTCGTTTTTCTGGTGTTACCGCCTGTTTTGGGGACCAATCTCCCTCACTACCAGTGTTTTGTTGTGGGTTCCCCTCACTATTGCCGTTTTGGTAAAGGTTCCCCTCACTATCACTTGTTTTGGTGATGGGTTCTTCTCTCTATCATCTGTTTTGGAGATGTTTTCCCCTCACTTTCTCCATTTTGGTGAGGACTTGCCATTTGGTTGAGGTGTTCCCTCACAATCACCATTTTGGTGGCAGGTTCTCCTCACAATCATCCATTTTGGTGATGGGTTCCCCTCAGCCCCACCATTTTGGTGAGGACTCCCTCTCCCTATCACTCGTTTTGGTGAGGATTTCCCCTCTTTATCGGTGTTTTGATGAAAGGAAAGGAAGACGCATATGAAAGCAGTGCCCAGGCACTGTCCCTTTGGCTGAGGATGGATTTCCATCCCAAAGTTTTCCTAGATCTGCTCTGTACCTTGGCATGGGTGCAGCTTTGGCGGGGACCTGGCCTTAGAGGCAACCTGAAGGAAAAATGTAGAAGCTGCTGCCAAACCTTTGTCCATGACAGCCTTGGGGTGATGGCAGAGCCATGGAAGTGGCTGTCCCTGCCCCAGGGCTGCTCCCAAACCTGTGGATTTAATGTACTCAACGGTGATTTCCATGAGACTGGGCCAGTTATGGCTCTCCAAGAGGGATTTTAGGCACATTAAATACCTGTTTCTTGTAGCTGGGTCTTGATATCTAAGAACCATCAGCACTGAGCACCTTAAATTCTTCAACCAGCCAGCAGAAGCTCTCCTCTTCTGGTGGAAAAAGCAGTTGAGGGTTATTTATGCATAGAAGTGAGGTGAGGTGGTTTCCCCTTTGGTGGAGGGCTCAAGGTAATAGGGAAGAACAATATTTTGGAGCTGCAGGATGCGTTGTCCTTTATTTAAAGGAAAAAAAGAGAGCTTAGGAGGACAGCAATCATGAAGCTCTCCGGTTATGTCCTACACGCTGGATACTAGAAGGCTGGAGTAAAGAAAATGGGTCATTTCCAGAGATGGAGAAGCAATAAGTGTGCTCGCTATTGGTAACTGCTAACAGTGGTATTTTGGGTGCAGTGGATGGAAGAAAGAGCAAGATACTCTCTCGGTAATTACTGGGAGAGCTAAAGGAACAGCAGGGCCAATTGAATTCCCCTTTCTCTGTTGATAAAGCTTGTTCTCTTCCAAACCTTTAGTGGCAGGAAATAGCTGGGTCTTTGTCCTCTGAAAAAATAGTTCCCATAGATGTCTAGTAGCCTTGAAATTGAGTTTTAACTTCCCCTTTTTTATTATTTTTTCAGCATGAGAGCTTCGTATTGATTTTTCCTTTCTGTGGTCGCTTGGCATTTGCACTCCGAGTGGTCAGATGAGAACTCCCAGCCAAGAGGCCACCCGGCTCCTGAAACGGGGCTTCCACCTTGGTTGAGCGCTCGGGTGAGGATCCCCTGTATCCTATGGGATTAACATGCTGCTTTGTTTGATTGCGGGATAAGCAGCACCAGATGTGCTTGACTGTGAAGTCCTGAATGGAAAGTGCTTCAAAAGAGAGAAAGAAGCATTTTGAGAGAACCCGTGGGGACAAAAGTGGGTCCTTTGTTCCCCTGATTGATATTTCTGCTCCTATTTTCTCCTCAGCCTCTCTGAAAAGGAAGCCCTTGGATTGCAAATTGCGCTTGATCAGGACCGTTATTTGCATGTTCTGCTTTTGTAGGTAGCTTCGCTGTTTTAATTACATCTCAGAACATCTGAATTGTTCTGCTGTTCCAACGAGTTTCCTTGCGTGCTAATTAGATTTAGACCTTCGGTGCAATCAATAGATTCTCATCTCTGTACTGGCCAAGCCAGTCATGACCAGTAATTTACAGCTCTAGTTGTTTTGAAATCAATACAGATTTGCTCTTCATCGAGAGGGCTGTAAAACACGAGGGACAGCAGGCTCGCTAAGCAGTTGACGTGGAAGCAGATCCCTTGCTGGTCTTGGGCAGTGGCCAATGCAATTAGACAGGAACTACGACAGCAACGGCAAGGCGAGCGGAGCGGATCTCTCCAGCTGAACGAGGGCTGGAGACACTGACGGAGTGTTCAGCTCTCGCTCCGTTCCTGGAGCAGGCGGTGAGTAATGCAGCTCATGGCCAACTCAGAGGCTGCAGTGCCCAAGGAAGCAGGCTCAGCTGGTTTGGGAAGCCACGGTGCTTTTCCAAGGCTGTGCTGACTTGCACTGCAAACTGTGACCTTCTGCAGAACATAAATAGCAGGGACAAAACTGCTGCTTCCCTTGTAGGGGCTGCTTTCCTAGTCGCTACTTCCTTTTCAATGCATCCCAGCCATGCTCTGGTGCAGGCTGTGCTGCACCGGGAAGGAGAAAAACCTGCGACTTTGGGTCTTCTGAAAATAAATAAATAAATGGTTTTACTATTTAACATCTCATTTAAAAAAATAGAGAAGCTCCAATAAATAAATCCTTCTTCTATCTGCTTTCAAGCTTGGCTTTCCAAAAAGCCTGCAGCTAGAAATCTCTTTATCTCATAGGGCACAGATAATCATGTAATTATGAGCTCACATCAGTGGTTTTCATGCTGTTGGTGCCCAGGCTAAAAATAAAATATTATTTCCCTCGGATACACAGAGCCGGGGCTAGGATCTCCACTGGCCCAAAGCAGAATCGCTCTGAGTGGCACCGAGGGCTGGAAATGATCTGCAGAAAGGTTCCAAAACCCATAAAATCTGCTCCAAAGGACAAGCTCTTCCCTCTTCCAGGTCTCCAGTGCTGTTCAGCCAGCAGCCCGGCCCCAGGCAGGGCTGTCCCAGGAGCACAGACACCAACGGGAGATACTTATAGCTCCGCGTGTCTTCAGAAACCCCTCGGGGTGACTTTGCTCTGCTCAGGAACGTGGACACGGTCACTCGTGTGTTGTGTCCAGGTTACTGAGCAGCAGAGATGTCAGTGCGTGTTGAGGAGAAAAGACCAGATGTGGAAGGGAACCTTGTGTGAGAGCGGTCAGTTTTAGTGTCTTAAATTTAACTGTTATAAATGCATTTAGTAACGGGTCAAACTCAACCCCCTTGCTCAGCCCAAGCTTTGCTGCGTTCAGCACTGCAACCTTGGGAGATAACCTGGACCACGGGGGAATCATTAAGATGCTGGTGAGATGTCTGCTACTCCTTATGCGTAGATTGATGCTGATGGCTTTGGCTTGTCTTGTTTCTCCAGGGGCTGCACTTGGATGCTGATGCAGAGAGGCCAGTGAAGATCCCCCGGTGACACTCACCTCTTCCCAACCCCCTTGCAGATTATCGGATGCTGCTTCCATATTCTTGCAGCACCATCAGCTGCAGGGATGTCACCTGTGAAATATGGAGCCGCTTTCTAGCAGGTATGTGATTTTCTGAGAACTTCTTGGGAAAGAAAAATCCAAAGAATAAATATCGGCCTTTTTTTATTGCATGCGACATAATAGGAATATAACTTATTGCCATTGGAGAGCTGAGTGTTTGGCAGCTGCCATAAATCCCCAATTCCAATTGACTCTGTGCGCACTTAAACAAAAGTAAAGGACACGCAGCCGAACTGCAAGTGTAATTGGAATTGGGAATGGAGTGCTTTGATTAATCACAGTTTGAATATTAACTGGGCATAACACTGATTTTATTGTAAATACAGCCAGGACCCCCAGCATGTTTACCTGGCTCCAGTTTGCACTATCTGAATACGAATGGGGTAAATGCTGCAGGATTTGGGGTAGTGTGAGCCTGACCTGGTGGTGGCTGGCTCTGCTTCCCAGCCCTTCCAGGAAAGACTATCAGGAATGAGGGCTGGGATTTGAGGTTCTGACGGTTGCACGTGCATGTCCCAATGCACCTGCATCCCAGGCAGCTCCCAATTCCAACAGCTTAAGAACTGGATATATCCCAGGCTCAGCCACAATCAACCTGCTCCTGGGAGCTGTGGACGGATCTGTGCCGGCTCTGGGTCTTGCAGGAAAGTCGATGGGAGCTGCAAAACAGCAGGATTTCCCTGACACTTAGTTGGGGTTTTGCTATTACAAAGACTAATGCAAAAATGCTTTGGTGTCCTCAACCCCGATGCTGGCAGCACCCAGGGCACTTCAGGGTTTTGTCCCTCCACAGAGGGCTGTGGATTACAGTGATTCCTCAGGTGGAAGCACCCAAATGTCCAGCCCTTGTTGGGCTCCAGACCAGGACAGAGCCGGGATGCTGGGAGCAGGGACAATTTGGGGACACTGAGCTGAGCAGGTTCCTGCATCTGTCAGGGCTGCAGAGAGAACGGATTTCTTAGCTCTTCTGGTAGCACTGTTAAAAACCGCAGCCAACTGCCTCTTCCCAGAACTATCAAAGGCAAAAAGAGCCGTTTTGATGACATCAAGGCTGCAAAAGAAAAGCTCTGGCCACTGAAAAGCTGAAAGGATTTTTTTGTTGTTGTCGAGTCAAACGGAATTGCCGTTGAGATGAAACAGGGTGTTTTTAAGCACAAGACGGGCTGTGTTTTCCTGTGATTTCATTTTTGGGTGGATCCCGAGTGCTTTGCTTTGGTTTGTGCTTTGAAACATTCCAGAAATGTGAAGAAAATAAGTTTAAAATGGAACGATATTTTTAAAGCTCCCTTTTGCATAGAGCCCCCAAATGCATTTATTCAGCGTATCGGTGCAAAGTACCATTGCAGAGAGTCCTTTATCTTCCATCGCAACGCAAACCCTTCACTGACCCCAGCCCTAAGTATCATCCCCATGTTTTAGTCGAGACAAATGCTCAATTTTGTGGTGAAATGGAGCTGTAGATGGCAAAAACCAGCCCCTTCCCTTCGCTACAAGGCACAAGCGCTCAGGACCCCTGGTCTCAGCTTAAGAACCTGAGGGATCCCTGGGTGTTTCTATCCCTCGTCCGTGTTACCTGGATGAGGGTCAATGTTATTAATTAAAGGCCAGCGAGACAGGGCTGAATGGCTGGTTATTATATAAGAGTCTTGCCATGGAAACCCTGATTGCTACAGAAAAGACCTCAACAGCATCAGCAAAGCACTTAGGGATGATTTTTGAAATATGCTAAAAAAAGGGCATTTTTCCTTTTAAAATCCGAATGACTCACGTATGCGAGATGACTCCTACTTGGTTTTGAAAGGTGAGTGGGATCTTTGGATTCATGTTGGAGCGCCGGGAGCCCCTGCACCGTGTCCTGTCCCCAAGGAAGCTGCACGGTGGGGGAAGACTGGGTCTTGCTGCCTTCATGGAGGTTTTGACATGACCCACGTGCTGGGCCTTCCTCCTCCTCCTCCTCTTCCCATCCGCCTGCGCTCACCGGGCAAGGGAAAGGAAAACACAAAAAACCCTCTCATCCTTTGGTGGGTGGTTGGAGCAGAACTGTCTGGAAAAAAAAGGTCTGGAAAAGAAAACAGGAAGGACGTTTCCCACAACAGCAGCCTCTTAATATTGGCGAGGAGGGAGCCAAGGGTGAGTAATTCATCAAGAGACGTGAGCTCAGTTTTCTTATGCAATGGGCAGAAAAGAAGTTGGATTTTTACCGTGTTTGTTCAAAAAACATGCAAGGAGGGGCCTCTACACGGCCCAGGCAGCCTGGGCTTGCGCTCAGCGGGCGACATTGGAGCGTTCACCTGGATTCTCCTAATAACGGGATTTTCTTCTTTCCCTCCCTAGGGAAGCAGCTTTCCTCCCGGTTACAGGAGCAGGAGAATCTGCTTCTAGAAACTCTCCGTGTCACCAGCTTGTCCCATGGACTGCTCCAACCTGCAGACACGCTCCTGGTGATCCTCATTAAAAGCAGAAGCGGAAAGAAAAGTGGATTAAATCTGCACCAAATCGGTGGCAAAGCACAAGGCAAACCGGGATGCTGCAATCCTGCTCCCCTAGAAGACCCCAAGCGCAGCCGCCTTGGTACCGTGTTGCAGCAGCTCCGCGTGGAGCCCGGAGCAACCAGAGCCACCGCGTTATCGATTGCTTCTGTTTTACAACCGCCGTCGATGTGATAATATTTGGCAGCGGCATTAGCGCTGAAATACGAGCCGCGCTTGGGTCTCTTTATATTTAATCATTTGAGCAAGGATACAGGGAGGGCGGCTGTGACCTGGCGATGCGCAAGGCGGCGGGATGCTCCCACCGGCGCCTTCCCAGGGAGAAGGAGGAAAATCTCCAAGCTGGAGGCCCCGGTGCTGCGCTGGCGTTCCACCCCGTCAAGGCTCTATGCTGAAAGAGAGCCTGGAATGTCTCCCTCGTCCCCTGCTGAAGCTAAGGGACAAGGGAACATCCCCACGTGTGACCAGGACGCATTGGGGACGGAGTCCATCTCGGCTCCGGCACGCGCATGGCGCACACTTGGCCACATGGTAAGTGGGGACCTGAGCGCCCGTCCCCAGTGTGTCCCCACTGCGCATGGGGACATCATCCCGGGCTGCATCCGTGCGGCAGCCCCGGCTCGGCTCGGAGCCACCGGCGCCTCTGCCAGCACCGTTATCCTGACGGCATCGCGGGAGCAGCCAGGCCAGGCTGCCCGGAGCGGCGCGTTCCTTCCCTCTGGATCCTGATGGAGAAACTTCTCTTTTGGGAAAACAAGGGCTCAGGGCAGCCCAGCGTTTCCTTGTGTGCTCCGGGTCATGCTACCTCCTCCGGGGAGACCGCGTCAGCGCTGGGACTGCACGGATGTTCCCAGGGGAACTTTTGTGCAGGGCTGGCTGGAAGGTTAAGGAAAAGCATCCTAGTGCCCCAGGGACTGAGGAGGACACGTGAGTGCCAGCGGCTCGAGCGCTTCCTTGGGCTGATTTGTTGGCAATCAGCTCATTTAATCTCCGAATTGCAGGAGGAACGGGTCACCTTGACCCGAAACAGCCCATCTGGCAGCGTCTCTGCATCCCCGTCTCGCTCTCCTGCTGCAGGCACCAGGGAGGCTCCCGGCACCTTCCAGTCCCTGGTTTCTCCTCCCCGCTCCGCAGCTCTCGTCAGCCTCAGTCATCCAGGCTGCTTGAAGGGCAGCTCCCTCCGTCCACTCCATCCTTCTTTTCCAGAATCTTAAAAAAAAATAACATTTTTCAGTCCTGCCCTCCCCAATTTGCAATGGGTGGAGGCTCCCAAGCTCTGGTGTCAGCTCCGGGAGTCCCTGCAGCTTCCAGCAAAACCAATGGCTTCCAAGACAGAAAAGTGAGCCATGTGTCAGAATTCAGTGCAAAATAACAGAGTGGGATGGAAGGAGGCAGAAACCATCCCTGTGCCTTATCAGGCCTGTTCCCAAGGCAGGAGCAGGGAGCAGGGTCTGGATCGGCTCGGGAATATTCCCCACGGGAGATTCCCGGATGCTTCCTCCTCTTCCTCCTCATCCCGCTGCTTCCTCCTCCTCCTCGGGACTGGAGAAGGGAGAGGAAATGCGGCGTGAGCAGAAATACTGCCCGTCTCTGCATCCAGAAGCCGGCGGATTCATGGAAGAAAAGCCAGGAGCATCTCCCCATGCTGCTCACGGCCTCGGGGGCTCCAAGGGTGGGAAATAACTGAAAATATGAAGGTTCTGGCCAGGAACGTCCTGGAGGGCCAAGCGGGCAGGAGCTCTGCAAGGGACGAGTTTCATGACATGAGGATGATGCTCAAAGAGGGTTTTACAACGTCCACACACAGGCGTTTGCTGGAAGCGAAGCTAAAAAGGAGCTTCGGGCTGGGAATATTGGAGAAGACTTTCTGCCAAAGAAAACAGGGAAGTTTCCTTTTTGCAGAACTGAAATATTTTCACAAAAATGTTTCCTCTTGGCCCGAGAGCAAGATTTGCTTGCAAATTAGTTGGAGCAGCCACAAAAACAGTGGATTTCCCTTAAAATCAGAGCTGGGACATGAGGCAGCCAAACTGATGCTCAGCGATGACGAGTCCTTCCCATTGAGAGGATCCCATCGGTGATCCCACGATCCATCCATCGGATGGCAGCGCCCTGGGCTCGTGTGGCATCAACGTCCCCCGCTCCCGCTGCAGCGGAGGCTGCAGAGAGCCCTGCAATTTCCCAGGAATTCAAGCAAATCCGTTGCATGAATCAGCACGAGGCGGGAGGAGGCCTGGGGAGAAGCATTCCCGTTTAGGCATGGAAATTGTGCCGGGCAAACAGGTCTGGACACGGATCTGCGTGCGCCGAGGGGAGGGAAGAGCCACTGCCTTTTCCATTTACGTCTTTCCGCGATTTCTGTGTCTGGAATGAACTCCTGAGCTGCAAAGGCACTAACTTGTGATAATTAAGCCCAAAAATGCATCGGGCTCCACATTCGGCATCACCCCCTCACGCACGCTCAGTCCCCAGCCCTATTATTTTAAATTGATGCAATTATTCATCTCGCCGAGTGATATATTTTTGTTCTCTGGTGCCCAACAGACCCTAAAGCAGAACAAACGCTGCAATAAAACGGAGCCGGAGTGCTGCAGCACGGAGAAGTGCGGGACAGGAGCCGCTCCAGGAATCTTCCATAAATTCCTGCCTGGTATTTCTTTCTCACAACATATCTATGTGATTAGTAGGTGTTTTCTGTGCGCTGATTAACTTTGTTTATTTCTTAATTGGGTTGAGCGTCGTCTGTCTCGTGCTCCTGAAATAACCGCGTGATTAATGTGCCCGAATTTACATTTTCATTAAGCCCTGAACCTGTTCTGTCCCAATTAGCACGACGTAACGTGCAGATTTGGGGCATTAGGGTTGTAATTTGAGCCCATTAAGTAATAACCGATATATTGATCGGCAATAATAGAGCACGGAGGGTAAATATGCACCAGATCCCATTGCAGCTCCTGGCCATGCTTGGCATTCCCAGTGCCAATGCATGGGATTGGGACATGGGATGCTGCTGCCCTGCTCCTCTCCATCCATTGATGTTAATTAAGAGGCTTTAATTGATTCTTCCAGCACGGGGCTTCCTGCAGAGGAGGTTCTGCTTGGAGGTGCAGCCGGCTCCGAGCTGTCCAAAGCAGCTGGGGCTCCCCAGGGAACGCCGGGATCTGCCTCCGCGCCCCGGATTTGGGGCTCTTAATTAGCAATTAGCAAAGGGGAGGAAATTAACACTCGCCCTTCAGCAGCCACGAGCTGCCTGCAGCAGCCGGGAGCCTTTTCCAAGGGTGGTCCCTGCTGTGTCCCAGGCTCCAGGCTTTGGGCAGGGCCAGCCTAGGAAAATGGGGATGGGAACAGGGATCCGGATGGGAACAGGGATGGGGATGCAGCCAGGACCCTCCTCCTGGACCTCTGCCGAGATCCCAGCGCTTGCAGCTCCCCCCACTATGGGATCAAATCCTCCTCTCCTGCTCCCATCCATGCAGATCGGCCGGGAGGGTGGATGGATGTTGCTGTCCCGGGAATGCCGGGCTCTCAAGGACCTTCCTCTCCCTGTATACATCTATATATGTGCATATAGGTCTTGCCTCCCTCCAGGACCACTGTTTTCCCCATCAATTTTCCAGGTTTTCCTGGGAAATCAGAGCTGCCGAGTGAAGCGAGCGGCAGAAAGGAACGCCTTGAGTGGCCGAATGTTCCTTCTCTCCCATGCAGGAACAAGCACCCCTGGACTCGTGGGCTTCCTTCTCCCTCCCAGGAGCAGGAATTCCTGCAGGAGGTGCCTAGCCCTGCGCTCCAAAGTGTCCAGATCCACGTGGATACGGCCCTGCTGCGCACAAGTGAGTTGCTGTGCGCGGGGTTTATCCCTGAGCAAACCCTCCGGCAGGGAAACGGAACCCTCCTGGATCCTGTAAAGAGCTTAACCCAAATCTTGTTGCGGGGTTTTGTTTTGTTTTCTCTCTCCCCACAAAGAGGAATGGCTAAAAGAGGAAATATCCCCCGGATCTGCATTCTCTGCACTTCTTTTCCCTTTAATCTCTTAATCCTCTTGCTCCCAGCTTTAATCCACACGTTGCCTCTTTCTTATTTTTTTATACATTTTTTTTTATTCCCCCCGTTCTAGGTAATCCCAAGGTGGTGGCCTGGGGAAGACCCGTGTCCGGCGGATTCTGCGCAGTCCTGGCTGATTCCAAGAGCTGTTTGGAGCTCGTCCTTCCCGCGGGAACCATGTGGTGTCCCCGGCACCATAATTAAGAGAAATTAGGGCAAGAGGTGCAAGCGCGAGGGGGAAAATCAAGCAAGAGGCAGTGGGTGAGGGAGGATGGGGCAATGCTCAGGGTGCTGCATGGGGAGATGCTCGGTGCAATGCATGGGACGAGGCTTGGGGCAATGCTTGGGGCATGCAGGGAGTTGCATGGAGAGATGCTCAGGGTGCTCAGGGAGACGTTTGGAGTGCATGGGAAGATGCTTGGGATGATGCACAGGAGGATGTCCATGGTGATGCTCAGGGTGCATAGGAAGGTCTTTGGGGCGATGCACGGGGTGATGCAGGGGATGATGCACAGGAGGATGCTCGGGGTGCATGGGAAGACCTTTGGGGCAATGCACAGGATGATGCTCAGGGTGTTGCTCGGGATGCATGGGAATATCTTTGGAGCAATGCACAGGGTGATGCACAGGAGGATGTTCAGGGAGATGCTTGGGGTGCATGGGAAGATGCTTGAGGCGATGCACGGGTTGATGCTCAGGGTGTTGCTTGGGATGCATGGGAATATCTTTGGAGCAATGCACAGGGTGATGCTCAGGGTGTTGCTTGGGATGCATGGGAATATCTTTGGGGTGATGCACAGGGTGATGCACAGGGTGATGCTTGGGGTGCAGGGGAAGATCTTTGGGGCGATGCACGGGCTGATGCACAGCAGGATGCTCAGGGCAACACATGGGTTGCTGCTTGGGGAGATGCGCAGGGTGCTGTGGTTGGTGCCCGCTCCCCGGCTCCATCCGTGGGCAGTTCCAGCCCCCCAAGCACAGGACCTGGCATCCGGGCCGGCTCCTGCCGCGCATCCCTGCCAAGGCTGCAGCGCTGCAAAATGGAAATTAAAAAGGAGACCACGAGAAGCACCTGCAGTGCCAGCAGAAGCTCGTTAGCTCACGGCACTGGTTATTTCTGGGCTCCCTCTTTTCTGGCCCACATAAATCCCCCAGGCCAGAGTGTACGTGAGCGCCGAGCAGGGCATTTGCTGAGCACTGGCTTTTAACCAGCCCTGGGGGTTTCTTCAACCTCTCATTTTGGGGCTGCAGAGGGGAGAGAGGAGCTGGGGGGGGACACCCTTCCCACCACACACGCAGCCCCCCGGGCAAAAAGCTGCTGCTCGGAGTTGACATTTCGAATCACAAAAGGGCTGAAATGCGGCTTCAAAAACCAACTTATTTTTCTACACCCCAGCTCGTTAGGGGCGCGCTGCAGAAAAGCAGCAAGCGCCCATTTAAATTGTAGATTCTGACCTTTCTGCCTCAGATCTCCTCAGACATCCTGTTTACCGCGTTTTTGTGCTGCCACTTCATAATCCTCAGGATGAGATTTCACGCAGCCCTTTTCTTGCTGTTCTAATGCACCGCGTCCTCCTTCCCCCCCGCGCCGTGACAGGAGCCCTCCGGGGAGAGCTGGGAAAGGAGGAGGTTTGGAAAAGCCCTGGATGCGGGGGCTGTCCTGGCCCCACGCGCTGCTGCATCCTGCTGCATCCTGCATCCTGCATCCTCCTGCATCCCGCATCCTTCTGTATCCTGCATCCCCCACACAGCAATGGATTTGGTGCTGCTGGCACCTGGGGACATTTAAGGGAGAGGGAGAAAGTCCCTGTGTGATGGGATCCGCAGGGAAATGCAGGAAGGGAACAGCCTGGCCTGATGCAGCTCCTCCTCCCGCATCCCTTTTGCAGCGGGTGTTGCAGCGCGGCAGCGGCCGGTGGGATCTCCCCGGCACCGGGGCATCCGCGCGGCCGAGCCGGAGAAACCTGCCCGTAGCGGGAGGTAAAAATAGCACCGACACCCCCTCGGTGCGCAGCCTCGGGCTCCGCCGCCGCCTTCCCGGCCCCGTTTCCTATGGAAACGA
>JAWLRI010000333.1:1517886-1541273 GCA_034781795.1 Crypturellus tataupa | reverse complement strand
CCCGGGGTGGCGTCTCCTTGCAGACAACCGCTGCATGGACCGGCGCTTCCTGCCCGCGCGCTCGCGGCGCGTCGTGGCGCTCGCCAGCTTCCCCGGCGCCGGCAACACGTGGGCCCGGCACCTCATCGAGCTCGCCACGGGCTACTACACCGGCAGCTACTACTTTGACGGCTCCCTCTACAACAAAGGTGCGCGGACCCTTGGGGACCCTTGGGGACCCTTGGCACCCCCTTTGCAGCCACCTGGGGACCCTTCATTGCCTCTTGGCACCCCGTGACTGCCCACAGACCCACTGGGGACCCTTCGTTGCCCCTTGGCACCCCCTTGGTACCCACTTTACAGCCACTCGGGGACCCTTGGGGACCCTTCATTGCCCCTTGGCACCCCCTTGGCACCCACTCCATTCCCCCTTTTGCACTTTCCGCCTTTTCATTCCCTTTGCTCCCCTTTACACCCCCTTTTGCACCCATGGCATCCCCCCCTTACTCCCTCTTTTGCACCCCATTTACATCCCCCCCTTTACACCCCTTTTTGCACCCCCTTTTCCTCTCCCCTTTGCACCCCCTTTTTGCATGCCCTTTTACACCTCCCTTTACAGCCCTTTGCACCCCCTTTGCGCTCCCAGCAAGTGGGTCCCGGTGCCTCCGAGCGGCCTGGGCAAGGGCTGGCCCGGAGCAGCACCAAAATCTCCCACCAGGTAAAATTCCCACATTTTTCCCCTGCACCAAGAAAAACGTCGTTTTTGGAGCTGCATTTGGATCCGCCAGTGTTTTCCCAGCGATTGGGACCTCTTTCCTTCTTTTTCCTGGCACTGCCAGCCCCGTGGTGCTTGCAATTTGCCCGAGCCACAGCTGGAGCAAACAGCTCATTCCCAGCAGGAAAACTCACACAAGGATCCGCGAGCTCCAGCCGCTTCCCCATGGGGTTTTGGGAGCCGCTCTCCCACCTCATCCCTCTCCTTTTCCCTCCGTTTCTCCCCGATTCAGGCTTCAAGGGCGAGCGGGACCACTGGCGCAGCGGGCGCACCATCTGCGTGAAGACGCACGAGAGCGGCCAGAAGGAGATCGAGTCCTTCGACGCCGCCATCCTGCTCATCCGCAACCCCTACAAGGCGCTCATGGCCGAGTTCAACCGCAAGTTCGGCGGCCACATCGGCTTCGCCGCCCACGCGCACTGGCAGGGCAAAGGTAGGCGCCCGCGCGCGCTCCGCGCTCCCACGAATCCGCAAACGGCTCCTGTGGAAGCGGCTTCCCCGCAGCTCCCATCTGCAAACGGCTCTCGTGGAAGCGGTTCCTTGCAAAGGGTTAAACTGTTGCGCTCGAGTGAACATCTGCTCCTTGGAATTCGGGTTTAAGGAGACGTTTTCCCACACATCGGCACTGGCTCCCGCCTCGGCGCTGGCACCGCATCCGTGCGGCGTCACTGGGGTATCGCAGAGCCCCCAGTTTTCCAGATATTTCCCCCTATTTGTAGGGAGGTTTGTCTGGGAATGTGGGAACAGTCTGGGAATGTGCTGCCGGCATCCCGGCATCCCAGGGACAAGGGCAATGCGCCATTCCCGGCGCGCTCCGGTTTGGATGCGCAGCAAAACGCATCCCAAACCTCTCCGGGGATGCAGCTCAGCAGCCTAATTAGCTTTGGGGGTAATTGGCAGGGCCATTAACCTGCCCAGAGAGAGATTTTTCCACCTCTGCAGGATTTTAAATGGATTTTGGAGCCGCCTGGAGCCAGGGGCTCGCACAGGGTTTGGGCGCTCCGGCTTTGGCACCCGGGAAAGCTGCTTTTTCTCCATTTGCGGCGGTGCCTTCGGGAAGCCGAGGCCGAAGGCTCCGTGAAATCGGTATTTTGTTCCATGACATTAATTTTATGCCATCCCTGGAGTGGCTCCAAAGCAAAGTTTTATGTGATCTGATTACACAAGGTGAATCGTCCTGTATCTGTTTAATGAAACAGATACCGTGTTTAACGATTCTGGGGGGAATTAAATACATTTAAGCCGTTAATCAGGCCTTGGCGTCTCGAGCAGGACAAGGCGAGGAAGCCGCTCCCGGAGCCTTTATGCGTCCTGAGACGCACGCGGATTCCGCTTCCAGGAGTCGTTGCTTGTTATTG
This sequence comes from Crypturellus tataupa, assembly GCA_034781795.1. Classification (NCBI taxonomy): domain Eukaryota; kingdom Metazoa; phylum Chordata; class Aves; order Tinamiformes; family Tinamidae; genus Crypturellus; species Crypturellus tataupa. The sequence continues at coordinate 1,539,161 of JAWLRI010000333.1, read as the reverse complement.
ATGTTTCATTATCCTTTTTATCACCTGGTTTTTATGTGAGGATCAATTAGCTGGAAACCTCGGGGATAATTGAAGGGTTTTAGCAGGGAGCTCCAGCCATTGCCCTAGGAATTGCTGCATCTTGTTCCTGGTTTATTAACCTGCAAGCCAGGGGTTCCTGCGTGCAATGGACTGCAGTGATGTGCAGGGACAGTGTGCAATGACAGTGACAACGTGCAACATGCAGTGACAATTTGCAACATGCACATGCAGCGTGCAATATGCAGTGACAATGTGCAACAGCAGCGTGCACTGCACAACTGCAGCGTGCGATGATGATGTGCGATGACAACGTGCAATATTTAGTGGCAGTGTGCAGTGACAACGTGCCATGGCAGCACACATTGCACAATTGCAGCGTGCAATGACAACGTGAAATGTGCAATGAAAATGTGCAGTGCACAATGACAACGTGCAATATTCAGGGGCAGCATGCAGCAGCAATCTGCAATCGCAGCGTGCACTGCACAACTGCAGCGTGCAATGACAACATGCAATGTGCAGTGACGATGTGCAATGCACAATGACAATGTGCAATATTTAATGGCCGTGTGCAATGTCAATGTGCAATATTTAATGGCAGGGTGCAATAACAACATGCAATATTTAGTGGCAGTGTGCAATGACAATGTGCAATGTGCAGTGGCAATGTGCAATGCGCAATGACAATGTGCAATATTTGATGGGAATGTGCAGTGACAATGTGCAGTGGCAATGTGCACTGCACAATTGCAGCGTGCAATGACAACGTGCAATGTGCAATGAAAATGTGCAATGCACAATGACAACGTGCAATGTTTAATGGCAGTGTGCAATGACAATGTGCAATATTTAATGGCCCTGTGCAGTGACAATGTGCATTGGCGGCGTGCACTGCACAATTGCAGCGTGTAATGACAGTGTGCAATGTGCAGTGACGATGTGCAATGCACAATGACAATGTGCAATATTTAATGGGAATGTGCAGTGACAATGTGCATTGGCAGCGTGCACTGCACAATTGCAGCGTGTAATGACAACGTGCAGTGACGATGTGCAATGCACAATGACAATGTGCACTGGCCGCGCGCGGGCTGGGGACACCGGGGACGGCCGCTAACGGGACGTCGCGCGCTCCTCTTGCAGAGTGGCCGGAGTTCGTGCGCACCTACGCGCCGTGGTGGGCCACGCACACGCTGGACTGGCTGCGCTTCGGGCGCCGCGTGCTCGTCGTGCACTTCGAGGACCTCAAGCGCGACCTGTTCGCGCAGCTGCAGCGCATGGTGGGGCTGCTGGGCGTCGCGGCGCGCGAGGACCGGCTGCTCTGCGTCGAGGGCCAGAAGGACGGCAACTTCAAGCGCTCGGGGCTGCGCAAGCTCGAGTACGACCCCTACACGCCCGAGATGCGCGCCCTCATCGGCGGCTACATCAAGACGGTGGACGCGGCCCTGCGGATGCGCAACCTCTCCGGGGTGCCGGAGGATTATTCGCCGAGGTGACGGGGACACGGCAGCGTGCGACACGGGATGCCTCGATCTGCCCGGCCTCCAGCTACCTCCGTCCGATCCGGCTTGCTGCTGCGCGCGATGCGGCCCCTGCACGAGCTGCACGGGAGGAGGACGCGCCCGGGGCGCCCTGGGGCGCTGCGGCCATTCCCGCCGTTGGCACCGCTCGGAGCAGCCCGTGCCAGCTGCCCCGGTAGGAGGACGTCCTCCGCGCCGCACGCTCGCCCCATTCCCGCATCCCGTATCCCCATCCATGGCCATTCCGGCAGCAGCGAGCCCCCAGCATGCGCTTCCTGGCGCCGCTGCGCCGGCATCGGGGGGACCTCGCGCAGCGGCCGGCGCCTCCCCGCGCGCTTGTATCCATCATCACATCCAGCCGGGATGGAGGAACGCCGAAGGATGCTCCCGGCCCGCTCCCCGGCTTCGCCCCGAGCCCGCGATTCCCTATGGATGTCGGCGCAAAAGCCATACGGCCCACGTCGCCTTCCCCAGCGCTCCGCCTTTGAGGATCGCATCGGCTTCTCCCTCCGCCCCGCGCGCCGCCCGGGAATCCCTCGCGATCCTCCCGCCTGTCTGCACCGGAGGGAGAGGAGCAAATGCCCCGGGAAAAGGGGCGCTTATATAAAATATATTTTTCTAGCACGAGCGAGGTAGCGCCGGGGCTGCCCCCGGCATCGCCCCATGGATTTTGCATGGAGCAGCCGCGAGGTTTTTAACTCTCCTCGTGCCCAGTTCTTGCAAGGTTTCCCGGAGAGCCTTTCCCATGGGAGGAAGAGCCGGCGCTTGCTCCCCTGGGCAGTGATCCCGGGGCCGCTACCTCTGCCGCAGGAACCTCGGGTCGAGGCGGTTATTAAATGCGACTTTGTGCTCTCCTGCCTCGGAGTTTATCCCTTTTTTTCTCCTCCCATCGCCCTCCAAGCACCCACTCGTGGCCATTGCCGATCTGCTGTTTATCTGCCTAATCTGCCAGGAATTTCCCTTACATTCCCCATTCCTTTATAATCTACTAATTTTCCTTATAATCCCTGCTGATCCACCCTCCTATCCCGGCTCCCGGTTCCGGTCTCAATCCTGCTCCGCAGAGGGTCCTGTTGGGGATGGGATGGAGGGAGCAGCGGGAACCTGGGACCTTTCCAAGCGTTCCTGCTCCTCCGGGAGCCGGGGCACCAGCCGGGTTTGCAGCAAAGCCCACGTCCTGGCATTGCAGGAATGCTTGGAAAAAGCCTGGAAAAAACAGCCAGACTCTAAAAGAAGGGCTCAATGGAGCCGTGCGGGGCAGAGCTCCGCGCAGGGCTGCGCTCACGGGATTGTGCTGATGAAGCCGCCTGCAAATCCCGCCGGCTCCCGGCGCTCCGCGTCCGCGGGGCCCTGCGGATCAGCGCGTCTCTCTGTCTGGTTTCGTTTTCCTCCATCGGGAACCTCTAAATCGCTTAGTGGGCGTTTTCTGGGGTTTTTTTTTTTGCATTTCTGCATTTTGGACACATAAACACACACGTGGGGCTCTGCGGGTGCTGGGGGTGATGCGCGGCGGCTCGGAGCGTCCTTCCCTCGCGCCCTCTCGCTCGCTGCTTTCCAAACTGCAAATTATCTCCCCAATTAACGCGCGTGAAATCAGATGGACCCGCGGCTCAGGCTAACCCTTAGGGGAGATTCACCATGCGGCGCGGGGCTCGCAACGCGGCGCCGGGGCTCGTACCAATGTATTTGTGGGTCCAAGAGGGCAGGGGAGGCTACAGGCGCGCGGGCAAGCGGGATGTCACCTCCTCATCCTGCTCCCGTGGGAGATGCATTCCCTGCTTCCCGCTTCGCCTGGGTCTCTCCAGCCACAGGTTCTCACTCTTGGGTGCACCGAACCCACCGGGAAGCAGGTCGGCATCCCGCTCGCGTGTCCCGGGGCAGCAAACGTCTCTGCAAGCTGATGGATGGCCCTTCCCGTGGGATATGCGCCATGGATTATATAGGAATGTCTGGAAATGTTTGTGTGAGGCACTGGAGAGCCCTTGTGCCGGCTCAGGGTGAAGCCAAGCACCAATTTGCTTTCCCATTCAGCGCTCTCCAGCTCCTGCTGCAGGTCCCGTCTGCACGGGGACCGCGGCCAGGGCGGCCCCATCGGGCACGGGCGACGCGGAGGGGCTCACAGCACCGTCGTCTCCTTCTCCGTCATGGAGGACATCTTGGAGAAGCTCCTGTGCACGATGCTGGAGTGGCCGGTCTCCTCGCTGAGGGCGTTCACGAGCCGCGAGAGGATGGCAACCTTGAACTTCTTGAAGTCCTGGCCCATGAACACGTAGAGCACGGGGTTCATGCAGCTGTTGGAGGCCGCGAGCGCCGTGGTTATGGGCACGCCGATCTCGAGCACGGAGAAGGGGACGGCGTGGGGCTCCGTCTCCAGCAGGTTGAGCAGGTGGTAGGGGCTCCAGCAGAGGAAGAAGGTGACGATGATGGTGACGATGATCTTGAAGGGCTTCTTGGACTTGGCGAGGCGGTTTCGGCGCAGGTTGAGGACGATGGCGATGTAGCAGAAGGTGATGATGGTTATGGGCAGGATGTAGCCAGCGAGGAACCGAGTGATGGTCACCGTCCTGTGCCGTGCCAGCGCCAGGGGCAGGTAGGACCTATTGCTGGACAGGGAGAAGTTGCTGAAGCAAATGACGTTGCTGGAGGACTGCGCCGTGTCGCGGAAGATGAGCGACGGGCAACTCATGACGATGCCGATGGTCCAGATGACCAAGCAGACCAAGTAGGCGAGGTTGGTGGAGCGGTGGTTCTGCGACCACACCGGGAACACCACGGACACGTAGCGGTCGAAGCTGATGGTGGTGAGCAGCAGCACGCTCGTGTACATGTTGAGGATGAGGAGGAAGGAGTTGAGCTTGCACATGACCTTCCCGAAGACCCAGTGGTACCGCATGGCCGTGTAGGCGATGTTTATGGGCAGGAAGATGTTGAAGAGGAAGTCGGCCACGGCCAGGTTGAGAAACCAGATGGCGTTGACCGACTTCTTCATCTTCAGCGTTATGATGGCGATGACGAGGCCGTTGCCCAGCAAGCCCAGCACGCAGGACACGCTGTAAACGACCACGGAGAGGATCCTGGCGACGTCCTTCCCGTCGAGGGTCGGGCTGGTCGTCAGGCCGTCCAGCTCGTCGTAGGTGTAGTCGGCGTCGTCGTTGTAGTTGTGCAGGTACTCGGGGTAATCCGAGAAGTTTTGCAGCCCCATTCCCGGAGCCGCTCACGGCCTCGCCGGGTTCCTGCCGGGAAAACGGGCACGGTAGGGCGGGCGACGCGCCGTTCCCACGGGAGGGAGCCGGGATGCGCAGCCCGAGCCGGGAACGGGGGCTCCCGACCACAGGACGTGATTCAGAGGCCTCGGTCAGCGCCAGGATGTGGCTCTCGCCTCATCCTGCAGAACAGCTTTATCACCCACCCACCTCCAGCGGGGAAAATAGGATTGTGCTCATTAGCTTCTCATTAACAGCTCTGAGATGGCCCCATCCCTGCGTTACGGCCCTTTTATCCGCCAAACCCCGAGCACGTGCGGGCTTGGATGGATCCCTGCGTGGGATGAGCGCGTGGGACCATCGGCAGTCCCTTTCCCGGGAATCCGCGCTGCTCAGGCTCACCTTTTCCCTGCTGTAGGACGGGGGTGTTTGCGGCTCTGCTCCCTGTGTTCCCACTGAGGGGCTTTATCCACCGCTGGAAATCCTGCAAGAGCCGGAGGAGAGGCGGGTTTAGCATTGCAAGGAGCCGGCCGATCCTTAGGGAAGCAGGGATCCGTATGGAGCTGCTCCACCGCAAGCAGAGGCTGAGGTTAATGGGGGGATCGGGGGTGGTTTCAAAGATCCCAGGCACCAGCTCCGGGTTGCAGCATCCTCAGCATCCGCAGCTCCCTCCCTGCCTTCCCGGCCGGAGAGGAGCCCTCATTACAATTACAATCAATTCCACGAATCCGCGTGTGGTGCGGGTGATCCAGCACAGCCCTGGCGCTGATTAACGAGGTGCCCGTCGCGTTTTAATTGTCATTGTGCTAACGATCAGAAGCCCAAATCCAGCAGCCCCTTGGAGCCCCTGGCTGACTGGATCCCACAGGTCCCTGGATGCCCTTCATGGGGGTTAAAGCCAAGACGGGGCAATTATCCGGGTCCGGGTGAGGGGTGCCAGGGTGCACGGGAGCCCACGCTCCAGACCTGCTGATCCCAGCGCTGCAGGGAGCGGGATGCATCCCTGCGTGGTATCTTACCTGCATCCCTGCGTGGTACCCTCCCTGCAGCTCCATGCAGGCTCCTACCTGCATCTCTGTATTCCCACATGGGAACCTATCTGCATCCCTGCATTCCCATGCGGGCTCCTATCTGCATCCCTGCATTCCTATGTGGGAACCTACCTGCATCCTTGCATTCCCACGTAGGACCCTATCAGCATCCCTGCATTCCCATGTGAGCTCCTACCTGCATCCCTGCATTCCCACACGGGCTCCTATCTGCATCCCTGCATTCCCATGTGGGAACCTATCTGCATCCCTGCATTCCCATGCGGGCTCCTACCTGCACCGCTGCATCCCCGTGCGGCCGGCCGGCATCGCCCGTGTGAGCCGCGGAAAGGGAAAAACAGGAGAAAATATCTGGGAAAGGCACAGCCTTAAAAAGAGGCGGCTGTGCCCAGGGCGGGACGGAATAACAGCGTGAGTCAGTGTTTGTCTGGGCAGAGCCGCCGGCGGGGACGCGGGCTCCCCTCCAAGCCGGCTCGGGAACGCGCTCCGTGCGGAGGAACGGCCGCGGGAGCGGGACGGAGAGGGACGGAGCGGGACGGAGCGGAGCGCGGGGAAGGGGAACCTCGCAGCTGCGCTTGCAAAACCAAAGATTTCTCTTGCAAAGGGCGGCCGATGTTGCTGAATCGCTAAAAAATGCCTCGAAGTGCCGCCGAGATGCTGAAAGTTCCTTCTTCTCCTGCTCTTTCTGTTTGAGTCGCGGGTGATTTTAGGCTCTTGGGGCATTTTGCAGGCAGCGAAAGGCCGATAAAACTCCCTCCCTTCCCTGCTGCAGCTCTGGATCCCCCTGCCCATGGTGACAGCCGCTGCTGTGACACCTTCCCCTCTGGGTCCAGGGAGCAGTGGAAAACCATGGGAAGGGGGAGAAGGAAGCGGTGGAAGGGGAAGGTTTTGGAGCCCGCAGAGGAGCGCCGCAGGCTGAATCGCTGCTTCCCCATGAGCCCCTTCCCGGCCATGGGACAAAAACCCATTTGGTGCCACCAGACGGACCCCAAAACCCCTTGGGAAGCAGTGGGAGCAGCTCCAGCTCCCGCATCCATCCGTGATCCATGGGGCTGCCGCAGCCGCTGCATCCAGGGCATCCAGGTGGGATGCAGCCCCGTGGGACGTACCTGGGCGAGCGGAGCCCCCGGCCCGGCAAATCCCAGCAGATCCCGGCAAATCCCAGCAGATCCCGGCAAATCCCGGCAAATCCTGGCAGATCCCGGCGCTCCGTGGTGCAGCCCCGCGGGCGGCCGGCTGCGCCCGTGGCTCTGCTGAGCTCTCGCATCCGGCGCGGGCGCCGCGTCCAGCGACAATGAAACCGCCGCGCGAGCGCCCGGCGCGAGGAAGTGCTGCCGGATCCGCAGGATGTGCCGAGGCCGGGGCTGCTCGCGGGCAGCCTTCCTGCGCGGCGGAATGGGGCGGGGGTGCGTCCCGTGGGATGCGCGGCCTGGGAGATGCACATCCCAGGGGGGTGCAGATCCCATAGGAATACACATGCTGGGGGATTCGCGACCTCGGAAATGCATGTCCTGGGAGATGCACATCCCACGGGAATGCACATCCTGGGAGATGCACATCTTAGCGGGATGCATGTCCTGGGAGATGCACATCCCAGGAGAATGCATATCCCAGGGGAATGCATGTCCTAGGGGATGCATGTCCCATAGGAATGCACATCCCGGGGGATTCACGACCTGGGAGATGCATGTCCTGGGAGATGCACGCCCCAAGGGAATGCACATCCCAGGGAAATGCAGGTCCTAGGGGGATGCACGTCCTGGGAGATGCACATCTTAGGGGGATGCATATCCCAGGGGAATGCACATCTTAGGGGGATGCATGTCCTGGGAGATGCATATCCCATAGGAATGCATGTCCTGGGAGATGCACATCGTGGGAGATGCCCATCCTAAGGGAATGCACATCCCAAGGGGATGCATGTCCCATAGGAATGCACGTCCTGGGAGATGCATATCCCATAGGAATGCATGTCCTGGGAGATGCATGTCCTGGGAGATGCACGTCCCAAGGGGATGCAGATCCCGGGGGAATGCACATCCCAGGGGGATGCGCATCCCATAGGAATGCACGTGCTGGGAGATGCATGCTCTTGGGGAATGCACATCCTGGAGGATGCACATCCCGGTGGACACACATGCCGTGGGGATCTCGGTGGTGTGGGAGCACCACGACGCCTTGGCGCCCGGCTCGGTGTCGCCGCAGCCGGTTCTGCTCCCTCCGTCCAGATTCCCGCTCGCCCCCGCGCCGGCGCCTGCCCAGCCGCTTCCAACCCCGCCGGAGCTGGATGCGGAGGGAGACGGATAACGGGCCGGGAGGAAGCGCCTCGTCCCGCCAGCGCCCACGGCTGCACCTCGGGGACGCGGAGGAGGAGGAAGGGGGACGCTATCCGGCTGCTCCCACTCACGGGGAGCCGGAGCCTGTGCGAGGAGCCCGGAAACCGCTGCCTTCCGCAGGGTTCCCAGCGGGATTGGCCAGGGACAGCTGAGGAAACCTGGAGCATCTCCGGGGCCAGCCGAACGCCGCGGGGATGCAAGGAGACAGGGAAGAGCGCGCAGGGATGAGCCGGAGGCACCGGCATTCCCGCGGGAGCCGGGCACATGCTGCTGCTCCCGGCGCTCCTGCCAGCTCCTCCTGGCTCCCAGCTGTTCCTCCAGCTGTGCCAGGCGGCACCCGGATGCCACAGCGATTCCCAGGGGACACGAAGCGTCCCGGCCGCGCTGCAGGGCAGGACGGCCCACGGAGGGAGGTCAGAGCAGAAAAACAGGAATTGGCCCCGCGGGACGTGCCCCGTCTTTGCAGAACGTTGCAAAATCGCCCCCGGGAAAGTTGCTGACGTGCCCGTTTGGCGGGAGAAGTCGGGAAAAGGAGAAGAGGCTCCGGCACGCGCGGGGCTGCCAGCCCGGCCGCTCGTGACTGTCACGCCGGGTGCCGGGAAGGACCCGTCCCCGTCCCTGTCCCCATCCCAGGCCCTTTCCCTGGGGAAATACCTGCTGCCCGCGCAGTCCCGCTGCGCCCGGAGCTGCCGGGCAGGCCGAAGCCGGGATCCCGGCACCCCGGCAGCGGGATCGGCTGGGGAGGAGGAGGAGCGGGAGGAAGGCTCCGGGCTGCGCTCATGCCCCGGCCGGCCCAGGCGGGAGACCCGGGAGCTTTTAAGTGGGAAGGGAAGGAGGGAGGGAGGGAAGGAGGCGCCGGCAGCGCTCGGGGTCCCCGGCAGCGCCCGGGCCGGGGGGACCCACCTTCGCCCGCCGCCCCCGGCCGCTTCCAAGGCGCTGAGTCACTTCCCTTGCCGAGATCTGGCTCCCAAGCGCCGCTCCTGCTGCTCCTGCTGCTGCCGGGCTCCTCTCCCCTCCCCGGGGCTTTTATTGCCAGCGGGAGCCAGCAGATGTTTGGAAGCTGCTTCCCCCTCTCCTGCCTTGGCTTGCACGGGATGAGCATCCGGAGGCGCACGGAGCGGCTCTGACGGTGCCAAGCGCCGCCTGGGAATTTCGGGCTCCAAAGTGATGCACGCAGCAAGGAGAAGGGAAGGTGCAGGGCGATGGGATGCAATCCCGCGGGAATAGGATGCAGTCCCAGGGTGGCAGCAGCTCCGGAGCATCCCGGGCTGCAGCGAGGGGGGATCCCGGCAGCTGGTGCCGCCTCCGCCCACGCTCCCAGGAGGTCGGGATCAGCCGGGGCTTGATGTGGTGGCGAGAGGCTCCCGCTTCCTCCCGCGCCCCGGCACCGCGTATCCGCCTGGGAAGCGCGCGGCATTCCGGAGGCACCGTGGGCCGGGAACCACACCAGCACCCACCGCCCGGCCCCTCCGTGGGCCCGGCATTCCCAGGGAACATCTGGGAATTAAGGTCCCTGGAGCCACCTTTCTTTTGGGAACAGGTGCAAACTCACTGCTGGATTCATCGGCCACAGCCTGGTCTGGCTCCTGCTTTGCCCTGCGGTGTGGAAACATGGAAATTCTGGGAAGAGTCAAAGCAGGAGGATGCTTGGCCGTTCCCAAAGGGAGGGCACATAGGGCGGCTCCAGCGGCACCGCAAACGCACCCTGGATAAAGCGACACGTCCCGAAGGCTTTTCCAGAGGTGCACAGGGTGCATGGAGCAACATTCCCTCTGACGGGAGGCTCCACCGTTCCCGGGATGAGATCCCTCCTGCTGCAGCCCTGGCCGGCAGCTCCCGGCGATCCAAGGGGAAATGAAAGAGCGGAGCAAAAATAGTGAGCGAGTCTCCGCGCAGGATGTCGCTGAGACGGCGCTCGCTGCTGCGGCCGCAGGGAGAGCAGCTCCGGCCTCGCGCTTATAAATAGCGCCCGAACGCGGAACCCGGGAGCCGCCGGCAGCCTCGGCCGGCTCCGAGCGGCCGGCGTTCCCGGCGGCTGTGCGAGGAGGGAGACGGGAGAGCTGCTGGGGACAGGGCACCGCGATGGGCTGCAGCGGCCTCGCCGCGCCGCGTCCTGATGCAGCTGCATGTGGCTTCATCCCTGCATCCCGCTGCATCCCCACATCCTGCTGCATCCCCGCATCCCACCGCATCTTTGCATCCCACCGCATCTCCGCATCCGGATGCATCTCCACATCCCGCCGCATCTTTGCATCCCGACACATCCCCACATCCCGCCGCATCTTTGCATCCCGACACATCCCCACATCCCGCTGCATCTTTTCATCCAGCTCCATCTCTGCATCCTGCTGCATCCCCACGCCCTGCTGCATCTCTGCATCTCCAAATCCCGCTGCATCCCACTGCACTGTCACATGCTAGTGCAGCTGCACCTCCTGCTGCAACGTGGTTGAACTGGCCAAAAAAAGAGACTTAAAACCGGTCGGGAGGCAGCAAACAAGAGGCCGATACCCGTACGGGCAATGCCCAAGGCTGGCACCTCGTCTCTATTCCCCACCACAGTTTCAAGCTCCGGCTATTGCATGGAGCAGCCCGGAGCAGCAGGAAGGATCTGGCCATGAAATCCCAAGCTCGGGCAGAGACTCCCAGGATTTCGCTGCTCTGGGAACCACAGAGCAGGTGCCACCGGCCCGTCCGCAGCTGCAGGAGCCGGGGCAGCAGCGTGGGCTGGGGACACGAATGTCTCACCACAAAACTCCCTCTTTCTTGTTTTTCAAACCCAACATTCTTCTCAGTTCTCCTCAGAAGCCTTCACGGGCTAAAAACACAATGAAAGCGCCACGGTCCAAACTGTTTACAGGAAGAGCGAGCGCCCGTGTCCAAGAACAAAGCGCTCCCGGTTCTGGGGTTTTGGTCGCGCAGGGAGAAGCCGCTGCGCTCCTTTCCCAGCCAAGGAGCAGCTGCTGCTCCGCTCGGAGCGGCGGCTCCTCCGCAGCCCATGACTCTGCAAGGAGGCTCCGGCCGCCGGGAGCGCCATCCTGGGAAAGGAGCCGTGGGAGACGCCGGAATTCTTTCCTGATGCGCCGCGTGCGTGGAGCGGAGCCAGGCGGCTGACGGCAGCGCCGCACCGCCGGGGCCACCGGGAAACCTGCTCCAGGCCGGACACGTCGGAGGCGGCGCCTCCGGTCCCGATCCCTGTCCCAGGAGCTCAGCCTTCCCATGTCCTCATCTCTGTCCCTGTCATCTTAGCCCTATCCCATCCCTGTCACCATTCCCATCCTTGTCACCATTCCCATCCCTGTCACCATTCCTGTCCTGGCAACTCAAGCCTCTCCATGTCCCCATCTCTGACCCCTTCCCTGTCTGCTCAGCCCTATCCCAATCCCTGTCCCCATCCCTGTCTCCATCTCCATCCCCATCCCTGTCCTCATCCCTGTCCTGCCTGGTATCTCAGCCCTCTCCATGTCCCCATACCTGTCCCTGTCATCTTAGCCATATCCCATCCCTATCCCCATCCCTGTCCCATCAGCTCAGCCTTGTCCCTATCCCCATCCCTGTTCCAGCAGCTCAGCCCTCTCCATGTCCCCATCCCTGTTCCCATCAGCTTAGTCCTATCCCCACCCCTGTCCCCATGAGCCCAGCCCTGTCCCTGTCTCCATCCTCATCCCTGTCCCATTCTTGTCCCAGCAGCTCAGCCCTCTCCAAGTCCTCATCTCTGACCCCTTCCCTGTCCCCATTCCCATCCCCGTCCTCATCCCTGTCCCAGCAATTCAATCCTGTGTCCCCTGCCCTGTCCCCATCCTTGTCAGCTTAGCCCTATCCCATCCCTGTTCCCATCCCTGTTCTCATCCCTGTTCTCATCCCTATCCCATCCCTGTCTCCTCCTGCGCTGCTGCTAGGACCCAGCAGGGCATCAGCTCCCAGGTCACTCCATGGGGACAAGGTCAGGATTTTCCATCTCGTGCCGCCTCCTCCCCTTGGATGCCTCAAATCCAGCTAAAAACCAACGGATTCCGCTCCCTTCATGGGCAGTTTTCCCTGTCCCGGGCGGCGCGGAGCCAGACGCCGGGTCCGGATGAAAGTGCAGAGTCACGCGCGGGTATTTCTGCACCCGCCTTGCAAAAATAGCAACGCTGATCCGGCACGGAGGCGACGCATGGAAAACTGCAGCGATTCCCTACGGCACCGGGCAGACCCGTCGGAAGGATGAGGGGCTCCGAACATCCCAAACCGCCGAGAAAACCTGCCTTCCCGGTGGGAAGGAGCCAGCGCGCCGCCGCATCCCGGGCTCCCTGCGGGCGCTGCTGCTTCGGGTCTCATTTTTGGCCCCGTTTTTGGGAGCAGCGGGCGGCCGCCAAAGCCCTGCTGGAAAAGAGCACAGGAATGTTTTCCTTCCCGACGCCGTGCCAGCGGGGAGGCTATTTTGGGAGCGCCCCGGCCCTGCCGCCTCCCGGCTCCGCCGGCGCATCCTGCCCCGCGCCCACGGGCACCGGGATGCTGCTCCCCGGGAATGCTCCATCCTCCCCGGCATCCATCCCGCATCGCAGCCCGCTTCCAAAATGAACACTTTACGCCCACTTTTTAAATTTTAGCTTCCCTATAATATACAAAAATGATTAATTAGTGCTGTTGATGGCAGCTGGATCCAGGATTTGCCTTGGGAAGCCAACAAACTGGAGTCCCAAAGAGCCAGGGCTTGAACCCGCTGGCACAGGCGCTTTAGCCTAAGGAATGAATTAGGTTTCCTAAAGCAATCCGGGTTTTTCGCGCTTTCTTTCCCTCGAAATTTTGCATTTGTTTCCTAAGAAAGCGCAAACGCTCGTAACGACCGTCTCCTTCTAGCAACATCCCCGGGCAGGTCCTCCCAAGAAAACACGGATTGCAAATCCCAAATCCCCGTAGCCGCGGGCGTTGCTGCAGCCGGGCCAGGCTGTCCCGGCGTGACCTGTTCTCAGCGCCGGGAGCCAGAGGATTAACGGATCCAAAGAATGCGTGGGCTTTCCGAAGCGGAGCAGACACGGGCCGGGCTCCGCGTGACGCACGGGGACTGGGGCAGCTCCGCTCCGGCCACCGGCTCCGCCAGGAGGGTTTGGGGATCCCAAAGGGATGGGCCATGGGTGTCCCTGGCTGGTGGCACCAGTGCCTGGTCAATAACGAGCTCGGGAGCTTTAATTATGGGAGGAATCGGTTGGTTTTGGCCCTGGCTGCTCCTCAATGCGCAGGGGAACAAGTGCGTGAGATGGGAAATGCTACGGACAAGCTCGGCTGCGGGTTTGGATGCGGGATCCGGCAGGAAGCAGCCTTCCCTGCTCCCATTTCAAGGCGTGCTGCATATTAGGTTTCCTCGATACAAGATTTGCCGTCAAAACGGGTCTAGCAGGTGGAAAAATCACCATTTTTCATTTAACAGAGATGAGTTATTTACAAATAGCCCGCAGCAGAGCTGGGAAGCACCTCTGGGCCCCGAGCAGGGATGTTTGCATCGGGATAACCGGGATCTGCAGCCTCTGGGATGGGATGGGAAGCGCACTGCAAGAGAGGCTCCTCAAGGAGCATCCAGGAGGATTTCCCTTGGGATTACGGAGCTGCCAGGCGAAAGGGCTATGAATTAAGAGATCTTTGCAATACAAAGGTATCACAAGTGCTTTATCAGCTTCATCAAGGGGCTTCTCTGCAGGATCCAGGCTCCGTTCATGGATGTCCCCATTGAGACGTGGCATTGGGGACCCCAGGACACACCCATGGGGTGCTGGGCACTTATATAATGCATAAGGGCCTTGGAGCGGTGCCCGCGGAGCCAATCAGCTGGTGCAGATTTGCATGTTAATGAAGCTCATGAATAAAACCCGCAGCACCAAAGCAAGGGGGTGGTAGCAGCAAGTGCTGTGATAAATCACTTGCATTTTGTTGCCCTCACCTTGGAAGAAAGGGCTCGAACGTGGCTGACGTGGTAACACACAGGCTGCTCAGGCACAAAGTGCAGCCCTCGTAGGTATTTCAACTGCTCGAGTTTACAAGTGCCCAAAACTGGGGGTTACGAGGGACGTAACGTCAAGGAACGGAAACCTCTACCACGTCGCATGCCTCATGTGAGGGCAAACCTTGCTTGTCTGGATAAAGAGCACCAATTTGTGCGTATTTACATAAAAATAACAATACACTAATACAAAAATACTGAAAATTCACTTTGAAAGTGCCATTGCACCCAAGGCAAAGGCGGGCGCTGGGAGAAGCCGTTGGAAAGCGCAGACCTACCTGGGAGCCAGGGCAGACACTCTGTGCCGGGTCCAGGACGAGCACCGGGGCACCTTGGGGACCTCGTCGCGCCGCCCGCGAGCGCCGGTTTTATCTGCAAGCGCCGGTTTATCGTAAGCCGCGCGCAGGAGCCTGCGCTCTTATCTGCACGGTGCTTTTCCATGCAGGATTTCTGCTTCCCAACTATGCACCTGACCTGGGAGCTGAGCCCTGCAGGGACGCACTCCTGGTGCACCGGGATGTGGCCCTGGGGAGACCTCCTGCTTCCCGCTCTCCCCATCCATCTCCCATTCCGCATCCCAGCTCCCGGCGTGTTCCCATCTCAGCAGCAGAGGCCACAGTTCTAGGTAATTTCATTAATTTTCCTTCTGCTTCATGTCCCGTGATATAAAGACATAATGGAATTTTTAAATGCTGTAATTTCACATGAAAGATTATTAATACTCCAGCACCGCCACTAGCAAGGGAAGACGGAGCGGCCCAGCACAAACTGCCCTGGATTCAGGCGGATCGCTGGGATTTCTGTGCTCCCAACGGCAACTGGGTCCCCATCCCGGCACAAGGGATCGTCTGGAATACAAAGAGGGAAGACAGGACGAGGCAGCCCTACCCGCACGGGCAGCTCCAGTCGGGAATCGCAGAACGGAGACGGCAGCAGGGAGAAGGACGCCAGCGCGCTCCTGCCCATGGATTTCTTTAATCTATGGCTCCCTTGGAAAGGGCCTGGCCTTGCTCGTGCAATAAAATAGAGGAAAATTTAATAAGATTTCAAATTGCCTTCTCCTGGATTCAAATTGCTCCATATATTAAGCTCACAATAACCGCAGCACTTCCCACTCTCCTCCGGTCTTTTCTTAATACAAGTCCTGGCACAAATTAATTTGTGATTTTCATTTAATTAGCGCTTGCAGGAAACCCTCGGTGTCGGCATTCCCATCAACACGGAGCAGAAGCCGAGGCTGCCCCATCCTGACCACCGCGACCGACAGAGCATGGAGCTGCCACCAGGAATTCCGCAATGGAGAGACTGTAAAAAATGATAGAGCCAAATGGAAAACCCCAAGGGACCTCCCAGATACCCTGTTCCCTACAGCTCCTCCAAACGTTTGGAGGAAAACGCTGGAAAAAATAAAAACAAAATGAAAAAACAGCCGTTTTCCTTCCCTTTCTGTTTTGCAAAGCAGGAGTTAAATGAATCGCTTATCAACTAGATGTGTGGCTTTGCCAGGCAAATTAAAACCCGTGCCCTTGTTTAATTAATAGGACAGCTTTATATGAGGGAAATTAGGGACGGTCTTGATGAGCTGATTTGTTAATTAACGGAAGCCTCGAGGCTCCCGCTTTGTTAAACTCCGCCGTGTTGGCAGCCTGGGAGCCCCTGGATCGGGCAGGTTTGTCCCCGGCACCACCTCTGGCTCTGCCGCTTCCACTAGGAGAAGGAATTCCCGCTGCCCAGGAAGAGGGTGAATCCTTGGCAAGGCACCAGCCCGGGCAGAACCAAGTTGCAGCCCTTCCTCGGGACAGGAAAAAGGAGAAAAAAAGCAGGATCATTTACTGAGATTGCACCAGGTACCATTTTTTCCCCAAACCAGGTTAACCTGGAGCCTCCACAAGCAGCTCCCTAGTCAGGTTTAGACATCGGTGTCCATCGCACTATCAATGAATCCAGGAAAGGCGCCAGCTGCCAGCACGGAGGCATCAGGAGACTCCATTATCTCCATTTTTAATGGCTCCTGGGATGCGTTTTCCTTTCAGCCTTTAAAAAGCCAGCAGCTCCGCCAAGATCCAGCGCATCCTTCATAGGGAACTCCGCCAGGGACGGCTCCCTGCGCATCCCAAAAAGGATCGCGGGTGTCTGGGCACAAACTGCCACTTGTTTTTCCCTTCTATTTTCTAACGCTCCAGCCTCAGATCAATAAATTAATTCAAAACCACCTAATGAGCACTCAGCTGTCACTTATTTTTCCTAAGTGTTAATCCAATTCCTTCCAAGCGCCTGCCCTCCGGGACCCTTGCAAATTAGGAAGCGATTCAAGACGCTTTGCTGACATTATTTGGGCAGAAAACAACTTTAGGCTGAAAATAATAATAATAATGCCAGGCTCTGCCTAGGGATGGTTTGCAGAGACCTAAAAGGTGCTTCATTTTATTTGATCCTCTGCTTTCTGCTCTTACCGTTGCACCTGGGGGCCCTTCCCCAAGCAGATCACTTGAGCCTTTAACAACCCTATAAAAGGAGCCTTGCCAAAAGCCTTGAGCTGGCGTTTACTGTGAACCAAAATGATATTTATCAGGGGAACAACTTCTGCTTTAGCTGTCACTGAACCCATAAAACATAAGGCAATTTCAGCTGAGGGCTTGTGTCGTTTTTAACGCCTTAGCTGTCTTGCTGATGCTCGCAGAGGTCCCGCGGAACACGAGGAATTCCTGGATTCCAGGATCCTGCAAGGAGTGCGCACGATGCCGTATCCGCTCGGCCCATCCTGGCTGCAGGAGACGCTCCCGGGGCCGCATCCTGCTGCTCATTCCAGCAGCAGCAGCCAGGGAAGCAGCCGCTCTTCCCTCTCGGTTTGCACAGCGCATCCCTCCTGCTGCTCCCGCTTGCGTGTCTTCCCGAGACAATAACATTTGCAGGAATATTTACAAGCTGATTAGGCAGAGAACGGCTTGAATGTCACCGACATGCCACAAAGGAGCCAACTGGGCTGCAGACACCATCCCGGCAGCCCCTGGGCTGTTGGCTTGCAGGGATGCTCGCTCCAGAGGAGCGGGAAGCCTGGAAAAGGCTCTGGCTTGGAAGCAGAGTCATGCACCCGGATCACTGCAGGGTTTAGGGGACACGGACACATCCCCAGCAGCAAGTGGCATCTCTACCCGTGCACTGTCACCTCGCTCGGGGCACCCGGAGCTTCTCTAGCCCTGCAGAATCGCGGCTGCAGGAGCCGAGCATCTGCACCGAGGGCTGAAAGGAAAAATTAAAGCCATGCTCGAGAGCGCCAGCAATTGCCTTTTATTTATATTTAGCAGCAGCGCTCGCGCAAGCCCCATCCAAGAGGTAATTTGCAATAACACAACAAATTTCACAGTACATAAAACCCCGTGCGCCAAGGGGAAAACGGCAGCGAGGAGCCGCGAGCTCCTGCTCTGCTCACGGCGTCCGGCTCACTGGGTGCTCAGAGGCTCCACAGCAAAACCACAGCCAAAACAAGGGGAAATTTTAGTTTCCTGGGGGGTAGAAGCTGCTGGCCCTACAATTCCCACCCCAAGAACCTGGATGAAACTGCAATCTTTGGTGCAAAACACAAGAAAAGAACAACCACCTTAGGGCTTCCCATACTTAGCCGTCAGGTTGCAAACAAGAGCAGACCAGAGAACAACTGAGTCTAAGGAGTGCAAGCCTCTCCCAAGCCTTCATCCATCCTCAAAGGCCAAGGTTTTCCCTATGGATTGCCAAGGATCCTGAGCACTGAGATTAAAGCACTTTGGGAAGATGGCCAACATCTGCTCTAAATGTTCGTCCTAGGGAAATACGGGGAGAATAAAATGCTAGAAACCAAAGGGTGATGCATAAAGCAGACGTGCTGGCAACCGGAAGGCAAAGCCAGGCTTTCAGAAACCGAACCTGAGCTTTGAACAGATTAGACGTGAAAATGAACTCACTTCATTTCATGCCATATGCCAATCTTCACCAGCTGTCTGCTCTGTAATCACTGGAGACTGAACGTAATGACTAATGAGGAGCGAAACCGCGGCAAATCCCGGGATCTGCGGAAGCCGTCTGACGCGGTGCAACGTCCACGCACGTCCTTAGTGCCTGGCCTCAAGGCCTCAGTAAAACCTTGCAAATAGAGGTAATAAAAATGATGAGGCTCCTCCTGACTCCTGACATTAAGGAGTCCCTGAGGAGCCACCACCGCTGCCTTTGCACCATCTGACTCCTGCTAATTGGGTCTGGGATGTGGCTTTTCCCAAGCAGAGGGCCGGGCTGGCACCAGGCGCCTTCCCAGACTACAGGCAGAGGCTGCAGCAAATGGTTCCCTTCATCCTCAGGGTCTTCTCTTCCTTGGAAGTCCTGGATGTTTGATGCTTATCTGCCAGGACAACCAGGAGGCCATAAATGCCAAGCGAAGAGGAGCAGCCCTGCTTCCCTCTGGAATGCCCTCTTGGAATGTTGATTCCCAGAAGAGTCAGCATCCTGACCATGCACCCGGCCAGCAGCGCCGACGGAGCCGCCGCTCCGGGCTGTACCAGGGAGCGGTACGGAATTACGGCACAGCGCCAGCCGGTTACCACGCACGGCACCTGCATCCCGTCGGGAAGTGCCTCGGGGTGTCACCGCACCACTCAGATTCCCACGCGGATTTTCCCAACATGGATAAGGAGGGGAGCGTGTCGAGGCCCATCCGGCATCGTTCCTGCTGCAGGAGCTCGGCCTGCCCTGGTGGCAGGGGACACCCCAGTGTCCCCCCAAGCCCCATCCCATTCCCCAGCCCCACGCGGGCCCCTCGCTGAGGTGGCCAAGGTCCCAAGGACTCGGCTGCTGCCTCCCTGTTCCAGGTGCTCCACGGAGCAGCATCCCTACCTTCTCCAGGGGCCTCGGTTTAATTCCTGGCGCTGTCTGGACAAAGCCCCCGCGCTCCTGCTGCAGCGCTGGGTTCCGCGTCACCGTCCCTGTCCCCTCCGCTGCAGCTGCGGCGCGGGGGGACACCCGGCCCCCGGTGTTGGCAGGCAGCGAACGGGCGTCCCGAGCCGCCGGCGGAGGCGGAAGGGTCCCCAGCGCGGAGCCAACAAGGGCCGCTTCATCCTCCAGCTGCTCCAGCCGCCTGCAGCTGAGCAGCGCCAAGGGGAGAGCACAAATAAAGCGAGTAATGAGGCTCGAGGCGTTCCCAGGCTCGGCCTGAACAGAGAGGGCGTTTGGAGAAGGTCCTGGGGGCATCCAGGGGGAGAAGAGGCTCCTGGGGACAGTGCGGTGCCAGGGAACGCTCCCTGGGAAGGCCCTGGGCTGGCCAGGACTGTCCCCACCTGGCATCGGTGAGAAGAGCCGCCTCCAAGTCCCCAAAGCCACCGTGCTGTCCTGCTGAGGCTCCATGGGGGGACACGCAGGGGATGAGCAGGAAATCCTGCAAGGAAAAGGGATGCTTTTGTAATGCGCTGCTACAGAACTCCCACTGTGCCCGTTTTAGCCCCAGTTTGCAAGCCCTGGACGTGGAAAACGCTCGAGTTTTTACCTATGGAATAACGTGAGGTGCCCCTGGATGCAGTCGGGGGCTGATGGAGCCCTGTGCAGTGTGCCAGGACCGTGGGCAGATGTGGCAGCTGGGCCAGGATAGCTCCTGTCAGAGCCCGTGTTTGCACACAGGCTCCAAGGACAGGCTGGGACGAGCATGGATTTGTGATGAGATTCCCAGGAATCATCCTTCCTCGGCAACACACACGGCTGTGCTTTCCTACCCACCAGCTTTGGAAGAAAAAGGATCTTTTGCCTCTTTCACTCTGCCAAGAGTTGTAAACCACTACAAGGAACAACCTTGTTCTCTCCCCTCAGATGCGGATCCGCTTTGAAAACCTGAAAAAGCAAAAGCGTCATTGTTTTTTCAAGTCTTTTTCCAAGTTTTTTTCCCAGTGCTCAGCACCGTGACTGAGAAAAGGCTCTGAAATACTAGAAGAGGGAGACGTGCCACCCTCACCTGCGCTGGGAAGAGCAGTACCCACCGCTCCACTTCCACAGCAATTCCCAAACCTTGCTGCCTTCCAGAACAGCAGCAACGTACAGGTGACTGGAAACCTGTGCAAGTGCAATAATGCAAACGCTTCTCCCACACAGATAGGCTCCTTATTCCCCTCTTCCCTCTAAATTTTATTTCTCATTTGCCCGGGAGCTGCTGCTTGACCCCAGCTTAGCCTCGCGATGTTCAAATAGCTCCAAATGGCACCGTAGCTCCATGCTCCGCTCGGATGGCTTTGGAAGTCCCCCTTTTGTCCACTTATTATTGCCTGATATTATTATATTATTATTTGTGTGTATTCAGGGCTGGCATTTGAGGGCTTTCAAGCATCCACTCAGCCCCGCAGCCCTCGCGCGCTGCCTCAGGGCTGCAGCGAGCGCAGGCAGTTGCTGCAGCGCAGTCCGGCGCGCGCTCTCTGCTCTCCCTGCTCCTTTCTAATTAAAAACCCCTTTGGTCCTCGCTGCTTGCTGGCGCGCGGATCCGGCCCCGGCTTCCGTTTGCCTTGGGAACGGTGCAGCCGGGAACATCAGAGCCTTTTTTCCTGAGCACAGCACAGCCCCTTTAACATCCCAGGCAAACAAGACCATCCAGCTTGCCCAAAATTTGGGAAATAGAGATGAAACAGGGGCTGGAGGAGGACAAGATCCCCACAAGCACACACAGCTTCCATCTCCCAGCACATGGAGGCTGCCTGGGGCAAACAGACAGGCCTTCCCTTCTGTTATTTTATTTTTTTTCCACCACTTTTAACGTGTTGCTCAAGAAAGCCAGAAAGAGACACCAGAGTTTGCTTTTTCACTTCCCATAAACACAGGAGATGCAAGATGACCACCAGGCTCAGCCGAACAGCTGCTGCCAGACGCAGCCCTGGTCAGTGGTAGAGATAAGCAAGGTCTGGTCAGCCAGCGGCTCCTAGCACATGGGGAAGAGAACCTGAAACCCCCGTGAGGCCACCAGGATGATTCCCACCTCCGCAAACACTTCCAGGGAGCGGCGAGGGCCCTGTGGGCAGGGATGCGGCTCCGCGATCCCCGTCTCTCGAGCGGGCATGGATGCGGCTCCGCGATCCCCGGCCCTCGAGCGGGCAGGGATGCGGCTCCGCGATCCCCGGCCCTCGAGCGGGCAGGGATGCGGCTCCGCGATCCCCGGCCCTCGAGCGGGCAGG
>JAWLRI010000333.1:1506645-1517786 GCA_034781795.1 Crypturellus tataupa | reverse complement strand
GATGCGGCTCCGCGATCCCCGTCCCTCGAGCGGGCAGGGATGCGGCTCCGCGATCCCCGGCCCTCGAGTGGGCAGGGATGGGGCTCCGCGATTCCTGTCCCAGGGATACAGGTCCAGGGAAGGATTGCAACGCGCGGAGGCGTCCGCGGAGCAACCAAACGAGTCACTGCCACCTGCCGGCCACGAGGCCCCCCCAGCCACCAGATTCATTGAATTTGACCTCAAATATTAAGCGATATTAACCAGCCCTTCGCGGCACCTCCAGCAACACCCCTGCAGGGTGTCTCCATGGGCACCGCTGCGGATGCCGATTCCTCCCAGAGGAACGT
The DNA here is from genome assembly GCA_034781795.1 of Crypturellus tataupa. Classification (NCBI taxonomy): domain Eukaryota; kingdom Metazoa; phylum Chordata; class Aves; order Tinamiformes; family Tinamidae; genus Crypturellus; species Crypturellus tataupa. Next base: position 1,517,457 of record JAWLRI010000333.1, on the reverse strand, counting down.
ACCAGGCACCAGCAGCTGCGGAAGCGTCTTGTCCGTGCTGGGAAGGAGCTAATGACTTCCTGAGGGACGCAGAGGCACTCAACACCCTCCCTAAAGGGCTTTTCCAGGCTAGCGAGAGGCATTAAAACCAGGATGAGCTGCCAAGCATTCCCGGTACCAGTTTACTCTCTCCTATTACACCAGATTCTCCAGGTTTTCCCCATTCCCGCATGGAAAACGCATCCATTCCCATTTCGCATTATGTGATTGCACCTGGGAGCTGCATCACCGAGGGAAACGCATGTTTCTGCTGCAGTTTTCTCTGCGAAAGCAGCTCATCCTTCAAACACTCGTTATTCCCGACGAAGCGCTCCGACCGCCAGCTCCGTGGGCTCCCATGGCCCGAGGCCACGGTAATTTCACGCCGCAGGAGCTGCCGTGGGCTCCGTTTGCAGCCCAGGAGCTATCGGGCTCTTTGAGGGACGCTGGATGAGCCGAGTTAATCCCGCTGCTTTTGTCAATGATGATAAAAATCAATGAACACCTGAGCGCGGTGGCTGCTTTTTCCACTGCTAGTGGAAAAGCAAGGAAAGGAAGACGCTGCAACCCAACTCCGTGAAAACACATGGGATTTTTTCCACAGAGACTGGCAGACACTGGAAAACGGGCCCAAGGAGGGCGAGGAATTGTGGTCCTCACGGGAGGGCCCTTGGAGTGCTCTTCATACACCCACATAGAAATCATGGAAAAATCCGTTGTGGGAGCTCGGGGCTCCCATCGCCATCCAGGACACGGGGTCTCGGTCCTCCTGCTCGGTGGGAGCAGCGACTTACAGGTATTCCCAGCGGGAAGGCGCCGCACGCCGCCTCTGCCATCCCCAGCTCAGCTTTGTCCTACGTAGCTCTGAGGAAAAAAAATAGCAGCTAATAGGGAAACTTCTCCAGGACTTAATAACCCTCCTCAATTACTCTTAGTACCTTAAACACTTGCAAGCTGCAGGGAGGAGAGTTACCAGCTCTTTTCCACTAAAAGCAGCGGTTCCTCTCCACACTCCTCACCCCTAGCCCATGGGACGGGCTTCCTGACGACACCCGGGTCTTTATGGCTCCGGTGGAGGCTGCTTCACCACACGGGGAGCGGGAGGAGCTGCCAGCGCCGCCTCCTCGCACGGCGGCTCCCCCGCATCCCTGGGTGGAGGGGAAGGGAAGGGAATGGAGGGGAATGAAGGAGAATGGAGGGAAATGGAGGAGAATGGAGGGAAATGGAGGAGAATGGAGGGAAATGGAGGAGAATGGAGGGCGATGGCGGCGACGGGCCCAGCTCGGGCCCCACAGGGGCAATGGCGGCCCCGGCCCCGCGCGTTGCGTAGCAACAAGAAGGCGGCGGCCCCCGCCCTTATATAGGGTCTGTCCCGCCCCTTCCGCCCGTTCTCCCTTCTCATTGGTCGCCTGTCCCGGATTGGCGTGGACGCCTACCATTGCTGTCGCTCCACGAGCCTGTCCCACAAGGCGGGGCGCGGCGCTCTGCGGAAGACGCCTTGGGAAGCCGGGCGCGGGGAGGAGGCGGGGCGCGGGGGGCGCGGAGCCAATGAGGAAGGAGAGGGCGCGCGGCTGAGCCAATGGGAGCGCGAGGGGGGCGGGGCGTAGGGGGAGGCGAGGCCGTGAGGCGGCGGGGGCGGGCGGCGCGCGCCGGAGTGCGGCGGCGCGGGCCGCTCTCGCCGCGGGCGGGGGGTGAGCGGGAAACCGCGGCGCGGAGCCGGGAACTGCGCCCTTCCCCCGCGCCGCGGGGCGGGGAGGCGCCGCGAGGCTGCAGCGAGCGCCAAAGTTCGGGAAAGTTTTCCCCTTTTTTTTCCCCCTTGGGATTGGGGTCGCTTCAGCCCCTCTCCTTGGGGCGCTGCCCTCCGCGCGACGTGGCGGCCGCCGTCAGGTGAGCGCCCCTCGGAGCGCAGCTTTGTTCCCCACGGCGCTGCCCCCCTCACAGGCAGCATCGCTCCCTCTTCCCCTCCTTTATTTATTTATTTATTTTTAACGGGCAGCGCGGAGCAGGGAAGGGGGGCGGATGTTCCCCCCGTCCCTCTCCCCGCCGCGGGATAACTCATCCCCTCACATTTCCGCCCGCACCGGGCTGCGCCTCTCCGCGAGGCGCGGGCAACTTTGCCCCGGCCCCCTCTAGCGTCCGCTGCCCTCAACGGGGCGGGAAGCGGCCGCTGGAGGCCGCGGGTGCCCCCCGCCGTGTCCCCCGTTTCCAGCTCCGCTCCCGCTTCCCCTCCGCGGGGCTTCGCGACGCTCCCGCGCGGCGAGAACAAGGGCGGGCGCCGCTCGGGAGGCCTCGCGCGGCTCCTCCCGCCCCTCGCCATTCCCCTTCCCCCACTGCAGCTCCCGGCGCCGCCTCCCGCTCCCGGTAGCGCTCCCGGGGCCCGCGCGGCTCCGCCCCGGCCGGCCCCGCGCCCAAACGCCCCTTCCCGCAGCCCCGCAAGGCCGCGCCGACACCCCCATCGCTTCCCTTATTCATTATAACCCTCGCGTGCGTTTGAAAACGGGCTCTTGTTTTAGAGGCATCTGCGCTCCTAGGAATAAGGTTTTTGTCTTCCGTCGTCTTGAATATAGCTTTTCAGAATCATCTCTTGAAGTGCTGCTTTTTTTCCCCCCTCCTGTCGTCCTTTAAAGTTAGATTTTATTGCTTTTTCTGGAGCAGTGAAGGGCGGTTTAACCCTTTCTGCGTGGAAAATCAGCAGTCACTTTAGGGAGAAAAAAAAAAAAAAAAGGTTGCTTTTTTTTTCCTTTACTAATTCATGGTTGTGATAATATTTTATTGAGTGAGGTTTTTTTCCAGACCAGTCACGGTGCTTGCAGAAAGAAGTGTGCTTCAGCACTGATTAAAGTCATGTATGAGTTAATGAGAAGCTTGCAGGGTATGTGAAGCAAGAGAAAATCTTTAACCAGCTCTGCTGTTCCTTCTACATAGCACAAACTTGTAAGCTGTAACCAGAAGGTGGATTCACTGTGTGTGTGAAATGCTGCAGTAGGAGACTGGGGTAACTGCAGCGCAGGTGGATGCTCACTCATTTGATATATTATTGTTTTCAGAATGCCTTAAAGTTTATATTTTTTGCCTGAAAGCTTTGGGAGACTCCATATTTCAAAGGAGTCATCCTTAGAGGAAAAATGTTGCAAACCTAAAAATTGTGGGGTTTTGGGTTTAATTTTTCATTTTAAACATTTCTTTTTTTGTTTCCTCGTTTTCCAGATTAACAGCATGATATTCCATAAGAGACTCAGGTGTTGGAGGAATAGTACTGGTAATGTCTGTAATCTAGCTGTGGGACTTCTAATTTAAGGAACATACTGTCAGAAGAAGCTGGATCAAGGCTGACTCTTCCTTGCATGTAGATTCAGTATAAGATGCACATTCTGGGGAGGCCGCAGTGAACACACTGGTAGTAGTTAAATAATAATAAACCTTTCCACTTCAGTCCTGTCCCCTTTTAAACACATACAGGAAGGTGCAGCTCCATTTTACTTCTAACACCTTTTGTATCTTCTTTTTCACTTGTATCTTAAATCTTCAAGTGACTTTTAATTTCTGTGATTTTTGAGGCTATTTCTAGGCTGTGTTTTTAAGGAAACTGTCTTTGTCCCAGAAGGAACAACAATTCTCATAAAAAGGCTGTGTTCTTGCATCTTCACAATTTCCAAATAAATAGTTTTTTTCGGCAGTTTTCATACCTAATTGTTGAATTCTCATTCTTCATATTAAGTAAATATATGTTACTACCAGTTGGATTTTTTCATAAAAGAACAGGGCCTTGTCACCGAGACAATCACTTTTTACTTTATTGAGGATAAGACATACAAAAGGAGTGAAGGAGTGTCTTGTGCTGGGAACGTCAAATGCCATTTTTGGAAAACATTATAGGAAATGAAAATGAAAAATATATTTTATGTTGGTGAGATCTTTGTAATGGGGGTGAGAGGATTTGCTATCTCAGGAAATTGGTCTTTACAAGCAACAAAAGTAGGACTTTGCATCAATTGCAATTGCAAAGGTTCTTTGGCTGAATATCCTTTTGGGGAACTGAAATTTGGCGCAAGTCGTCTGTTTATGAACATCTGTTGAATGGAATTTTTAAATGGCACAGATTATAATCTTAGTTTCTGCTGATTGTTTTAGTTAAAATTTACAAAACAAAATGAAGGAAATGTATCTGTAAGTATTTTTTCTTTAATAATGAACTGCATGAATGTTCTTGGCTACTGATTACCTGGTTCTAGATGTGTAGCCCATACATTTTTGTCTTAAACATAGAAAATACATCTTTCCGCCAGTCTTTCACTGCTTAAATCCAGTTGAGTATTTTTCCGATATGCTTTCAAGTTTTTATTGCCCCAGAGGTTTTTGGATGTCGTTTGGCATGTTCCCTTTTTGCAGAAAGATTACAGTTAGATATCGGAGAGGAAATGTTGAGATAAGTTGGGTATTCCCAGAACTGTGGCCAGCTGTTTAGGTTCACATCCTGCCCACCTGCCTTCAACTAGCTTTCTGTAAATGCAATCACTTTATGTCCACTGGCTCTGGATAGTACTACTTCAGCATCTATTTCTGCAGTGTTTGTGACCTCCTCTTATTCAGGGAGGTCTTCACTGTAATTTTCCCTTCTATTATTTTGCCTCTTTTGCAGCCTGGTGTTTCTGCTGTTGTTTTATATTCCAAGCAAGGATGCTGTGAATACTTCAGCTCAGAATTTAGGTCATCTGTGATGGAGGAAGGAAGAAGGAAGCAGAAAAAGTAAAAATAAGATTTCAATGTGCTTTTAGAAGTGACAATTCTTAGGGAAAAAATCTTTATTTCCTTGCTCCATGGACTCTCTCTGAGACTCCTGGGGGAGAGTGGAGGAAGTCATTTTTTGATTCCAGAATGAAAGCTGAGTATCTTCATATGAGTGTGGCTTCTTTCCCGTGTGCCTTACTGGTCCTTTTCTATTTTCACACCTGCTTTGAGCTTTAATCACTCAAATTATTCATAGACTTGCCCCGGGAAGAGAAGAGAATGACCTCTTCCCATCTGGAGTACATGGATTTACCATCAATAATTATAAATGGACTTGGATGACTTAATGGTTTTTATGCTTAAAATGTTTAATTCTGTGACTTCATTGCTTTTTAAGAATCCTGCACATGGCCCTCACTCGACTGATAAATCTCTGTGGTACATCCTAAAGTTATTGCTTGCAAATTATATCTTAGAATTGAGCTCCCATCTACAAAGTGCTGATGATCACTCATGAACTGCTGAGTCATCAAAGAGTACGCAGCCTTCACAGGACCAGGCCCGTAAGTTGCAATTTTTTTTCTTTTTTTTCTCTCTCTCTAATTATATACAATGGCTTTCATTACCAAAAAAAGAAAAAAAAATCAAGACAATTTATGAAATCAACAGCTGCTGGAGTAATGCAGTGCCTGTTGGGGGTTATGTATTCACATTGATTATAATTTAGCAGTCCCTCAGCCTGAGGATACCTAAGGGGACGGAGAGGCAACAGCTTTTTGATTCGTATGCGTTGCTATAAGCAGCAAGCTGGGATTGATAGATATCTGTTGCTATTGCCAGCTACTCTTATTTTTATTTATTTCCTGTTACTTTAGCAGCATAATTTAAGTTATTAAGAAACTTGTAAACCTCTGTTTGTTTTTTTTGCTGTTCCTACCTAGCAGCTATCTGCAGTTTCATATGTATTAAATGTGCTAAGCTTCCTCTGGCCTAGATGTATAATAAATATCTTAGTGAATTTGGGTAAGTCCAGTTTCCTTTATTAACTCGGAGAAGATTTGTTTCTTATCTGAATTGTTTCTCCATTCAGGAGAGAGGACTTGCATAGCCAGAGTTCACCTCATAAATCACCTAGACAAATCCAACTCGGGGCAGAGTAAGATACAAAATGAGAGTAGTTGTGATTTAGACTCAGTGAACTCTGTGATGTTCAGCTGTGGAAATGCACTTGCATGAGACAAACAGAGAGCCACCTGTCACCAAATGCATCTTCATGATGGAGGGAGCGCCACGAGCGCGACTTCTATGGGATCAACAATCACACAGTGTGTTTAGATGGTTGTCCCATATTCCTTTAATGCTGTATTTTGGACACAGTGCTGCCTTTTCCTCTCTGTGATGCTGTTTCTGATGCTCAGAATGCATTTTTTTTTCCCACTAGGTACAGACAGATTTGTCAGACAGTTTAGTGTCTTCTCACTGCGCTCACATCGTTCGCAGGACAGTGTACATCACCTCCTGGCACTGATGCAGTAGGTGCTGCAGTTGTATGGAAGGGCACTTCAGAAACCAGGTTTGATGAACTTTTTAATTTTTAAGTCAAAAGATTGGAAAGACTTTTTTGGTCTTCACCCAAACTCTGCTGTCACACGCAGATATGTCATATTCTATTCATTAACACAACAGGCTGCATTATAAAAAGTTAGGGCTGCTGGAGGGAAAGTTCTGCAGCCGCAAGCTAATGCGTAGGCTGCATCCCTTAGTCCTCCAGTAAGGGTTATTAGAAATCTGCTTCGTTACCAAGCTGTCTTTTGTTTGGTCTTCTGCTTAATGCAAACAATTCATCTTGCCACTACTCAATCCTTGATTATTTTCTCCTATCAGTTCTTTTATAAGGTCTTCATTACTTATTGATTACAATTCTGAAATGGTTGGGGGCTGTGCTCTGTTTTGTTTTGGTTCAAAGAGCATTTGAATATATTTGTTGGCACCTGAAAACTCCATCCTTATTTATTCCACTCATTCCGTATTGCCTTTAAGAGCCCTTCAAAACCATCTTGACTCTCCTAGACACTATGGGTTTTTTCTACTAGATTAGAGCTGCCTGTTGGTGGTTTATCATTTCTGAGTAAGGAAAGTCTGAATTCTTTCAGCTCAGCTGTTAACTTCGTCTTCTCTGCTCTCCCAAGGGTCTTGCATGCGCTTTCAGTTCTGCCTTACATTTTTGAATGTGCAAGTTTCCCTACTATTTACATTTCTTCATATATATCATCTTCATGCCATCTGCTACCTTATGTTTTCTTCATCTTTGAAGTTTAGTAACCATACTTCATGCAGCATTATTCTCGTACATTATTTTTTTAAGACTGAATTAAAAGGTTGTAAAGAACAAAGCAAATTAGAATTCACTCTTTCTGTGTAGATGTTTTTAACTGACTAGGGAACAACTCAATAAAGACCTTTGAATGCTTTGAGACAAATGAATTTGTCACAGCGATTTTGTACATTGCTTATCCAAAGGTATATTATCAAATCAACCAGAAGTTTTATTGTTGAAAAAAAGTAAGGTTACTGTTAAACAATGCAGTCTTGTATGTAAACCTTTTCCCTCTAGAAGGCTGCAGTTCCACTATGCAGGATTTACTTTCGAGTGTGTCTGCGTTACGAGATGAAAGCTGCAGTGCTGAAACTGTTTTACTGAACTTAGCTCCTGACCTACCTTCTAAGGCCATGTCTACAAAGGGATGATACATCCATGTAGTTTGTTTGATCTAATTACAGCTATTTAACCATATTGAGCATAAGTACATTCACCCACTTTGTTATGCTGATTTAAGGTGCTTTCATTGTTAATCGGGTTCACACAGTTCTTTCTTGCATGAATTCACCTATTAAAATATTCTGGGCAGTTATCCTATGAAGCAGTGCTCTGCTATTCAGCAGTAATGTTTTCATAGTGCTTTTTATAGTGCTTTCTCTTCATTTTTTCATAATGCTTTATTTATTTATTTATTTGGTTTTCCAAAATACTGTGAGGTTGTGTGAAGAAGAAACTGGTAAAGCCTTAGTAGCTACATTCCTGTAAGGCTGCACATGTGAAAGGATTTCATTCTGCAGTTTCATAGAAGTTTGGATACTTTAGTAGTGGAAGGAATGCAAAAGCAAGGTGTAAATCAGCCTGTTACTTATGGAGTGTTTCTCTCTGACCGTTTCCTCAACGGTGTCCCGTTTCTGGGTGTAGTTCCCCTAGCAGTGACTGACAGCACAGGGTAGCGATGCAGAACTGGGATGACCAGCAGTGGCAGCCACACATCAGGATGACAAAATCGCTCTCCTAGAAATCTGTGCAAACCTCAGTTGTGGCGACAGAATAGAAATACAAGGATTTCCCTTCACATACACGAAGCTCTTGCCATTAACTCTGTGGAACCGCATAATTTCTGATCACCTCCAATTGAAACCTTGCCAGGTTTATGCCAGGGATGTTGTCGTGGCACTTTTGTGCGTATCTGAAGAAGGTGCTGAACTTTGCTGATCTGTGTCATAAAACCAGTGTGTGAGAAATTCCTGACAGCTTTTCCCAGATATGATCTGTGAATCGAATGAGTTATTGGGGTTCAAAGAATAAACGTGGTCTGTTGAGCCAGGAGTAGGAAAGAGAGAGAACTGCATGGTTGTACAAGGCCTTGCTCATCAATCTAGATGATTGCTGTTGATTTTTCAAAAGATAATGTAAATTAGTGTTTTGAAACTTCCAGGCCAGAATCTTTAGAAATTCAGGCTTGTCCTGATTTGTGCAACATCAATAAGAGGAAAGACACTGAAGAGTGGGGAGAAAAAAGAAATGGAGTCTCTCAGGATTATGGACCTCCAATTAAAAAGCTTCTGTAAAATATTTAAGGTCCAGATCAACCTACACATATAACCGTAACAACCATACACACAAAATGCAACCTGTATTTTGCGATTTTTTTAATAATGCTGTGACCCGGATGAGTTTAGCAGGGAGTAGAGCGGTGCGTTGGGTTTTCCTGTGCAGAGTTATTAACAGTTTTGCCCATGTTAATCCAGTTCCGGCACTGTGATGCAGTCTCTAATTACAAATCAAATCATATAGCTTGCCTTCTCCAGACCTGTCTCATTCAATGAATGTCTTTCCAGAATTTCTTTTTATCCTTGTTATTTGATGTTTGCTTACATATTTTATTTATTGCATGTAATTCAAGTGCTGCAGTAAATACGGAGTTACTAATTGTAATGGATTTTTGTGTGATTTCACTATATCTGAATAAATTTTAACTACCATAAATTTATCTTCACGGTGTTCCAAAAAGGTTTTACTCTCATTTCACTGATGCAAAGCGGAGAAATTAATGGCAAAGCTGTAAAAATTCTCCCCTGTTCGTGTTTGTTCCACAATGACAATAAACAAGTTTGCAGCTTGCCCCAGTAAAATAATCTGTAAATAGCTTCCTCATTAATCATCCACCAGGTTGCAGATGAGCATTCAAATGGTGCTGCTGATACAGGTTGTCCCACATGTTTGGACTTTCATAATATTGGGCTAAAAGAGCCTCCTTGAGTCACTAGGCCTTATTCCAGGCTTTTACAGGCAATCATATCTCATTTTGTCCCTAAGCACATCAAACTCCATCATAAAAATGGTTAGTCTTTTAGCTTGGTGGCCCTACTGGAGGAATTTCTTTTCTTCTTTTTTTTTCCCAAATCTAATTCTTCTAACCTTATTCTCGCTCCTATCCTAAATGTACTTGGACCTTTATATGTGTTTGGTGCCATCATAATCCTTTAGTTTAAATTGCAGTGTTCAGGCCATAAGCTATTTATACAAACTAACCCCATCCTGTATCAGCCTGTCTTCTGTTTGAGTTAATAGAAATAAAACATCAGTCGTTTCTCAGGATGGATTCTTTGCTCTTGTGCTCATCCTGGTAAGCCTTATTTGTGCCTGTTTTTGTGTGTCATTTTTTAATATAAGCTCCGCACAGAAATCTGCAGGAGAAGTATGGGAGTAAACATCTGGCTGTGCCTTACCTGGACTTTAGATCAAATTTGTCGTCTTCATATTTGTTACATTTAGTCATTCTGTGGCTAAATAATTTGTTTAACACTGTGTTCTTCTCTGTTAACTGAGATAAATTCCCGGTTTACAATTTTGCTGTTTGTCCCCATGTGGAAGCCCTGTGCTTTACGTTCATCTCCTTAGGGCACTCCACTGTTTTTTCCGTTCTTCAGGTCGCCTGGTTCTTCGCCTGCAATATGCTCGGCTTCCCCTGCATCGATGACTTCTAATTTTGTCACCAGCTGGCTCTATTAACACTTCGTTCAATCCCATGTGCTAATGTTACTCAAAAGTAATAAACAGGACCAGTCCTGAGATCGGTTCTGGGGGAACTTCTGAAGTAAACGGCTCCGTAACCCAAATGTTCTCCTTTTAACCCAATCCAGCATATTTTATTTAGCCTTTTTTTTACCCACAACATTTTTCTTTTGCTAACCTGCATCTCTTCCAGTTTAACTTCTAGTTTTGTAGTGTGGTACCAGATCAAATGCTTTACTTAACTTTAGATTGATTAGATCTACTACATTTTCCTTTACCAAGAGAAAGGTGCTTTCTTATCAACGAAAGATATCAGATTTGTCTGGCACGATTACTTTTGTTAAACTTGAGTTGCATTTTAGCTGATTATTTTTGTGTTTTCTTTCTCATCTTTAGACATTTTTCCTCCAGGGGAGAACTTAAGTTTTATATCTCTTTGAGGTCAGACTAATAGCACATAGTTGTCTGGGCACTGCTTTTCCGTTTGAGCTTGACTTTTTACTTTTTCTAATGTCTCTCACAAAGTAAATTTTAGATTATTTTTGCATCCTAAGAGTAGTTAGGAGGGAAAAAAAAAATTAATTTGCATCAAAAGTCAATTATAGTGCTTTACTTTCTTTGTGCGTAGCATTTTTCTTAAAAAAAAAAAAAAAAAAAAAGGGTTTAAAATGTTTTTATTAGTTTTTTGCTGTTGTGCTATCAAAGGTCTTTAAAAGAAAAAAAAATTA
>JAWLRI010000333.1:1451241-1469387 GCA_034781795.1 Crypturellus tataupa | reverse complement strand
TCCCGCAGCAGGGATGCATTCCCCGAGCAGGGATACTCCAGGCCCTGTAGCTGGGATGTATTCCCTGGAGCAGGGATCCTCCAGGCCTTGCAGCCAGGATGCATTCCCCGAGCAGGGATGCTCCAGGCCTTGCAGCCAGGATGCATTCCCTGGAATGATGATGCTCCTGGTCCCGCAGCAGGGATGCATTCCCCGAGCAGGGATACTCCAGGCCCTGTAGCTGGGATGTATTCCCTGGAGCAGGGATGCTCCAGACCCTGCAGCCGGGATGCATTCCCCGAGCAGGGATCCTCCAGGTCCTGCAGCCAGGATGCGTTCCCGGAGCAGGGATGCTCCAGGCCATGCAGTTGGGATGCATTCCCAGCGCAGGGATGCTCCATCCAGACCCTGCAGCCAGGATGCATTCACGGAGCAGGGATGCTCCAGCTGGGATGCGTTCCCCAAGCAGGGATGCTCCACACCCTGCCGCTGGGATCCATTCCCAGGGCAAGGATGCTCCATCCAGACCCTGCAGCTGGGATCCATTCCCAGAGCAGGGATGCTCCAGCCGGGATGCATTCCCAGAGCAGGGCTGCTCTTGCTCCCGGAATCCGAGTCTCCCACAGCTCCACGCCGGGCCGTGTCCCCCCCACGCGGCCAAAGAAGAGACCCACGAGCAGGTTGTAACCAAGGACTTTATGTGCGGAGCCGGGAAGCGGGTGCCCGCGCCGGGCGCTCCACGAGAGCGTCGCTCCGGGCGCCGCGGGGCTCCCGCGGCTCCAAAAGCTTCAGGCACTGACGGGGCGCGAGCGCCGCGGGCAGCAGCGCGGCGTTAAATAAAACACAAGCTACAGACTAGGGACCGCGGCCGCCTGCCCCGCGCCTTCCCGCGGGCGGCAGGAGCGGGATTTTGTTCATAAAGGAAATACACATCAGCTCAGCCACGGACTGCGACACAGCGACATCACCAAACGCTCACATTCCCGGAGCCCGGAGCGCCCGCGTTCCCGTCCTCCCGGGACAACGCGCGCTTCCCCGCGTCTTCCTCGCCGCGGGGTTTGGACACGTTCTCTGCCCTCTCCAAGCTGCTCTGCTGCCTCCCCGGCCCCGCACACGGACACGGCACGGAGCCAGGACCGGCCCTGGATGCCTTGAACATGCAAACGGGGGGAAAATGGGAAATTTGGGGTTCCGAATGGCTATCTAAGGGCAACTGTGCTGGAGGCCGTTCCCCTGCGGATGGGGATCCGCCAGCTCCGAGCACATGGATGCGCCAGCTCCGATGCCAGGACCCCTCTAGGGAAGATGGTTTTGGGCTGACGCTCTCCAGGCTTCGCCCACGCTTGGATGCGGGATGGGATGGGACAAGGTGGGAAGTGGCGCTTGTTCCCTCCCGCTGCTGCAGCCCCTCGGGATCCACGGGCAGGAATGTCGGGAAGAGCCTTGGGAACCTTCGGAGGATCCCGAAGGGCTGCGCGAGAAACCCCATTCCCAAACGAGGGCAAAGACTCGGAGCCTCCCCTTGGAAAGCAGCTGCCCCCGCCTGTGCGCAGGTCACTTATCCCTCCGGGAAGAGGCTGCTCCTCAGAGCTGGGGACGGAGGCAGGAGCGGGAATAAAGGAGAAAAAAAAAAAAAGAGGAATTTCCCTTCTGGAGACCTGCTATGAAAACCATGGAGCGGATAACGCTGCTTCAGAAGCAAAATTGGGATGGAAACTCCAACCATGGCACTGGAGCGGGAACTGCAGGATCTGTCTGGAAGCTCCTCACCGGGAAGGAGCCGGAGAGGCACCAGGATTTAGAGCTGGGATGGACACGGGACAGGGGGGCACAGCCGGGTCCCGCCGCTCGCCAGCGAGTCCGTGCGTGAGTAAAACCATTTTCTCCATTAACTTTTGGCTTAAAATAAAAACCAAAGAAACCCAGATGCTAAAACATGCCCGTCTGGACACGCCTGGAGTAATCCAGGAATAATCCAGGAATAATGTTTCCAAAGGGCAACACGGGGCTAGCTCAGGATTTCGGTACAAGGGCCCCGAAAGGCGTTTTGTGGCACCCAGCGCCTCGCGTCTTCCCACTGGGAAGCGCCAGGAAACAGGGAACAGGATGCGGCAGGACAGGCCCGGGGGGTCTCGGAACTCACCCGGCTGCTCCAAACTGAGGATTTATACAAAATTGCTTCGGTTTTGTCCTCCGAACGGTATAAACATCCAGCACGCGCACGCGCACGCGCCGTGCCGTCCCTTCGGATTGCAACACAAATACCGCAAAGTGGCAAATGGGAAAAATAAAAAGCAACCTTTGTTTTTTTTCTTGCTTTTGGCAACTTTAAAAAATGGTTAAGAACAACGCGGCATTGGTCCCTAAATCTAGAAAAAGATATTTGGGCACAACACTGAAAGTCAGAATGGGTTTTCTTTTCAAGATTTCGTAACATCTGGAGGAAAAAAAAAAAGACTGTAAAAGTAGCACTTTTTGGACTTGTTTGACACAGTCACATAATTCATTAAAACATCAGGAAAAAAAAAAATCTTTTTCACTAAAAAGCTTGACTTTTAATCATCGGCTTTCGTGGACGTGGATCGAGGAGAGGGAAGCTCGCGCTGGAATGCTGCTCGCTGCTGCCGGCCGGGCCGCGGGATGGGATGCGCTCGGCTCCGGGCGCTCAGTCCGCGATCTTGGCCATCTGCTGCTCGAGCTTGGAAATGCGCTCGTCCTGACTGCTGATTGTGTCTTTTATGGATTTCAGCTCTTTCAAAATCTCATCCAATTTGGCTTCGTTTTGCTGGAAGGGAAGACAAGGGGGGGTTGTTAGGAGGGATGGAGAGGTCGCTCCTGGGGATGGTGGCTGCTCCGAGCAGAATTCCCGGGCATGGATACAGGCGCGTGGATGTTATCCAACACCCAGCAGCTGCAATCCTGGATTATGGGCTTTTCTACAGCATTTTTCAAGGTCTGCACAGTCTGAGGTTGGTTTGTCCCACTGTTTGCACTGGATTTTAGGCAAAACAGGCGCTCAAACTCTCATGTTAACTCCCTATAAAACGCGACACCCAACACCTGTGGGGATGAGCAAGAGCTGGGTATTTATATGAACTATTCTGAGCACAAACCCTGCTCTGCAGGAAAAGGGAATGTGACTGTTGGGTTGGAATAAGCTAAATTTTCCTTCATGTCAAAATTCACCACAACCTTCAGGAGCTGCAGGGCACCTCGTGCATGCAGCTGGTCTGCGATGCCACCGCTTGTGTCCCCTGGGCCCAAAGCCACCCCCCTGCACCCGGGTACTAAGCCGCATCCTCTGAGCTTTGCTGAAGCCGTTTCTGGATACAAAGCCCTGTATTTACATAAGTTGCACCCAGACATCCCCCAAAGTGCATGGATTTTACTCACTATGCTTGAGGCATCGGCTGCTTTCTTTGGAGCATTGATGAGATCGCTTTTCTTGTTCGCCGTGGGCTTGTTGTCCAGTATATTCTTCTTGACCACCTTGAGATCCCTGTTCTTGCCTGGAATGTAGCCGTGTTTCAAGGAAATGAGGAGGGGATCGGCGTTCTTCCCCTCGAACCACTCCTCGGCTTCCAGGGCCGCTTCGGGGCCGGCCGTGTCCGGGTACAGGTCGTCCTGGAACAGGTCCGACTAGAAGCCAGAAGAAACGAATCGGTCAGGGGCTTTGGGGCCGGCGGCTCCAGAGCGGGCGGCAAACGCACCAAGAGCGGCAGCGCTCACCTTTCGGGGCACCGTCATGATGATGGGCTCGCACTTCCTCTCGTGCAGCTTGAAGAACCTTGCAAAGAAGAGAGCAGGGACTTAGGAGAGGGGACAAGGGACATGCCGGGTGAGGGTGGCCTTGGTTCTGCACAGCAGTGAACTGAGATAACGGGTGGCACGGGGCGATCCCAAGGAGTCACAGCCCGGCGGCAGGAATACCCGGGAATGTGCAGGGCTCCCCTCTTGGGTACAGGGTGGTTTTGGGTACCGGTGACTTCGGGGAGATGGCACGATGGCAGGAGGGGTGTCAGGAGGCACAGCCCGCGCTGGGACTGTGGGGACAACACGGGAACGTGCGGCCTTGGCCTGTGCCCAAGGCGTCTCCGTGCACCCGGGTAGCCTCGGAGCGGGGCCACCAAAGCCACCAGCAGCGCCGAGGAACATCCCCGTGTGCCAGGCGCTCCGTGTGGGCTCTGCTTTCCTTAATAACAGCTGGAGCATCCATGGACACAGCCCAGCACGCTCCATCCCAAGGGAGAGCAAGCCGGGCGCACCACGGACCTGCTCTCCCAAAGCACCTGCTTGTTTTGCCCCCTTTTCAGCAGCAATTTTCTGTTGTGCCTGCAGATCGCTCGCTGCTTCCACTATTATTCTCTAAATCCCTCAAAGTTTGTGATCTGCTTCGTGCAAATGCAGCTTTCCATCAGACTTGGCAACCAGAGGCACTGACCCGCACTGTCTTCAGTGATACCACCCCTTCACCACGGACTCAGCTGGAACCCCAGGAGCTCCCAGGCTTTCTCCAGAATCACTATGGTTGGAAAAAGACCTTCAGGATCACTAAGTTCTGCCTCGCTGCAGTGTTACCTGGTGCCACAGGGTCCAACACTCACTGCAGGAGCAACAGCGGGGAGCTGGTGCCAAAAAGCTGGATGGACCCGGCTTGTCTGGATAGACACGGGGGCAAAACCAGGGCTTTCTGGGGCTGTTTGTGCACCGAGCACCCCCGGCCTCACTCCTCACCTGGCAATCTCGCACTTGTTCACGTCCAGGCCCCGCTTTGGCATGAACCCCATCCCTCTCTGCGGCTCTTTGC
Source organism: Crypturellus tataupa (assembly GCA_034781795.1). Classification (NCBI taxonomy): domain Eukaryota; kingdom Metazoa; phylum Chordata; class Aves; order Tinamiformes; family Tinamidae; genus Crypturellus; species Crypturellus tataupa. Next base: position 1,464,601 of record JAWLRI010000333.1, on the reverse strand, counting down.
TGCTGAAGGTGTTGAGGTAGTGAACGTAGGGGGACTCGTCCGTGATCTCGAAGTAGCGAATGCTGCTGTCGCCCTGCGAGGGGGAGAAAGGATCGTTCCGGGTGACGAAGGGAAGAGGGATCGTCCCAGGGTGCTGGGGACAGCACAGCTGCTCGTGGATCGTCACCACCGGGGCTGTCCTGGAGGATGAGGACAGACCGAGACGCTGCCCCGGGGTGCCCGGAGCACCGGGCAGGGCAGCAGCCAATGCACGAGAAACCTCTGTTCCAAGGGGAGCAGCATTACCAGGACAGCAGAGTCTCCTAAAAATACCCGTTTTGGTGCTTTTATGTGGAATACACAATGTATAGTTTTTTTTTTTTTCCAAGTTAAAATTTCCCTTGTTTACCAGCTTAATATATTTCATCTCTGGCTGCTCACAAGAGTCACTATTGTGCCGTGCACTGCTCTCCTCTCAGATATCCACCGGGCATCAGCAGAACTAGCACAAAGCAATTCCCTAGTGCAATCCAAGCACACTGACTCAACGGTCTCTCCGTGGTAAGTGCTGCTCTTCGTAACACTGTGGTTCAGAAGGACAAGGACAAGAAGGTATCTGCACAACCCGGCTAGAGCTAGAGGCTTGGGCAGAAATACTTATATAAAACAGTTTCTCTTTTTGATTGCAGATGCACACTAGCATCTCTGAAACATCAGAAGAGGTAGCAGAGACGATATAAAATAAGTTTCTCATTCGCAGCTTAAAAGACATGATTCTTGAATGCACTTGTATGGATTCTCCTTTGGAATTAATTTTTCATCTCGTCTCTCCTTGGCTCCTGTTTGTCCCATTTGTGGCATTGAGAAGTGGGTGCTGTAGGGCCCCTAATGCCTACAGCAAATTAGTTTTGGAAGGGGCGCACACGACTCCACTTTTCTGTTATTTAACCTGTAATTTAAATTAAGATGCCCCATCCCCTTCTCGTGCAAGGAAGGTGACATCCAGTGCGAACCCTTCTCCCACCCTAACGCGCAATCACGCAGGGCAGCACCAACACGAGCTGCTTTAATGAAGGTATCGGACTCGATGCACTAAGAGCAGCTTTACCCATTCACTCAAGAGCAGTCTGTTCGTGCAAGTCATCCCAAAGGCTTCTCTTTACCTTGCCACACAAATAAATGATGTTGGTATCCGGATCATAGAAGGGCAGCAGGACCCCATTGCTGGTGTCCATCTCGTGAAGGGCTATTGGTTCTTCCATGTTTTTCTGCAAATAAAAACCTCAGTTATGTTAAAGCAGCACTGAAAGGCTCCTGTTGACACATGATCTAAATTACTGACCGTTCTTTGTATCTAGTGGAACATTCAGCAGTGCCTTCATCACTGAAGGTTTTGGTATTCTACCCATTACAAAACCTGTCACTATAAACGTTTACAAGCTCATTCATTCCCCAACAATACTTTAAGCACAAAATGCATTAAAACAGCACGCAGGATAATTCCCAAAGTCAAGGGGAAGACCTGACAGGGCCACGTTAACAAGTGCCTCATCCCAGTGGGGTGAGATCTCTGCTTTGCACATGCAGCAATTGAATGGAATTGACTTCCACAAGGCTGCTTGGGCCACAGCAGGGACTGAAATCCTTTCCTCTACTGAGTGAACAAGCGAAAATAGCAATAAAAGCCAAAGTGTCAATGTCGATACTTTTTGGCATGGAAAGTCTGACCAAGATAAAGCAATAGATGGAAAAGGGGATGTGCTTGAATATGTGACCTAGGAACGTGGCAGGGGACTGCAGGTTTGGGCTAGTAAGTCGCCCTGACAATGAAATTGCAGCAAAGCAGGAACAGGAGAGGAACGTACGGGATTCCAGAGCGCGAGCTGCCGCTCGCTCATGCGGCTGAAGCCGGTCGTGAAGATGTTCCCGTCGGCGAGGAAAATGGCCCGCATGGGCCGGGCGCCCTCGTGGGTCTTCTCTTTCTCCTGAAAGGGATTCACAGGTTCATGGTTAGGAAGGAGCTGAAAGCCCGAGCGTGATGAGCTCTGCTCCAGCACGGAATCCGTGCGGGAAGCGCTGCTGCTCCAAGTGGGATGCCAACGGCACAGGGCAACGTCCCGTCCGCTCTGGACACACAAGAAGTGGTCACAGTGGCTCATTTCAGCCTTCTCAGATCCACACGAGGTTAAAGGCTTCTCTGCAAGCTACAACACATATGCAGGCTGCTAAACCTCCCTTTTGCATGCACAACTTTGGCAAGGCTGTTGTGCAAAAGGATTAGATGAGGAATTACACTCGTGCAGGTTTAAAGCTGAGCCCTAAACCTCACAGTTCAAACACTAATTCCAGGAAACCTGGACAAATCCTGCAACCAGTGCTATCCTGTAGTGAAATCCAATTGCGTTTACAATTATCGTGCCAACTTACAGCAATGATTTCCTGTTTCCTGGGGTCGATAATTCGGACTTTTTTGTCTTTGGAAGAGGTACAGATGAGGCTGCCGTTGCGATTCCAGCTCACGTTGTAGATCACGTCCACGTGCATGTCATCCAGGTTGATGAGGGCTTCCCCGGTGCCCACGTTCCAGATGATGATGGCATTATCGCAACCTGGAGGAGAAGAGCAGCTCAGAATCACAACAGCAGAGCAAGAGGAAAACACCCTGGGCTGCAGGGAAAACATCCCTGTATGTGCTGGGATGCTCAGAGCAACAATGTGGGCAAAAGGAGCACCCAGGAGCACCCGCTGCAAGGGACGTCTGTGCTCAGCGCTGGCATGGAGCAAATTGAAAATTTAAAAAAAATGCAGGAGTTACAGAAAGAGCTGAAAGGTCCAGGAAAGGGTCTGCCCTGGGCTCTGCTGTTGCCTTTGCGCATTCTGCGCAGCAGCTCTTGGCTCAAGTGCAGGGCTCGAGAGCTGGAAACACCAAGGGCAAAGAGGCAATGTTCTCACACCTCTGAACGCAAGCATGGGCTGGCAGCCTGCCCGCTGCCTTCTCGGGTGCTGCAGGTTTGCAGCAGAGAGAGCAGGAACGGCATGAACGGAGGTGAGGGACAGCACGGGCAAAAGAGGAGGAGAACAGGGGCAAGGAGGGCACCGAGGGCTCGGCCGCTCGCAAGGGCACAGCCACCAGCAGCAGGGTTGATCAGAATGGAAAGAAGATGCAGATAAAGCCAAAGATATGATGATAGCAAGATGGAAAACAAACCAGAACAACCAAAAAACCCCATGGGACTGGAGCCTAAAATCACCAGATAAGGAGATGAAAGCTTAGGAAAGCTTTTCCTAAGACTCGAGAGGGTAAAACCATACACGGAGGTGAAAGATCACAACTGTTGTCAACTCCCAAAGGGCACCAATGATATCAGAAACCAGCTTGTGGTCACCAACCAAACGGAGCCCAGGTGACAATGAGGACTTGCTGGTCAGCATCCTTTCTCCTCCCCTTTAGCAGTAATCCTGACCAGACCACCCGGATCCCCATCACATGCTGCTGGCACTTGTAGGCAAATCAATTTTCTAAGTTAAGTATGAAAAATCACCTCTTCTTTTGCACGTTTGCACATTGAGTTTCATTACATTAACTGCTACCAGGTCTGCAGATTACGGTGTGGCTGGGAAAACCAGCTCAAAGCCCAGCAGGTCCATCAGCATCTGTGGAAATGCAGAGCTCATCTGGCAGCCCAGCTGACACGATCTCCTTTCCTATGCTCAAACCTAAAGGCCATGTAATGAAAACCTCATTCCATGATAATGGATAATGACTTCTCTATTTTATTTCCGTAATAATGTGCCTGGTCTTCAGCAGTCGAAGGAATCTCGCTGCATGACTGCATTAGTCAAGGAGATGACATGGTAAATGCTGAAGATGAAAGTGTGAAAGGAGGATCCAGGCACTGAGATCAGGAGAAGGAAAAGCAGTTGGGTCTCCTATAAACGTTCATGAAAACAGGGATGAGGGGAAGGATGAGGGGATGGTTATCAGCTGCATGAAACCTGCAGATCAAATAAAGTCTGGAACTGTTTTAATACTGTAAATCGTGACCTTGGGCAATTTCCTGGGTCTTGTAAAACGGAGACAGCAAAAGGCCACGATAAGGAAGGGATGTGAGCCCCATGTCCCAGTGTCACCAGGCCCTGCAATTCTGGGCTTGTGTCCACTGTGGCCCTGGAGAGGGAGAAGGAGGAGAAGGAGAAGGAGGAGAAGGAGGAGAAAGAGGAGAAGGAGAAGGAGAAGGAGAAGGAGAAGGAGAAGGAGAAGGAGAAGGAGAAGGAGAAGGAGAAGGAGAAGGAGCAGGAGAAGGAGAAGGAGAAGGAGAAGGGAGGAGTGAGCGGCTCCCGTGCGCGGCCCCATGCTCTTACCTGCGCTGAGCAGCACGTTGCGCGCCGTCGGGTGCCACGCCACGATGCCGACCCGTTTGGAATGGCCTTCTAGCACCACCACCGGCTCCGTGAGGGACAGCGTGAGCCCGTTCTCGGGAATCTGCCACACCTGGAGAGGAGAAGCGAGAGGCAGTCAGCGAGGAGCAGCGCGTTGTCCCCCCCCGCGCCGCAGCAACGTCCACGTTGGCCCTGCTGGATCTGCAGGAACAGGCAGGGAGATGGCCCAAGTCACCATCAAGTCTCCGTTACCAAGATCCCTCCTCGCTCGTGCAGTCAGTACTGAACCACAGGCTGGTTACACTCCACATCCACATTATCTCTGTGCCCAGAGACCCGTTTGGGTCAGATATGGCCCGAGAGAGATTCAAAATAAACAAAAACTCTGTCTGAACAAGCTGGGGGCTTCTTAGATTATTAGCAGGATGCGGTTCTATTGGGGCTGTTTTTTATCTTTAGAAACGCTGTCAGTTTTCACGTTACATTTGGAATCTCCTTGCAAACGCCGATTACCCGAAGCAAACCAGCCTGGTGCTGCTAAAGGTTAAAGCAGCCCAAGTCGGCGTTGCAGAAGCGCCTTCCACCGCAGCAAACCGCCTGCTCTTACACAACCCCCGTGTCGCAAGCGGGTCCCCGCGGTTGGGAAAGAACCGTCACGAGGAGGAACCGGCCCCCGAGCATCCCGGCTCACGTGCCCGAGATTTCCGCGGCTCCGCCAAAACCATTCCTGCGATTTGGGGTCGGATGAGCCTCTCGGAACCCGATTTGACCGTGTTAAAGCGCTCAGCCCATCTCAAGCGCAGCTGTAGGTAGGTGGCAGCAGCACCAAGCGCTCGAGTGGCCTTTGTCGCCTTAGGCCACCGCAGGGACCAGCGCCGGAGCCCATGGATAAACCTCAGAGATGGAGAAGATTCCCAGACATCCCGGCTCCCTTCCAAATATCCCCGGCCTCATTTGCTGCCCTAGCCACACACATCCACCCGCAGCAGCAGTTTAAAAGGTCTCAACTGCAGGGCTTTAAAGTCAGCCTGCTAAAACCAGCACCTGCTTTTAACATATAATTGTGTGTAGGGTCTTTTAGAGGAACTATCTCGAAATTCTTTGCCATTTTAAGCACTACTGCGATGCTGCAGATCATAGATGCTACTTAAAATGATAGGAAAGTTGGGAGGAGAGCGAGGGAATTAAGATCTGTTCCATGGCAAAGTCTTTTGCCAGAGAAGTCCAGGAGCAGTTTGAAGGGAGCTGGGGAATGGGAGAGGGAAGGGGGATATTGCACACAAAATTCCGAGGAAAAAGACTGAAAAAAGAGGCTTCTGGTGTATCCACCGAGATATTTTCTCTTTAAGGGGAAGCAGCTGCGGAGCGGTGTAATCCCCTGCAGATTACACAAACTATTGACCTAATAATCGTGCTCGGCATTGCAAACCGCGCGGGAGCAAGCGGCCAGACGGGCTCCCCGGCCCCCTCATTCCTGCCCCGGGCGGTGGCTTCCAGCGTGGGAGGAAGCCGGATCCAAGGGATGAGCCAAGGAGGATGCAGAACGCTGCAAAAACCCTGGTCCAGGGGTCATGGGCATCAGCAGCAGCGCTTTGGGGTTGCAGGTCATTGCAAGGGCTCTCGTTTCATTTTTAAAACAATTTGCTCAACCAAAACTCCCTCTTTTCTCTGGCCACGGCACACAAACTCATCAGCATTCATCTCCCAACGGAGCAAATTTCCTATGACTGAGAACAGCCTCGCGATACCATCTACCACCCTTTACATCATCAGACACTTTCCAACCGAATTAAAAAATCTGCAGCCCGTTACAGCCATTCAGAAGAGCATAAAACATGAATATTTAAGCAACTCCCTGTTTGCTGGCACAGCCAAATCGTTCTTCAAAGGGAACATCAGGAAGAGGCCACAGGAGGTACCAGCAGCCGCATTTTAAGTTTCCCTGGAGGAGGATGGAGATGGGGACATCCCGCTCCGCTCCGCAGAACAGCCAAGGGAGGAACCAAGAGCAGGAGCCGGGAGGGCTGCTGTTACCTGCTCAGGGCGTTCCCTTCGGATGCTCTTGTGTTAGGACACACGGGATGGACCCGTCCTGGAGAGCTCGGGAATGGAAATACTCACAAATCCGCATTTTCCACATGTCAAATCCCTTCCTGCGGGGCTGGATCTGCCAAGAGGCTCCCAAGGAATCTCCCAGCTCCGCAGGGCAGTGGCAGCGCCGGGGACGAGTCTTCCCCACCTGGAGATCCCTCCTGCTGGAGCAGGGAGCCGTCGGCATTGCTCCAGCTCAGCTCCGCTGGCACCGGGATTCACCGGCAGAGCAGCTTTCCCAGACCTTTCCCAAGGATGGGTTGTCCCAAGTCCTACCTCTTCCCGTGTTTTTTTCCCTCTGCATCCAAATGACTTCTGAATTCCAGGTGCAGCAGCTGAAGCATCAATAAATGGTGTGGGCCCCCCTGGTCCACGCACTCTGCAAATGCATCAACCTCCAGGGCCATCCAAGCTGCAAGGCCCAGCAGTAGGAGAAGAAGATCCCTCTCTCCCAGCCCCTATTCCGACCTCTAAACTAATGATCTCAAACACCGTTCGTGATCAAGGGCCATATGGAGCTCACGGGACATTTCCAGCTCCTACAAATCCGGGTTTTTATTCGTATGGAATGCCTCCGAAACCTACAACATCAGCAATTCCCAGCCACGGCTGCAGGGAATCAACCCTCTTCGTTTGGGAGACGCTCAGCAACATTCCCTGGGCATCTCCAGCGTTTGGGGATGGTTTTATCAGAGGGATAATCCCACAAATGCTTGAACTGTTAGCAACTGCGGGCAAGGAGATGCAGGCAGAAAAAGAGGAAAAAGAGGCAGATGGAAAAGCTGGAAAAGCTGGAGGAGCAGCGGGCAGGAAGGGGTTTCTTGGGATGAGCACAACCTTTCCTACCGCTTGGTTAGATCCTAGGACACGTTCTCCAGGGAAATGCTACACATCCAACTGATGCCAATGAGACTAACATGGTGGAGAGGAAGGATTTAAACCCTCGAGAGCCAAAGCACAGACAGTCTTTTAAAACTCTTTTTTTTTTAATAAGCAACCGGCACTTTTACAAAAAGCCACATGATTTTCCCCAATCGCATCGCTGTTTTTCTCCTTTCTCCTTGGTTAGCAATGCGGAGTTCAAAGCTGATGAGCAGCCACCCACCCTCCAGAACACGCTGAGCGCATTCAGGCTGCTCAGGAAGCAGGACTTTGGGATCTTTATTAAGGAAAAGCAAAGCAAACAGGATGCTGAATTACCCGTGCCAGCACAGAGAAGCAATTAAAGGTGGGAAGACTCGTTAGCTCATCCATCCCTCCCGGATAAGCCAGGCCAGGCCTGTTCTACACAATGTTTTCTCCAGCTCGATGACCAGCTGGAGATATATCCCAATATCCAAATGGATATATCCATTGAATATATCCAATGGATATCATTGGATCAAATGGATATCATTGGATATATCCAAATGGATATATTCAAATGATTTGGGATCTATCATTTCCTACCAGAAATGGTGATACCTACCGCAAGGCTCAGCTTCCTCCATCACCCTTTGCTTTCCTCATCCCTACTACGTGCATTCTACCTCCCTGCATTCCAGCTCTCCGGCTAACACAAGGTTTTGTGCATTCCAGGGGCCTTTTTGCAACCAACTGCAGACATCCTAGACAGCAGAACCACCCATACGAACAACATGCCCGAGTTCAGCCCTCTTTTTGCCCAGTTTTTGCCCAGTTTCAGGCTGAACTTCTTGCAACACAGAGTTTCTCTCTGCATTAGCGGCGTTTGGACAACGCGTAACCGAGCGCTGTTGGTTTTGCTGCATAATTCAATCCCTCTGGAGCCTTGCAACATATTTCTCATTGCGCTCGGATTAGAGATTTATTTTGCCTCCAAGAAGGCAGTTCTGGGCCTTAACTCCACGCACTGCTGCTGCTGCTCATGTTTCAGGGCGCTCCGGTCCCTGGGCCCTCTGGATTGCAGCTTCCAGAGGGACATTCCAGCATCCTGACAGCTTAACTCCAGCCCAGCAGTGAGCACTACAAACACAGAAGCTTGTTGTTTCGCTTAATATTAAATATAGCACATTTTGTTAACATGCTTCGGCTTCCAAGACTGGGAGATCACAGGCAAGAGCTGTCCCGGGATAAGCCTCTTGGGATGAGTCCCCTCCCAAACATCTTAACGATGAACAGAAGCGAAGGAATTTATCTGACATGATCTATAATAAGATTTCAATATAACATTCAGCCTACAGCATTTCTAAATATGGCCAAAGATCCCCGAAGTTATTTGGCATTATTTCATCTCACAAGGATTTTCTTTCACTTATTCTGCTGTGTTTGCATGCGCAGGATTCCACATCCATCACTGAGCAAGGTCATCTATTGTTCAGTGGGCTCCGGCAGAGGTGAAACAGGGCTCGGGAGCAAGGTTGGCAGGTGCAAAATTGGGATTTTTTTGAAGTTTTGACATCTATTCACACCCTGTCCACAGATCCCCATCGGAAGGAAAAATGAAGAAGTATTTTAAGATAAAACCAGAAAGATCGGGCCAAGTTGGTGGCACAAAGTTCCATCTCAGTGTCCTTAAATCCCTGGGCCTTAACATTGCCCCTGTCCCCAGCAGGGTCAGTAGGAAGACGCTCTTTGCCTCCCAAAACACGAGTGCCGCCCACGGCACCACTTTTTGGGAGCAAACCCCGAGATAAATGCGTTATCTCACCATGACGGTGCAGTCCTCGGAGCCGCTGGCGATGACCTGGTCGTTGTGGGGACACCAGTCGATGTCCAGCACCGGGCCCGTGTGGCCGCAGACTGTGGGATATGACTTGTCAATCCTGCCCGTCTGCAGGGGGAAAAAGAGAAGGAAAGAGCTGTAACATATGTAAAACAGAGCACAACATCCCACCAAGAGCTGTAATATATGGAAAACAGTGCGATGTCCCACTGAGTTCTGCCCCTCTGCTTTCCACGCGGGCAGCATTCCCATTTTCCGCTTCCAAAGGACCAGGATAACGCCAGGCACCAGCTTTGGAGCATCACCAACCTCGAGGCCTTTGCTAGAGTGAAAACAAGGTACCAAAGAGCACAAAATGAGGTTTCCAACAAGGAGCAGCCCCTTCCTAAGTGACCAAGGGTGGTTGGAGGGAGCGCTGGGTTCTCCATCACCACTTAGAAGCGCTAAAGCCGCAGGGCTATAAAAACAGCCGCAAAAAAAACATGAAGTCTCCCTAATCCTTCTTGGATGCCACAGCATGAAACGGGATTTATAAAAATACACCCAACTGACGCGTATGCTGCATCCATTTTTATTTATCTAATTAAAATCTAATCTAATTTTATTTATTTATCTAATTAAAAAGAGCTGCCCAGAGCACAGGAGCCCCCTCAGGAGGGTGACGCTGCCCTTGCACCAGCTGCTGGGATTTACCCACCTGGAGCCTTCGCCCGTGGGTTAGGCCTTTTGCAGTCATTTATTATGGGAACGGGTCAATCTGAAAGGACTGAGCCACAAATTTCACTTCTCGTTTTTGATCATGATAAAAGCAGGGCAGAGCTAAATAAAAATGTGTATTTTAGCAGGGGAAAAAAAAGAGTCAGAAAGAGATTATTTAGAAGGTGCCAGTGAGATGCAGCCACGAAGTTCAAGCAAACTAAGAAATATTTACGCAGAAAGAATTACAGCATGTGGCAAATTTGCACTAAAATACTATTTGGATGTCCTGCCCTCGCCAAGAAGGGATTCTCGTATTAAAAGATGCTGCCCAAGCCAGTGAGCCAGGGCACAGGCTCTGCCCAGCAGCTGAGACACCAAATTTGATGTTTTTAAGACAATTCTTGGTGAAAAACCCACCTTTGTCCCAAGCGAGCACCAGGAGTTTGCAACCTCAGCCAAACGGGTGGGTTCCCCTCCTGCCCTAATCCTCACGGTTTTGTTTTGTTTTCGTGTAATCTTTTAATTAGTTAAGGATTTAAAACAAATCTCAAGTGCTGATACGCAGCTTAGAGGTAACCGGGTATGACTAGCAGAAGTTAAATCCTTCCTATAATCCACTGCTCTGCTGCTGGAGCAACACATCACGCTAACAGCTTCTGATACCCGGGCTCGTGGGTTTACACGGAGCAGAAAAGCCCAAAAAAGTGAATTTGGGAATTAGCATCAGCCTGTCGGATGGCGCTGAGCGGGGGCACACGCAGGGGCTGGTCCTCAGCAGGGGCCAGTTGACCTCCCCGAGCGATTTCATCTGCTCCTTTCATGCTGGAAGAACTGACAAACGAGGAAAAATCTGTCATTAAACTCAGAAGGGCAGACAGGAAGCGCGGAGAAAGCGATTCTTGGAAGCGGCAGCTCGATGAATTAATTTTCGTGTCTTTAACGGTTGCTTTTCTGCCAGCAGAGGGTAATTGGTTGTACAAACAGCTCATGGGTTGGGGTGAAACCCCCCGCGAGCAGGAGCTGCTTCCCAGCCCACGGAACTGGGAAACAGGGAAGCGGCACCGAGTTGGGAGAGCGGCTCCGGCAGCCCTTCCTGGGAGATGCTGGAGAAAAACCACATTCCAAAGGCTGAATCTGCACGAAGAGAGGTTGGTGTCTTTACTGTGGGGCTCACATCAGTGTTTCCTCTCCAAACCGCCCGTTTTCCTCAAAACCAACCTGTTTTCCCAAGCAGGGGCCAAGCAGAGAAGCGTCACCTGCTCCAGCTCCGCTTGGGAGGGACAACGGGCTCCCACCGGGACAAACCTGGATCCGTCACCCTGCAAAATCCCGATGGCAGCCAGAGCCCGTCGGGAAGCTCAGGACAGGTCACCTCCGGAGCAGGGCCCTATGCCCATTTTTTGCCCCTCCAAAAATCCCTGGAAAATCCTGTGCTGACTCAGTTTTAGTGCCGGTCACCTCGGCGGCTGCAGGGGACATTAGGGGCTTTTATAGCGCAGACACAAAGGTCCTTGTTCCGGAGGGCCTAGGGCTAAACGGATGCACAAAAGAGGAAAGAAAATGCTGGGATGGGCAGGAATCCTGGACAGGAATTGTCCCCAAAGCGACCATGGCCGAGCAGGGAGGCTGCAGCAGATATTGGGGTTCACGGGGTCCTTTTCAAACCCGCTGGAGGGTTCGTGCTCTGCACCACGTGCACCCGAGCAGGGGCCGAGCTCCCTGCAACGTGTCCTGCCCCACAGCAGCTTCCAGGGATGCTTCACTCTGGAAAAAGTGTCCGTTCAGCCTCGGAATCCTCTGCAGAACTGGATGCAGCTACGAACACAATAACATGACCCAAAGCAAACTGCTCACTCGCATTATTCTGAAGCTGCTGCTGAGAACGGCTGTCTCGCTGCACCTAACATCCCTCCCAATTCCCAGGGAAGAAAAAGGAGGAATGCGCTTGGAAAACTAAATTTTGGTCCCAGATGAATTTTAGTTTGTTGAAGTCTTTTGGGCAGAAGATACAGAACAAGAAATGCAACTGCTGCCCAGAGATGCTGCAGTGATGCTGGAGATGGGGATTCGCTCTTCTGTCCCTAAAACACGACTGCAAAAGCACTCCATTCCCTTCCTAGTCTTCCACAGTGCTGGAAAACCCACCAGGCACCTCAACTTTGAACAGGGAAAATTTGGAGCCATCTGCCCAAAAGACTCCATTGCACTCCACCTATTTCTGTTGAACTCCTTTTCCTCCTGCATCTAACCAAGATTTCAGCTTATTTGGAAATTTTAAGTGTCTAAACAGGATTTTATCTCCTCTTTTCCACATCTACAAGGGGCTCAATTTGGCTGCTCAGTTTCCTGGAGAAATGAGAGGAATTTAGTGGAAGCATTGGCCCATTCCACCTCAAAACACCCCACGCCTGATGAGCCACTGCTGCCAAATCTGACAGGGACGAATGTCTTAAAGAGGCTTTTATTTTTTTAATCAGCTTTTGGAATGATTGAAGATAAAATAAAGAAACGCAAATTGGTGTCCCCGAGGGAAGAAGCAGTTGTAGAGTTATAATTTAAACTGCATGGTGAAAAGAGGGGAGATGAGGACAGAGCTGAGGAACGTTCACGCTCACGTCAGCTGGTAAATAGAATAAACCTGCAAGAAAGGGGGGTTTATAATGTGGCTGCTCATAGAATGACTTCAGTTTTAAGGCTACCAGTGTTTCTGCAACCACTGAATAAAACAATGCAGAAAGATCCCTGTAATTCTCTATTTCTTCAGTCTAACACACAAACCTACCCAGAAAGGTGTTGAAATCTGGTAAGAAGGGAAGACAGTCCCATCCTTCCTTCTGCACAGTCCTCCTCACATGTTGAGTTTCTGGCACCAAAGCGCTGCCACCCAATGTGACCTGCAGCACCCGCAGGCGCTGAATGGCAGCAGAACCCCGGGAAACACCGGGGCGCTTTAATCCAGCTCCTCCATCCACAATCCACCTTAAACTGCGGAAAAACGCATCCAAGCAGCAGCTCCTTGCTGCACGTGCCAAACACCATTGGGAAAAGCAGCATTTTCCAGCCTTTCCTGCAGGAATGAAGATCTGGAAGAGCCGACAAAGGACGTGTCCGTGCCCTCCTGCTTGCAGGACCTCATTAGGCTGCATCCAGAGGGTGTCCTCAGCGCCCACTCCCACCCACGTGGGAATTGTCACTCGGGGCTCCTTCCCTGGTCACCCAGCACACCCCTGGCATGTCCAGGATGCTCCTTAGTTCGGTTCTGTACCCTCTACACCCGCATTGACATAAATCCGAGTTTTTTAACCCATGTTTCTCTGACCAACGACAAGGCTTTCCCGGGAACAGGCCACCTGCGGGAACTGCCATTTTTAAGGCGGCGGCCGCCCCTCCCGGCCAGGAGAAGGGCCAATTCCCGGCCAGGCCCCCGCGCACGTGCAGGCGACAAACAGGAAGCGGGGACAAAGCGACCAGGGACAGCGCCAGCGCCAACCGCAACCCCGCGCGCCCGCGGCTCCCGCCACCGCGGCG
>JAWLRI010000333.1:1435426-1450883 GCA_034781795.1 Crypturellus tataupa | reverse complement strand
GTGCGGCGGGCGCGGGCGGGCGGGCGCGCGCGCGGGACAAAAAGGGCGGGGAGGGGGTGGCGGGAGCGCGCGCCGGAGCCGGCGGCACCTGCGGGGGAGCGGAGCGACCCCTTCCCGCCTGCACAACCCCATATGGACGCACCTATATATACCATATAGTGTAAAGTAAATACATCTATACATATGCACCCAAGACACATTTTATACGTAATTAATATAGGATAAATATGAACACACAGGGCGAATATAGAGATCTATATATTTATACACACACTGCGTGTGTATCTGTCTTTGTGTCCTCTGGAAAGGGAGACCCCGTTTTTCTCCCCAGCCGCCTGGGAGAGGCGCGGGGAGACCCCAACCCTTCTGCTCCCGCACCGGCACCGCGGGTTGTTGCACTGAGGTTTTTCCCTGGCTGCCTCCAGCCTGGGTGCCCTACGGGGAACCACTACAGGGCACCCCAAAAGCACTGCCACAATAGCAAAAATATTAAAGCTTGGGAAGGGGAAAGGCATTTAGAAAAATACACTCTCCTTGCGGGACCCCGTTGGCTCAGCTGTCCCCTTGGACAGGTCAAGCCACATGAGGTGCTTCCCCGGGATCTGCTGTCACCTCAGCAGTGTCCCCAGGCCACCAAGGGACACCTTGCTGCAGCCACCTTCGCGCTCCCAGTTGCATCCAGGGTGTTTTTATGGCCCCGTGACGAAATACCACCAAAAACAGGGCTTAAAATCAACCTCTTGAATGCAACAGCAAGGGCCTCTGATGCAGAAATCAAACTGCTGGTGTGTGCAGGAAGTGCTGAAACCCTCTCATCAACCCAGGATATAAAAATAAGGAATAAGGAACTGGTTAGAGCCAAGGCAGCAACGTGCTGCAGGGAAGATGCGAGGGTGAGGGGCTCAGCACCAGCTCCAGGTGCCACCTTCCACCAGGCCTGGCTGGGCATTGAATATGAAATAGCTCCAAGCAGGAGAACGCAGCGATTAGAGGAATAAATAACCAAAAAATTGTGAAAAACAACACCAGAGGACACTGAGTGCCGGATCACACACGCGGGATCAGCGGGATTTCCTGCCTTGCCACCGTGCCGCGATGGGAGCATCCTGGGTGCAAGTGGGAACGTGCTGCGGAGCTCAGGATCTACTGGCAAACACCACGGAGGGGAAGAGCAGTCGCTGAAATTACAGGATCGTCTTGGTACAAAGGGAAAATGGAGAGGAAAAGCCACATTTACATCAGATTTAAGACAAAGATTCTGGCCACGAGGAGCGAGGTTCTGGCATGGCCTTCCCCTGGAAGTGGTGGGTAAGGACAATAAAAAAATAGATAGTTTTAAAATAGGGCAGTAAAAAAGGGCTTGCTGCTGTTGTGGCTGCTAGAGCAGAGCACAGGGCCCTGACGGTCCTTCCTGTGCTCGGCTCCTGTCCCCGTGCACGGCCACGCTCGGTTTGCATCACTATTTCTGTATATAAATAGGGCAGATCTGCAAACAGGGCTAGAAATAAAGGCTTGGACTAGGTGGTCTCCAAGGTCCCTTCCAACCTCAATGATTCCATGAATCTCCAATTCGATGGCAGGGCTGATAACAGAACTGAAGATGTTTGAGTGTGAAGTGAGCAGCTTGAGGGTCAAAGACATAAAAATAATGCCATGGAGAAAGACTATTTGCTATTTAAAAGAAAACGTGGGTATTTGGGGATGATAAGAGCTGTCTGAGAACATTCTTAGGGCCACTTATTTCCCCCACATCTCACCAACCTGTTTTTCTTCTAAACTGCAAAGTTGCATTAACGGAAGCGAAACAGAAGTTGCTGGAAGGAAGTGTGTGCAGCTAAGTTTGATACTTCTCCTTTTTTAAGGGCGAGAACACGACGGGAGCGGGGGGTCCGGCTGCTCCAGGGATCCGTAAATCGGCATTTCCAGACCTGCCAACTGGCTGTGGTCAAAGTGGTAAAAGATCTAGAACCAATTAGCTATTTAACCACTAATGCACCAGTCTGCAAGCAGTGCAGGCTCAGGTGCATCCTTGATTTAAGTGACACTTGCAGAGCTCACAACTAAACAGTGGAAGAAGTGGGAGAAACCAGACTATCACCAGTAGAACAGCTGCCCATGGAGCATCCTTCCACTAAGAAGATTCTGCTGTGGAGTATTG
The DNA here is from genome assembly GCA_034781795.1 of Crypturellus tataupa. Classification (NCBI taxonomy): domain Eukaryota; kingdom Metazoa; phylum Chordata; class Aves; order Tinamiformes; family Tinamidae; genus Crypturellus; species Crypturellus tataupa. Next base: position 1,448,725 of record JAWLRI010000333.1, on the reverse strand, counting down.
GTTTAGGTTACTCAAGCAAATGGAAGTTATTTACAGTGTTTAATTTACAGGAAGCATCACATTGAATACGGGGATATTTCACCGAGGCATCAGGTTGATCATGGAGATGTTCCATGGAGGCGCACGGGGTGTTATGGAGCAGCCGGGCTGCAAGATGCGACACGGCAGGGATGTCCCGGGCTTAGCGATGCTCAGGAACAACCAAAATGACCCAAAATGGAGAAGACACGAGGGAGAAACGTCCCCCAGCGCTTACCTTGTGCAAAGGCAGCACCATGAAGGCTCCACCGCCGCTGGCTTCCACGATGATCGCCACGAATCTGGGGTTTACGGCGCAGAAGGAGCTGTCCCAGGTGACGCGGGAGACACGGATGTCATCGTAGCACTGGTCGTTCTTCACCGCCTGGCCGAACACGTGCCGGAATTTGCTCTGCCGAACCACTCGCCTCATGGTGTCTGCGGAGAGAAGGGGGTTGCAGGGGGTCAGCGCTGCCCATGGGCCCCGCGCGCCCGCCGCCCGCAGCCCCGCTCACCCGCACGCTCCATCCTGCAGGGCCACGGGCTGCTCCCTCCTTTGCTGCTCACTTCTAAATCACACAGTTTTCAACCCAATTTGCATCTTTGCCCGCCCCACTTTTTTTTTTTTTATTTTTTTTTCTCCATGCCTTCCTGCAAGCTGCACAACTGAACTTCATCTTAGGAGGCTTTTACAGAAAAGAGTCCCAGCTAAGTGTCACTTTCTCCCTTGTAAATATATTTTCTCATTGCGGCAAAGGAAATTCCTCGTGCTACAAGAAGTTTTTTGACAAGTCTCTACATATTTGCAGGGATGAGTCTGCTCTTAGACGGAACTTGTTTATTTTCAAGTCAGACAGGGTGCAGGAGATGTAAATACAGACGCAGGCTCTGCAAGGCCGGGGCTCCTGTGAAGCGGTTCCACATGGGAGCTGCCGCCCAGGCCCTTCTTCTGATTCCAAAAATCTCACCAAAAATAATAAAATTAGTTTCCTAGGCAGAAAGCAGTAATGGAAACAAGCTAATGACTCAAATTAACTCGGCGCGTCTGCAACACTTCTCTTAGGAACATGAATATCAAGAAGCTCAGGATGGAGCAGGGTTTTGCAGGGTTTCTCTGTACGAAGACAGCTCGGAGCTGATTTTAACTGCAGAATTTTGTGCATTGGGGTATTGAGGTCTGCGCGGAGGAAGAAAGCGTCGTGTGCTGCTAATGGTTACTATGGGGATTACTAATCACCCTCCACATTTAAAAAAAAAATTCTGTCTGCAGCCAAAGACTTCACCTATGGCAAAAATAAGGAGCCTCTTCCAGACGGGACACAAAAGTGCAGGAGGAAGATGGAACCGGCTGCTTCACTCGAATTAGCAGAAAGCAGCACAGACAGATCCAAAACACCAACCTGCTCCAACGCTCACAATGTGTGAAGCTCGAGATGGGCCCTGGTTTGGGGGTGAGACACCCCAAATGCTCAGACGAGCTGGAAGGTGCACAGAGAAAAGGCGAATCTCAGCCACAACCTTAAAGGAAACACCTTGCGCCAGCAAAACTGCCCGGGGGCTGATTAACATTTGAACAAAAAATAAAGAGCAGTTGGGTGTGGGACCTCGTTTATGGTACAGGCTCATTCGGTCCAGGCGCCTTCGTGGCCACGTGGCTCCTCTGGCAAAGCTGGATTGTGATTTCTCTGCTTTAGTGCAAGGAATGTGGATGCTCTAAGTTAGAAACGAGCAGGATTATTTGTATAGATGGGATAATTTTACCCTCCTTTGCTTGATGGGCACCAGAACATGATGCACGTGCACAAAAAAAGCTCACAACCCCCTGCAAAAAGCACCAGCCTGAACCTTAGCACAGGAGCCAGATCGCAAGCGTGAGCTCTGCCACCCTATAGAAACCCCTGGCTCTCTATGTATTTCTGCCATGTTATATCCCTCATTTAAACCATTTTTTGGGGAAAAGCACCCCCTCGTCTCTTTCAAAAGCCTTCTAAAAACGCAGAGTCACATGCGCTCCCCCAAACGCCCGTATTTGCTCCGAGGGGTTTTTGGAGCCTCCCCGCGCGCGGCTCGTCCCTGCGCGCTGAACACATGGCGAGCAGCCTCCACGTCCTCATTTCCATAGCAAAGGGAGGGATTCTTGGCTTTGGATCACAGCCATCCGATCTGGCCGCTCTCCAGAGGGAAGGGAGAAAAAGGCTCCCGTGCGGCTGCAGCTGAAAGGGCAGAGACGGGGGATCTCGGCGCGCAGAAAGGGAGCAGGTGAAAAACAGAACGCCAAACGGGGCGAGCTCTGTCACGAGCACCAGAATGAAGAGTTTTCCTCTTCCTATACACAGCTCTTGTTCGAAGGGGAAGAACATTCAGTATCTTGACTTATTTCTCCATTCTGCGGTGCCAAGGATCCCTCCTCCGCAAGGTGCGGGCGGAGGGTCGTTGCCACCGGGATCGTTTGCGCCCACGGATGGGACGCGCTGCAGATGGAGACGCGTAAGGCAAGCGGCCGCGCTGCGGAACGGCCTCGTTTTGCACTCGCGGGGTTATAAAACCAGCCTCCAGCGTCTGAAATGATTCACCGGCTGAAAAGACTGATTCAGCCTTTAGCCTATGCGCAAAACCCAGCGAGATCCGGCTAATCCCGGGGAAGGGCAGCGGGAAGCGCCGTTCCCGGTGCATGGGGCAGGGAAAGCATCCCCGGGTGCTCTGTGCTTCACCCACCGCTCGCTATGGGGATGCTGAAGATTCACCCACGGAGAGAGGCCTTAGAGCAGCGCTTTTAAGAAGGGAAGTTAATTCGCTCGTTGCCTCGCTGCTGCTGAATCTCAACTCGGCGCCTGGAACCATCAGCAGATACTTGCTAAACAGGAAACGTCTTTCTTAGCAAAGAACAAATTTAGAGGATGTAAAACCTCACCGCAGAGCACTCAAAGGGGGTTGTGTTCTGCCAGCTACAGCCCTCAGCAAAACGCAGAGCCGCTCCGGTGCAGGAGCCGCAGCGCTGCCGCCCACGGGCGCACCACGGCCAGAGACGCCGCGTTTGACCCAAAAGCACTTTTTCCCCCCCAAAATCAAGTGACTTGCAGCTGAATTTCACCTCACGCTGAACTCGGTGTCTCGCCGCCGCGCTGGGGTTTAAAGGGACCTTGGAAATCGCGAGAGCCGCTCGCACAGAGCTGCCGTTCACGGCCCGGCTTTCTGATGTGCCGTCACGATGTGTCACAAGCGCTGCCATGAGTTTGCCCCTTTTCCTGTTTATAAAGGGTTTATCTGTGTGGAGCACCCAGCAGATGTATTGCTGCGGCTTCGCAGGGTTCGCAGGCTGCTTATGCAAGAGGAAACGCATCCTGCTAGGGAACACTGGCAGGAAAACCCCCCGCTAATGGCCAAATCCTGCTCGGCCCATGTGACCCGAGCGGCGCTGGAATAAAAGGCCGGTTTAAGTCGCAATTAGCCAGAGGCTACGTTAGAATAAAAGTGGGGGGAAGATATAAATCAACTGGATAGGGAGCTGTATTTCCTTATAAAATGGTGGGAATCGGGACTGGGAAGAGCGAGGGCTTTCCTGTAAATGGAAAAGTGCAGGGAGATGGAAAGAGCTGCGTGTGTTTATGGTAAACCCTCAACCTTCATCGAAATGAGAGTCTTATTGAGGTACCGAGCACTTAATAGCAGCTTTGAACTAGGCGGTTTATGGTTGGAGGGAACTAGCAGCAAATGAGAAGCAGATAAGGGGCAAAAAAGAAGCCAAGATGCGCTACAGGCGATGCCACGAGCGCCAGAGATATGTGATGCTGAGAACAGCCTCCCGGTGCAGGAGCTGCTCTGGAATACGGGATTTTCCATGTCTTTGGTACGGGGAAACGCGGCTATTTCGGAAGCGAGGTGTTTGCAAGCACCGGGCTGCGATTCCGGGGTCTGCTCTGCAAGAGGGATGAGTGTTCAGAGCTCAGAGCTTTCTGTGAAGAAGAACAGAAAGTTTTATCACCCTAAACCCATGATCAGGCCACAGGTATCTCCACACAGGCTCCCAGCCCTGCGCTCCACACCGGCGCACACGATGATGATGAGGAGGATGCCCTTCCTCCGAGCGCGGGGCTCAGCCACATCTGCGCAGCACTTGCACCTTATGGATAAGCATCCGCAAGGAGCCCGCAGGAATCTAGTAATTCCTTCTTCCAAAGGCTTCAAACATCATCTGGTAAACGAGGTGCAGGGCCACATATGGGAAGGGGATAACGCAGCCTTTGGAGGCCTTGGAAAGGCCCTGGCTTCGGCATCCCGGTGCGGAGCGAGGCAGGAGCCTGCGGCCACATCCGAGGCACACGGAAAGGGGAACGAAGAGCCTTACCCAGGTATTTCCCAGGCGCTTCATTTTGCATTTCGTCACCATGGAGCGCTGGGTTTCCCAACAGGGCCGTTTCCCTGTGCACAGCGCGGGCATCGGTACCCAAACGCATCCTGAGAATCCCCTATCCGCGAGGCGAGGGGCAGGAGTTTCCCCAAAAAAGCAAGGAAAGGGAATCACCATAGAGCTGTCAAGGTTGGAAGGGACTTGTAGTGTCAACCAGTCCAACCCAGGGACACGCAGAGCACAGGGTGGCATCCAGGTGGGTTTGGAGATCTCCACAGAAGGAGCCTCCACAGCCTCTCCGGGCAGCCTGTGCCAGGGCTCCAGCACCTTCACCATCAAGGAATTTTTCCTTAAGTTTCTGTGGAACTTTTAGTGCTTCAGTGTGTGGCTGTGTCCCCTTGTTCTGTCACTGCCACCACTGAAAACAAGCTAGCCCCATCCTCACTCCCTCCGTTAAGGTATTTATGGACCCGGCTCAGGTCCCCTCTCAGCCTCCTCTTCCTCATGGCAGAGAAAGGCAGGGATATCTCGGCTCAGGCCGGCACAGAATATCAAGGCACTTCCCATCAGTCTGTCCCGAGCCCGTTGCTGACAGGACGTTTGTTTTCGGATGCTCAACACTATTTAAACCAAGGGAAACGCTACTACAGATGGTCACGATGCCAAAATACATCGTATTTGCGCACAGATTATTTTCAGTCTTTGGTTACTGGAGCCTAGGTTGAGCAAGACCCTGCCATCTGATTTCACTTCATTTTGAAGACAAAAAGCTGAAATATGAACCTAATACTGACATTTCCAGCTGTTACACCGCTGGCAGGATTCTATTTCGGGATGGGAACCTAAACCACAAACTACCAGGGAATTTGATTCTATCTCAAGCGGGGAGCAGAGCACATGCAGAAACACAACCCCAAATGAAGAGAGGCTAAAATTGCTCTTCGGGATAAAGCGCAAGGTGTTGTTCTAAGCCGTGAAATACCCGATACGACTGTTCTTCAGGGCTGCACCGTGGAGCAGTCACACTGAGGTCACCGTAACACCACGAAATGTCTCTAACACTTAAATCTCTTGCATATCACGGAGCAGCATGTTATTTCCTAAGAGTTTAACCTATGCACAGCAGGCTGCAACGCGCATCTCTCGTGCTGGGGCTGACAGCCCTTGCGTGCCCACATGGGGATACAGGGGATATTTTCACTTGAAAGCAGCGATTCATCTTCTTGGGGGACCTCCCTGCTCGCGCTGCTTTGCAGTTCTATTTTACAGGGTTGCACTCGTTCATTTTCCATAGTTTATAGTGATGAAAGGGCACTGCATTGAAAAATCATCAGCCAGAGCATCGCCTGACTTTGGTTATGTGTCATCTAGCAGTGAATGCACAAAAACCATTACTCAGAGCAGCTTCTCGAGGGGACATCAGTGGGACGGGGAGGTGACAAGGGGAAACGCTGCAGCGTTGCACAAACCGCAGCCCTGCACGAGCGGCGAGGAGGAACTCGCGCTGCCACCTCCAAAAAAGGCCAACGAGCAGCAGCATCGACCCCGGACAGAAATAACAACGTCACAGCCCTCGGAAAAAGAATCTGTCAGAAAGTAAAGGCACTTCCTTGCTGCACTGCTTTTTGCCATTGTTTTTATGAAAAAAACCAATAGTACCTGAAAAAGAAACTTTAGGCTTGCACAAAACTGCCTTGTGTCTTGCTAGCACCATAACGCACAGCAGAAATGCAGCAGGAGAGCACAAGGTGTTTGGTCCAGCCTTGCACCTTGCCAGTGCTAACTTCTTAACTGCCAATATTATAAAGCAGCTGCTTTTTATTTGATATTTACCCATGGTTTTCAGCATTGCAGCAATGCTGAAAATATTTTTCCTTTCTATATTTTGATTCCAGCTTTGCAAAAGAAGTCCTGAAATTGAAACAAAACAGAAATTGCCTGATCTGCATGGAAATAACATGAATGAAGATACAACTGTAGACCACAAACAGGGCACGCGAGTCAGTTTTAAAGCGATTTTTTTCCACCTTCAGTAGCTTTGGATCCCTTTTGGATACAAAAAGAGTACTGATTAGGTTTATATCTCCAATTATGTCTTCTTCCAGCTGGTATTAAAGCCACCGATCTCATAGGTGATGGCATGTGCTGCACTGGGGGATATTTGGATGATGCCAATTTAATGAAAACGGCACTAAAACAATTGGCAAAACCACTGCAGCAATCAGAGGACAAGAAGGGGAGCAAAGTACAGGTGACAGCAATAAAGCCCAGGTCAAAACTCCCTAAAGGCAACACAACGTGGCAAATAAATGCCTAAAAAAGCACAAGAACAAGCAGCCCCTGAGCCCATCTCCATGCACACGTGGCACGGAGTGGTCGCGCTGCGACGCGGGAATCTTGTGTTTTCCAAGGAAAACGCACCCGGCAGAGCACGGCCCCCTGCTCTCCTCCACGGGCCGAGCCGCAGGACTCCGGTTAAGAGAAGTTTGCAGATAAGGAGCTTTTCCTGCAGCGCTGACCTACTTCTCCTATCAGCGCAGCAAAGCTAACAAGGAAGTCGGAGCCTGTTCGGAGCCCGGCGCTCGTTTGCTGAATTCTTCTGGTCTCTTAAAGGGCTTCTGCATGCCGGCTTCTTCCAGACCGGATTCCTAAGGGATACATCGCATGCTGGACCTTGTTATCCTGGGAAATGGGTAGCATAGCACCAGCTAAGGATGGTGCAGCCAGGCACCCGGCGCGGGGAGCCCGGGTGCAATAACGTGCGCAGGGTTCCTCATTCTGCACAAAGACGGAAGAGCTGCAGACACGAAGGCCATTTGGTTAACATGACATTTTTTAAGATAAATGCATTTCCTATTAAACTTTAAGACACTGTTGGAAAGATTGCAGCGCTGCTAGTTGCTTGCAATCGATTCGGTTGTTCCCTAAGAAGTGGCAAGGATATTTAGCAAAAGGATTTCAAACTCTTTTCTGCTTCTCCTGAATTGCACCGTGTCTTGCTATGGACAAGAAGAAATGATAAACACCAAAGATGTGTTCAGGACCAAGACTGTTTGCAGATAAGAGCTCACAGGTATCTGCTGCTCCAAGGTTCTGCAAAATCGCTGCCCGAGGGCCATTCCGACACCGAGGGCTGCAGAAAGCTCTCTAAGCGAGCAGGGACACAAATCCCTGGAAATAAAGCAGAAGCGGAAATAAAGCCATGCAGAAGGTTCAAACCGGACGGCACAAGCACCAAGTGAGCACGTGTTTGAGGGGTTCCAGATATTAACGCTGAACAAATAAGCTGCAAAATGAATCTCAATTCTCACAGTTGGAACTGGCACGTATTTCTCCACATTGCCATTTGCTGTCCTGCCAGCTCTGCTGGCCAAACAGCCTGTAATTCCAAGGGCACCACTGTCCTCCTGTCCTGCTTCCATAATGTGCAATTGGAAATTGGGGGCGGTGGGAGGAAAGCGGGGAGGAGGCTAAAACTGAAATCCAGATATTGCAACCTGCTAAGTTGATTTTAAATCAGCATCTCACGGTGCCAATTACGGCCCCTCAAGCATCTGCTCTAATGAAGGGTTCCAAGTTCAAGGACGTTTCCTCCCTCTTGAAGATGTTTTGACTGTTTTGAGGTCAAAGTCGCTGTCCTGTGCAAGGACAGGGCAATGGGATGGCACCAGGAGGGACATGAGGCCACAAACCCCAGCTGGGCTTGGTGTGATTTATCACAGCGCTTAAGAATTCCCCTGGCACCAGGAGATGAATGCGGTGAGCGCTGCGGGGAGGACAAAAAAGGGAACCTTTAGCCCCAAAGGAGCAGCAGGGAGGGATTAAGGGGGCACACGTGGGGCTGAAGCGAGGAGAAATTGGAAGCCCAATTAGGGGACCTGCCTTTAAGGGAAGGACCTCAATGCAGCGGGTAGAACCGCTGGAGCAGGACGGGATGCTGAGCAGAGCAGGTCACAGGGACGTTCTGTGCACGGGGAGCCTCTGGCAAAGAGCACAGGACCTCTTCCTGCCTTGCAGCGGGGTCCTAAACCAAAAAATAACTTTATTTTAGAAAAAAATAATCCCTACAAACCCCAAAATTCAGCCAATCCACCTAACCAAGATGGCTTTGTCCCTGTTTCTGCAGCCTGCAGGACACCACAGTGCCCTGGAGCTGTGGGATACTGGGGAAAGCAGCAGCTGAAAAGGTAAATGGGGCTTTATCCCCCTCGCCTCCCTCTCGAGTGTCAATGGAAATACATAAAACACCTATAAATGGGGAACACCCTTAGTATTTCCAACCAGTATCTCAAGGATCCAACCTGGCACCTAGAGGACCTTGAGCAAATTCCTTAGCAAATTCCCCAGTTGCAAGCAGGGGTATCGATACGTAAGAAACCCTCGTAACCATAACCAAGATGCTGAGAAAAAGACAAGCAAATGCTGAGCATAGAACCACAATGAGCCAAGCTTTTAGGATCCCGGTATGGATTAAGACACATTTAGGCTTTTAGGGAAGGAAAGGCCAAAAAGGAGGCGGTTTTGGGCTGAGCTGGGGACTTTGCTGCCGCTTCTCATCAATGACTCAACTTTGTGCTGAGTGCTCGTCCATCCTGTGCCGGGGACACCGGGGAACACCAGGCTCCCCGGTCTCAACATGGGGCTAATTCCACCCGTTCCGGGTTGCCCCAGCTGGCAGTACCGGTACCCGCCGGACCCGCACGGCAAGAGGCTCCTCCGGAACGCCGCGCTTCCATACGGCACTTTATGGATTTGGGATAAACAATGGCTTTTTCACGGCTCGGGAGCACAGTAACTATGGCAACTCTATGCAGAAGCGAGGGGATGAAGGGGGAGGGAAGATAAGTTCCCACATTTCAAAATACTCCGACCGGAGTGATCCGAAATCTAATTTTCCCCACATTGCTGGCAGCAGGAATGGCAGCCGAAGCGCAATCCCTGGGTTCGGATAGGGATGTAAACAAGGCTTCCCCCAAACACTTTTCCTCATGCGTTTTTGCAGATCAGAAATTTCTCATGTGCGTATTTGATGGCAATTCAGCCGATGCATTTAGCCTAAAAAGATTCAAAAATAGACACAATCAGCAGGCAATATTTGGAGAGGACTTGCACCTATCTTGGCAAGCCAAAGAAACCTGCCTCTTCCGAGAGGGAACATTAACCCTAGACACCAATGACAATATTCCAGATGAGCGCTGCTCCCTCATCCCAGCGCACCCGATGACATCAGACTGAATTCAATCCGTTTAAGCAAGATCCCATCATTATTTTAATTTTATTTCCACTGCTTTTTTTGAAATTAAATTATTAAGATGGAAAAGGAGAAAAACTAATTATGGGCTGAGAGGCCTAGCTCAGTGTCAAGCGGAATTGTCTGACTGTGCCCACAGCTCCCAGCACACGGATCATCCAGGGAATGAGCACATCCTGGGAAGAGAAAGTGCAGGCGAGTCCAGCTTGGCAACCAACCCAGTAACAATTTTAGCATCTTTTGGAAATTAGCAAAAGAAACCCATCCAAATGCTATGCAAGCTACTGGACTAATCCTTGCGTGTCTTCTTGAGGCTTGCTATGCACCAAGGCAAGAGAAAAGGTTTCTCCCCTGATTGTTTCCTTTAAAAACATGAAAAATCTCCTTGCTTTTAGCATTAAAAATGCAGGTCCTGCCCGTCCTATAAGATTCAGAAGATGTCTAGAGAAAGGAGTGACTTCCTGACAGACAGGGCATGATAACAGCGAAAAATTTGCTAGTTATTGGTTACCTTTTTCCTCACCTTTAATCTCTACCTGCAACAATCAGCCAACAGTTTCGACTGCAAAAATAGTTATTAAAATCTCAGCTCCACTTTGTGCAGAGAGAAGGGGCTCCCTGCATGTACATCCTGCAAAACATCGAGGAAAGCCTGGAGAACCTTTAAGGGTATAACATAAGTTGTTATACCTTAAATCTTTAGGCCTATTTGAGCATATGGCAAAGAACAGTGAAAGGGCCCATGTTCTGCTTGGCTCTTTTAAACTGAAGGGCTCCAAAACAGCAGCTGGGGGGTTTTCCCCTAGTAAAACATTAAAAAAAAAAAAAAAAAGTGAAAAATCAAACTGTTTTTAGCGTGTTGCTATTTTCATTATTTGCCTGTCAAGCTCCTGGTTAGCACCTGACCTGCACAGCAGGATTTTGAGGAGTTTATGGTGACTTTTTACAGAAAAGGCTGCTATATAGAGATTACAGCTCGTAATTCCTATTAGCATTCTTGGAAAGCCTCGATTTTCAGGGCAAAAATGATAAAAAATCCTGATTCTGAAGAGTGCTACAGGAGAGACAAATCTGTCCGAACAAGCCTGCAACAGGGCCCCGACAGACGCCTTTATTTTATGCCCTGTCGCTACCTCACTTCACATCCTGCCATTAGTTTCCATCATATTTATATTCCTTGCAAAAACACATACATGCACACATTAATTTAATTTATAATAGGTCAAAAGCAGCGATGCTCTGAGCAGGAAGAGCTTTATGGCACTGTTAATTTCTGATCATTATCGAGGCGTGACCTTCGGTGCAGAGATGGGAAAATATTCCAGGCTGGTATCTGCTCCCTGAGCGCGATGCAGGGAATCCCAGGGCTGGAGTCCTGGTATTTCTGCATGGATCAGGCAGGATCCGCCCGGAGCAAAGCCCACACCGGTGCCGGCTCCACTTTGACTGCTTGTTGCTGTGTCGAGAGCCGGATAATTCCGCTACCTCCTGATCCTTTCCGTGCCCAACACTGCCATCTTCTTCTATAGGTATGAAGTCATGTATATGTTCACATATATGAACACGTATAAAATCATATACTGAACAAGCACAACCTGAGAGGGAAATAATTTTTAGTGCAATTGCTCACATGGGAGAGCTAGAATAAAACAATTCTATTAGAAAACAAAAAAATGGTCCCATTAACAGATTCCCACCACAGCGGCGCATGCAGCACCTCCAGAACGACCCCTTTCCACTACCAGCCTCCCTGCAACGTATCCGTTCACGGAAATCTCCTTTTGCCTCCGTTTGGACATGGCATTCGGCAGCAAAGCTGCCTTCCTTTGTGCACATCACAGCAAAAAGCCCCGCTCGCGCTCTGCCACCGACACTCTGATTTCCAGATACGGCCACCAACGTCACCAGAATGTGACGCCGTAAGCGGTTTCACACCGGAGCAGCCTCATGCTTAAAAAACATTATAACCAAATTGAAAATATTACGTGGAGGAGGCTACAGGAAAGGACTTGAATGCAGACACTTAATCCTGACGTCCTGCAAGTGCTCAAACTGGGGCACTTGGGATCCGCAGCGACTTTCTGTCCCAACACATCCCTGGAGGAGGACGGCGATTATCGGGAAAGCCACAAAGGAGCCGAATCCAAACAAACGAAACCCGACTGGAAAAGTCAAGGGAAAAAAAAAAAAAAAAAAAAAAACAGAGCCCGTGCGTTGCATGGGAGGACATTCCTGGTGCTGGGAGTGGTGCGCTGATGACCTCACCACGCTCAAAACTCCGGCCAGGAAGTGTTTTGCTCATGTCTTCAAAATAGGAAGCTGGCATCCAGGCCGGTTATATTTCTTGGAATCGATAATTAAATTAAAAGCAGTACCGTAAACGCTCGTGCGATCCAAGCGCAACGGGAAGCCCTGGACCTGCGCGCGATGCGGGCGCCCGCGCTCGCCGCTTCGCGCTATCGCCGCGGACGCTGATATTTTCTCCTTCTGCGCATTCCTTCCCACTGCCATTACGCCGAATCTCTGCCTTTTGCTTGGAGCGAGTCCCAGAAGTGACAGATGCAATAAGCATGAGGATCCAGCCCGAAAAATCCAATGGTGTTTGAAAAGGCAGCTCGCTAGAAGACACGGCGATGCCAGCAGCGAGCATAAAAGGGACGCGCAAATGCTGATTAAAGCAATCCGCGTAAAGGGCTACAAGTGACCATTAAAAATTCACCGCGATAGAGGGCTGAATGAAAGCAAACACGCAAAACACCCTCCCATACACATACCGGGGCCCGGCAGGTCTTACCCCGGCTACCGAAAGTACTATAATATTTTATAGTAAATAAAATAAACACACGCGGGTTTTTATCAGCAGCGTTTGATCTTCCACCTTTGTGTAAACAGTTGGAGCAAATGGGGATATATTCGCTGCAATAAAAGGCCTCGGCAAGTGCATGAGAAACGGTTCTTGCCTTGCACGCACACAAGGATGATTCAGGCTTGCGATTGGGAAGAAAAATCGAATATAGCCTCTTTGCAATCCCATGCACGGGACACGCCGGCCCTCTCTGCCCACCGCAAGTCCAGCACGGAGGAATACGCTGCACTCGAGCCGCCGTGTGCCTTGGATTTTCCCATTTTCCCTCGTTTTTACCAGGAAAGCGGGTAACGCCGCACAGGTCTCCTATAGCCTGGAATTATATAAGTGCTGGAGCGAGCAGCGCGCGCGGACACCGCGAACGTCCCTGCTATCCTGATGGTTGCAATTCGCTTTGCTACAAACCCTGGGTACGAAACTGGGCATCCAAAGCTGGAACCGGACGGAAACGAGCGCCCTGCGACCGTCCCAGCGCTGCTTCCACCCGCGCGGAGCGGGGCCGTGGGCACATCCCGCTGGTTTTCCACAGGGATACGCGGAAAACCGCCCGCTTTTCCAGCGGGCGGCGCTGGGAATAACAGCGGAGCCCGGGAAGGTGCCGCGGGCTCGGCGCCGGGCTCGGGAGGGTTAACGAGCAGCGCGGTGACATCTACCGGGTGCGGGCGACGAGGGAAGGAGGAGAAAAACAGGGATAAAAAGGGGAAAAATGGAATGGAAAGAGGAACAACCCCCCTCCCCACGGCGAGTCATGCCTGGTGCCCCCCCGCCCCGGCCGCGCGGGAGCGGCGGGGCCGGGCGGAACAAAAGGCGGCCCCG
>JAWLRI010000333.1:1421359-1435140 GCA_034781795.1 Crypturellus tataupa | reverse complement strand
GGCCGCGCGGCGACAGGCCACGCCCCCGCCGCCTCACGGCCGCGCCCCGCCCCGTGGCCACGCCCCCTCCTAGGCCACGCCCCCCGCACCTCGGCCACGCCCCCTCCCTGCGGCAGGGACGAGCAGGGGGCGGGGAATGCAGCGGTGAGTGACAGGCGGAAGAGCCAATGGGAGGCGCGCTTGCCCCTTCTCCCGCCCCCTCGGCGGCGGTGGTGGCTCCCTGAGGTAACGCGCGCGCTCCCCGCAGGGCAGCGCCGGGGTCGCCTTTGCCCCCCTTGTCCCCCCTTGTCCCCGTTGTCCCCCTTGTCCCCGTTGTCCCCGTTGTCCCCTCAGCGCCATTCTCCCCTTTCCTCCCCAGCCTCTTCCCTCACAGGATCCCCCGTGTCCCCCCTGCCCCGCGCAGCCTGTGCCCTCCTGACGCGCCGCTCCTCACAGCGCGAGAGCGAGAAAACGCCGTCGCCGTGAGGGAAACGTCGCCGTGAGGTAAATGCAGGCGGCGGGAGCAGGCCGAGCCCCCACACGGAGGCTGCAGTCCCAGCCCCAAGAAAAATAGGCAACAAACATCCCGAGCCACCCGGGATAATAAAATCTCCCTGGGCCGCGTGTCCCTGCTGCTCCAGGGAGCACCAAGCGCCGACAAATGATGCTCAGCAGGGCCCGTATCGCTCCGCATTTGCCATACAAGGCCAGACGCAGAGGCTGCTTTGGCCTCCTTACGTGTTTTGGCTAATATTTGCCCAGCTGTTTCCATGATGCTTAAGATGCCTGATTTTTTTCCGGGGGAGGTGGACATACCCATAGCTCTTAATCCCGCAGCATTTGGAGGAATACGCCCCCATGAAACTCCTACAAGACCTTAAATTACCCCACATGAAGCAGTGGATGAGGTTTAAAGCATTCAGAAGCCTCTTGAGGAGATATTTGCCATGTTTTTGCTGCCCTGAGTGGAATGCTAGCTCCAAATCAGACAGATAAATGATATTTAGTGTGTGCTAAACCTTGGTTCGCTCAACCGCTGCTGCAAGCAGGAAAGTCTCCCCTAGCAACACCTTGATAAAACCCAGTCCGCCCAAAGATTAACTGCGAGCCAGCATCCCCGTCACGCGCTGCCTGCAAACACCAGGAAATTGAGAAAACACCAAGATTACCAAGAAATTACCCCTTTGCCTGCAAAAGGCAACTTCGCATGCCTACTCGCCAGCCTCACCCCTCAAATAATCACTTTAAAAAGGAAAATAATAAAGAAAACGGAGGCAGTTTGGTGTCAGGTAATCTTTCGTTTGGTGGATTAAAAATTGTGATTCATATTTTCCACACAGATACGTGACTTGCTGAAGGTCGCCCTGTGAGTCAGTGATAGAGCCGAGCGTCTCGACTGCCAGTCCCACCGACACTAATTCGTTAGTTTTAAAGCCGTGTGCGATTCCGAATGACTCCGAATGAGCAGGACCCTGCCTGTGTGCGGCTCCATCTACCTCCAGACAGCGGGCAGGTTTGAAATGACACTCAAGTACCAGCCAATGCTCTACCCAGCTCTGAAGAAGACCAGAAGCAGCATTACCCAACAGCTTAGAAAGTCAACAAAAAGTCATTTTTTCCCATCTATCTAAAACCAGAGTGGTGCTTCACGCACACAGCACAGTGAAACGTCTCCCATGAAACCTGGCTGAAATAATTCCATCATAAACCATCATGTGAGCTCGTGGGTCCCACTTTTATGTTTCCCAAAGGCTCCTCCATGGCTTTCTTGACGTGTCCGTGGAAGAGTCACTCGGACTGACTCACGAGGAAGTGCTACCTGGTGATTTTTCCCCCGTGATTCCTCACGGGCCTGGATGGGAAGCTCCAGTGCTCACTCAGCCTCCTAATGAGTAGTTTAGATCTCAGTTCATCACCATACAAGGTGAGGAAGAAACAACATCGATTTCAGGATGAAGCCTTCAGCAAGAAGGAATGTGTAAAGGCTTCGTAATGCTCTCCAGCCCAAACAGCAACCTTCATCATTTCAGCAGGATAAAATTATTCCACCAAACAGTGCTTAAATTCTAGCCAGGGTGATGTTAGCATAACAACATGCCAAGTTATGTCACATATTCTAATTTGTGTAAAGAAAAATATTCTATTATCAAACTCTTCCAGGTATAAAGAACTAAGAACAAAGTAAGTTTGCCCCTTTTTTATCCACATTATTTTATCAACAGTACCATGCCTGATAATTCAATTTTGCAGAAAGGCTTCGGAATTTCTCTCTCCCACACATCTTCCCCTCTGCATCTGTGCACGACAGCTTTGACCAATCTTTTTCATAGCCTTTATACGGAAACGGCACCATATCCACAGACTCCACCTCTGAGGCTTATGTCAGCGGCTAAATTTAGCTGGCTTGAAAATATGCATCTCCTCCATCCCTGTAATAAAATGCGCTGGCTCGTTCCTGTGATGATTTTAAGGTGCCTAAAGGGTAATGCACTCACGATGCCCGGTGCAGCAGCCCTAACTGAGAACAAGCGACAGATAGAAGCATCTAAAAGTACCTGGGTGTTTTCAGAGGGGTCTGCTCGGGGGATGCAGCATTTACCATTGCTGGAAAGTCATCCCTCTTGCTGCACGAACCAGCCACAGACCGGGAAACAGCTGCATGTGAGGCGCTTCCCTAACTGTCTGGCCTCTGTATCAAAATAATTAGCATTTTAATACAGCTAAATAGACATTAAAATCAAGGGAAACAGTGCAGCATAGCCCCTTTGCTGGAGAGGCTTCCTTAGCTCAGTGCTCCAGGGCACTTCCTAAGAGCAGGGCAGATGCCAATGCCCGAGGCTCCTCTCTCCAGGCAAAATTTCCCTGGTTTTCTGGCCCTGATACAGTGCAACTTGCCGCGGTGCCGGCGGGAGAGCAACCCACTCGTCCAGGACCAGAAAAGTTACAGGACGGGGGAATTTGCCTCAAACATTTCAATTTGCCTAAGTCCTCATTGCTAAGTAGGTTCTAAACGCAGGAAAACGGCTTACAGCGGGTTTGGAGAGATCAGCACCTTGGAAGTCCTGATATTTTGCAGCTTAACTTCTAAGTCACACCAAATGCGCCAGACGGCAGCTTATCTCGAGGGCTTGTGGATTGCGGACGTCCTAAATTGTGCCACTTTCCACAGCATTTGTGACCACCCTTTACCTCTTTATTTCTTGAAACCTCCTGATTTATTTTCACACTGAAATAACACGGCAGGTCTGCAGTAACTTTCCTACTTGAAACTTGAAATTTTTATACTTCTTCCCCAAGTTCCTTGTGCTTTAGATAGACAAAACTAAATTCAGCAGTGTTGAGAGGAGCTGCTCCCTTTGCAACTGGGGATGAGCTCTACATTTCACTTAATGCTGTTGGAATGTAGTTTTTTTTCTTTAATGCAGACATATCTATATCTGAACTGATTGCAATGAAAAAACACCCATTTCCTATAATAGCATTAGATTATTCTGTCTGCCTGTTTTCCCAGCGTACATTACACACATATTGAATGGCAAGGGTGGGTTTATTATTATAACATGCACTGATTTTTAAGCGACATTTCAGTGATCATCCAATGTCAAGATAACACTGTGCTAACAGCCACCGCTCTTCATTAAGGTTAATTTTATGTATTTTAGACAGAAGAGTGTCGTGTACCCGAGGAACCAGTGCCCTGTGATCTCGCCAAATTCTGTGGGTGTTTATTCAGAGAAAGAGCAAAGTCTGTTTGGTTTGGCCTTATTCAAACCTTGGCCAGAAAGGGGAGCTGTAGAATTATGAAATGAAGATAACGAGAGCAAGGCATTTAATCAGATATTAAAAATAATAGGCAGAAAGGGACAAGTGCATGAGAGCATTTAAGAGCAGGTAACAGGGAAGCAAGGCGAGTATGTGAATTAAAGTATAGGATAAGGAACTGGAATTGCTTGGTTTTATTCCCAAATCCGCTCCTTGCTCTATGGTATCATGCAAGTCACTGCTCTGCTTCCAGACACTGTAACTTGGGGTCCCATCTCCCATCTTCTCCGCAGGGATCCCGGCCACCCGCTGCCGTGACGCCGGGGACGTCCTGCCTGGGTTGCACGGGGGTGGCAGCTAATAACAAGTGAGTATTAGGTTGGGGGGTTGTTAATAATTTATATTATTGTTATCAATGATTTAAAACACATTTCATAAAGCACATTTATTGCTGTATGCACACACACTCTTGTGCACATTATATACAGGAATATAGATGTCACACACACCCCTACCCGCTCGCCTATAGGAAAAGCACAGAAATGCACGTGGGTTGTACGGTGAAAGGAAATCTCTAATTAAATCCAAGCCAGTCTTTTTCCTCATATACTTTTGTTCTCTGTAATTATCCAGGATTGTGAAATATATTTTTTCTTGTTTTTTTGTCACCCTATTTTTGCAATAAGAGCGGGGGATAGATTTCAGCCCCAATACCTAATTAAAATGTTGGGACACCTAATAAAAATGAAGCAATTAGTTGCAACAGATGGGATTTTCTTTGTTGCTATCTCCACCGCAGCAGATGATTAACTAGGAAGAGAAAGAGAGACAAGAAAGCAGAACATAGAAAATGAAGAAAGCAAGCTGCATTTTATAAATAAAATGAATATTCTGGGGTTGACAAGTCCTATCATTCTGAAGAGTGGGAATAAAAGGAAAGGCAGGCGCAGAAGGAGCGGGGGCTTGGAGCAGCGCGGGGCGCTGCAGTCCCTGTCGCCTTCCAGGTTCCCTTATCCTGCATCCTAGTCTTGCCCTCATCATTCATGGATCCTTTTGTCAGCTTGTCCTGTTTCTCTCCCTGTTCTCTAGGATCAAGTTGGACCAAAGATGCTGGAAAAATCAGAGAACTAAAGAAAGGAATCACATACGAGCAAGATCTCCTCGTTCAGCTTGGGCAGATGTCTGCGTAAAAACAGATCCAGGTTTTAAATGGAAGCATCACAGACATGGCAAGACTAGACGCTGTTCCCACCGCTCTTACCACAATGTTTTTCTCAAACAGAAAATAGAATTGACTGTCTTGACCCTCCCTCACTGTTCTTCTGAAGAACAAGCACATTGGAACGCTCAGGAATTAGCTGTAGCTGCAACAGCGTCAGAGAGGAAAACTAATTTCTTGTCATCCCTCCTAACGCCGTTTTTGTAGCATCACCTGCTGCACCCACCTGCTCTCCCGCTACCGCCTGCTCTGACTGCATCCCTTGATGCTCGTGGAAAGATCCGACGTGCCCGACGGCAACGTGTCCTACCGGCCCCACCACGCACCAGCTGGACCTGTCACCCATGGGGTTGCAGCGTCACCCAGACGCCCCAAAACAACCGGTACGAGCAGAGCTTCATGCAGAAACCCAGAGCCATCAGGCTGCAGAGAGTCTGCAGCGCCAAACCCTTCACAGCCTGAATCTGCATCACGAGATCATGACCCGACCCCAGACACTGCATCCCGCTGCTCCGTGTTGCCACTGACACCGAGGCGAACGCAGTGACACCGCTCGCATCCCGACGTGGTTCTGCGACCCCTCTGGCTAAGTGTAATAGACAGCTTGATGCACCCGGCATGACACAAAATCACACCTATTTTTTAAACAAAACTGCTATTCCTAGCAAGGTTAGTGCAGATTTCCCAGGCCTGCACATGTTAATTTTCCCTTATAAGGAAATCCACAATAACGGAGCCACCGGCACCGGTTCCCGGCGCGGGACTGCGGTGCCCTGGCAGGATCCGCTCTTCCCAGCAAACACCCACTTCCAGTCGCTCCCTGTTCCTGCATTACTGTCTATTTTACCAGCAGGCTTCCAACAAAGTGCATTTATCCATAGTTTTTTTCCATGAAATGGCTTCCAAGTTGATGTCATTCTCCTGAAAGACTTATTCAGTATTCAGCTAAGGCACAAAGCAGGAGAAAAGGGACTAAGGAAAAGTAAAGCCTCCTTTTATACCCAAATTAAAATAAAATCCTCCTGGACAGAGACACAGAGGCAAATAAGCACGGCTGGAAGTTGGAGCAAGTGTAACGTGGGCTTCTCCTTTGCACCTATTCCCGAAGAGCAGCATGGAAGAATTAGTGCATTTATTTATATAAACCCTATTTTCTCAAATCAGCTTCACTGCAAGAAGTATTTTACAGACTGCAGGTTTGAGCGAGCACAGGATTTTCCTACCTCCTCGGGGCCTGAGACCACTCGATTCCCAAGTGCCTGGAGTCCCTCTCCTCTGCTCCTTATTTTATAATAATGCAGGTATTTTATTTCCTGGACAGTTGCACAATTCCGAGCCCACCTGCCCTCAACTCCCCTGTGAGTTGCCTTAAATTGGCCCTGGAGCCGTGCGCTGGGCTCCCGCCCCAGCCGCGCTCTCACCTTTCCTGGCGGTGCTGGCCGGCGGGGTGGCCGCCTTCCCCTCCGGTGCCTTCTGCTTTTCAAACGTCTTCTTTGCGTCGGCGACTTTAAGCACTTTCTCATCCTCCTCGTCCTTCCTCCCCTTCCGTCCTTGCTCCTCGGAGCCCCCTCCTCCTCCTGGAATCCTTCCCGCCGGGAGCGGCTCCGCGCTCCAGGCCGCTTCCAGCAGCCCCTCCGCCAGCGCCACCGTCCTGCTCATGCTCAGGGCCAGGCTCTCCTTGCTGTGCGTCCGGGCCGGCGGGATCGGCGGGCTGCTTTTCGCACCGAACAAATCCAACGTTCCCACATCGGCCTCGGCGCCGAGCTCATCCCAGCTCCCGAGGAACTGCCCGCTGTCCTGCCTGGAAATCCTCCCGGCGTCTCCGGTGGCTGGAGCGCAGTTTGCAGCCTCGCACACCATGAGCTCGAGGCTCTCCGCGAGCAGCTTCTCCTCCTCGGCCCTCCTGGCGGGAAGGTCCTGGCTGGGCTCAGCGGCACCGTGGACACGAGGGGCGAGGGCGGCCACGCGGCGGCAGCTCACGGCGTCGCGCGGCGCCTCCGCCTTGCCCTGCAGGATGAGGTCCATGAGCTCGATGCTGTCCGAGCGCACGGGCACGCGGGGCTTGTTCTCCTCCGCCACGCGGGCCAGCGCCAGCGGATTCACCTGCCAGTTCTCCACGCTGCCCTCCGAGCCTGAGCTCATCCGGCTCCCGGAGGGCGCAGGGCTCCCCGTGCTGCCCTCCTGCTCGCCGAGGGGTGCCCGGTCCAGAGGGATCTCGTACTCAGGCGCTTCCCACTGCTCTTCGCTCTCCTCCTCGCCCTCCTGGATGAGACGCCGGTACTCGCTCTCCTCCAGCTTGTACACGATGGGCCGCACGGTGCGGCTGCCGGCGTGTGACCGGCTCACCGCGATCTCGTACACCTTGGGGGTGATGTCCCCGTGCCGGTCCCCGTCCCTGCACGCTTCCCAGCTCAGCCGCAGCTCCCGCTCACCGTCGGGGACCTTCCCACTCTCCATGCAGCGTCCCAGGCCCTCCGGATCCTTATCCAGCAGCGCGGAATCCTCCCGCGTCGCCCTGGGGGTTCTCCGGGCAGCCGGGCGCTCTCTCCCGTTCGCCTGGCTCGTGTCATCCGGCCCATATCCATAGCGCTGCCAGGGAGAGGCTTCCATGGTCGGCAGCTCCAGGACCCGGATCCCCGGTCCAGAGGCTTTGGGACTGCTTGGCCAAGGTTTCTTCCCACCTTGGCTGGTGACGGCCGTTGGGCACCGCCTTCTCGTCCCGCCGGCGGCACCGCGGCAGCGTCATGTGAACCAGCGCTTCCCAGCGCGCGTGGGCACCATTCCCGCTACGCGGCTGTATCCCTGTGGAAGCGCCGCCCGTGCATCCCGCTGCTCTGCTCCAGCCGGGCTGCTCTGCGCTCGCACCTTCTTCACCCGCTTTCCTCCAACCTGTTGCAGCAGGAATTCCCTACGGATCTCCGCAGCAAATTCCTACGGTGCCGCTGCTGCTCCTCTGGGCGCGCTCACCCTCGTTCCGCTGCTCCAGGCATTTTGCAGGGAGCCGAGCGCGGACTCCTGGCGCGTGTCCCTGCCGGCTCCGCGCGCTGCCGGGAGCCCGGCCGGCCCCAGCGCTGCCTCCCAAACACTCCTTCCTTGGAAGCGGTGCACAGCGCTGACGGCGGCCTTGGTCCCGGGCCCGGAGGATCTGGGAAAGATACTGTATACACAAAGTATTTAGGGCAGAGACAGATTGGCTGGAATTATCTGCAGGAATATGTTATTGTTAAGTGAATTACTGCGACACAAAAAGTATTCCCGAGATAAACAGAGAAGCCCAACGGCAGCCTCCGAAACAGCTTCCCTTCAGAGACTCCGGGACGGCAATTACCAAAAATCCCTCTTAATGCGTCGGGCATTTCTCTAAACAAACCTTCTCCCTGTGCATCCTGGCTCCGGCCGGGAGGCTCCCGCGGCTCCGGTGCCGCGGTGCTTCCCTTTTATGGTGCACGGGGTGCCCGGCTGCGGATCCCACAGATCCTGTGGCAGGATGGATGGGAGCACGTGGACAACCGCCCCTCTGTGGCGAGGCTGGAAACAGTGTCCGGAGCTCTGCCCCGTTCCCAGCAGGATGCTCCCGCACCACCAGTATCGGGAGCCTCCAGGAACAGCTCCGCTACCTGCAGGAGGCTCCAGCGGCCGGAGAGGGAGGCGCCGCTGGCTGGAGTGGCACAGGGAAGCAGGAGGCGACTTTTCCCCCAGCGCTTATCAGCCCTGAGGGCAGCCAGGCCCTGCAGGGACCTTATCGGTGCTGCTGCGACCGAGACAAAACACGGCCTCTTGTCCCAGGAATTCGCATCCCCAGGACACTCACATCCCCATCCAGAGCAAACCCAGCTGCGTGGGCAGCACCGGGGCCAGCAGGAGACACGAGGCGGGACCAGGGACCTTCTAAGCACTGTCTGGTGCGACCTAGCATAAACAGATCTGGAATTGCCTTCCCGAGTCCATGGAGAGCTGGAAATGCATCGGGAAAGCAGCAGGTTGCAACAGGCCATGAGCCCTTGGGGCTGCTTGTCCCCATGCAGGTTTTGGTCACCACGTGTCCCCAGGGTAAAGCCACCCCTGCCCGGCCCTCTGCAGTCCCAGGAATCACTGCAGCCCCCACGGGAGGCTGGAGAAGACCCTGGACACCGAACTTGGCGCTGCCAGGACCAAGGGAAGAGCAGGATGATCCTGCAGGCCCCTCCGGCTTCGCTCAGGGAACGCAGAACGCAGGAGCGTCCGCGGGCGCTCGGCCAGCGGGGCTGTAAATCCGCCCGCCCAGAGCCGCGCGGCAGCTCCCGTCGCTCCAGATGTTGCCCGGCTTTCCCATGGCAACGGCACAACAGGACGCGCCGGCCCGGCCGCCGTTCCGCGCCCGGCTCATGCCGCCTCCCAAGGCGCCGCTCGCCGCAGCCATCCCATCTTTGGGAATGGGAGGCAGCGGCGTGAGCTCCGGAGCTGCCTTTGCAATGGGATGAGGGGAGCTGCGGAGGGAGCAGAGCCCTGCGCATCCCGGCGCATCCAGCTGCCTCAAGCACCAGGAGCGAGGGATGAGCAGCAGCCGCCCTGGCGAGGCCAAGGAAGGGGCGCTCCGGAGCAGCATTTCCAGCGGGAGTTAACAACTCCGGGAGGCAATTAGCAGGGCCAGGAGCATCCCCAGCTCCGCTCTGCTAGGGAAAACCCTGCCTGGAGGCCACTCTGCTGCTCCGTTCCCGTTGCCTTTAAAGGCAAAGGCTGGCGACGGCCCCGCTCCGGACACCGCCAGGATGCAGCTCCGCGGCTCCCGCTCGCGCCAGCCCCGGCCGGGGGGTTCCCAGCCTCCCCCGCCTCCAAAAACTGCAAAATTCCTTTGTAAAAGGGAAAAAAAAAAAAGTTTATTTTCCTCACGAGAAGCACATAAAATATACAGTACGTTTTTACAAACGAAAGTAAAAAATAAAAGTGCATGATGCATCCCTACCGCCAACGTACAGTACAAAAAGATACTGCATATTTAAATATAAAACGGGAATTAAGAAATACAAGGAAATAAAAAGTAACATCGTTATCGTAGAGTACAGCAACGCATCCAGACGGCGACGGGCTGCTCTCCCGCCCGCTCCTCTCCGCGCTCCGGGAGCGATTCCATGTGGGAACCCCCAGGAACTGCCACCACTCGGACCGACACAGCTCCCGCTGGAAATAAGGTGCCAGTTTTGTGCATTCCAGGGGTTTGGATTTAGGCTGGGAATCCGTGGAGCAAACGGGCATCCCACAGCGATGCATAAACGTGGGGCTGGAGCCGCCTCCTCATCCGCCCCGCCAGGACGGAGCAAAGGGAAGCAGCAGGGAGCCGGAGGCGGGATGGGATGGTCGGAATGCTGAAGCAGCGGCTGTCTCGCTGCCGCCGGAGACACCAAAAGCACCAAAAAATGAACAGCGACCAGCAGGGTTCAACAGCTCAGCGAAAATACACAGTATTTGTAAACTAGTATAAGGCACTCAATTGTAACAGAACAATTACGCTACACGGGACGGGAACATCTACCTGCTCATGCAACAAACCCAAGGGGGCTGCGGGGTCAGGCTGCGGAGCCCGGGCAGTGGCACCAAGGGACAACCCTGGCCGCGGTGGTGGCCTTGGGAGCAGCTGGTGCCGGAGAAGCCTGTGTGGGAAACAGGGAGAATCCGCAGATTTGCCGGCACCGTGGAACACCTGGAATCCTGCTTCTCCAGGCGTGTTGGGAGCCCCCAGGCTGTGCCCACTGCCCCATGCCTGGACGCTCGGATAGGGATCTACAAGGGGAAATGCAGGGAAATGCCAGAGGGAAGGCCAGCCTCCCTATCCGGCTGCAGTGGCCCGAGCGAGGCCGCGCACGGGACATTGTGGGGAGCCCGGGTCCCCAGCATGGGCAGCACGAGGCCTCCCGAGCGCCTCCCGCCTCCGAACCGCAATCCAGGTATGAGCAAGCGTTGGAAAATCCTACAAACATGGGAAGTTTATCACAGTGGATCCGGGCTTGCCCCGCGCTCCGGCCCTGGGGCAGGACGCGCAGCGGGAGGAACCGCTTCCCGCTCCCGGATATGCAGGGAGATGTGGAGCAGTGGGAAGGGGCCAAGCGGAGGATCCCGGCTGAGGACACCCCGGTGCCTGGAAGCGGCACCGGAGCCAGCGGGAAGGGCCGGCTCTAACCCAACGCGGCATCTCCAACTTGGTGCTTCTGTCCCTTTCCTGCACCCTAGGCCAGAGGGGGCCATAAAATCCAAGTCTCTTTAGGAGATATTTATGTGCTGCTTCCCAGTCCGCACAATTCCCTGCAGCGTCCATACAAAAACACGTGGACGGGGGATTAAGGGAAGGCCAAGGCAGCGCTGGGTGCTCCGGACAGCAGATTCCCAGCTCGCCTTCCCAGGACATGGAGCTCCGGATTAACAGAGCCAGCGGCCCCGCAGGGACCCCAACCCTCAGCCGAGCCTGGACGCGCAGAATGCCAGATCCATCCGTCACCATCGCCGAGCCCGACCCAACAGCAGCTCCAAACACCATCCCCAAGGTGCAACCGCCAGTCTCGGAGCACCCAAGTCGCTGCAGAGCCGGAACCCCCTTCCCGCTCGGCAGTGCAACCTCCACATGGATATTCCGGAACGAGTAGCAGGGCCTGAGCCCCCGGCTGGTGCCGAGGCTGCTGCTCCGGGCCCTGGGCGCTCCCATGGGACGGGAGTGTTTCCAAGGGGCCCCGGGCACTGCGCACGGACTCGGAGCTCTGGGACAGGACTCCAGCCACCTCTGCTCAGCAGGAGGCAGCGGGTCCAGGGTGGCACCGGCCACAGCGCCTGCTCCGGCCCTGGGCTCCTCCTCTGCTCCCACGGGACAGCCCGGAGCAAGGAGAGCAGTGACTGGCATCACACACCGTGCACCGGGACACGGCACCACCACGGGACACCACGACAGCAAAAACACTCGACGAACAAGACAACTGCCCGCGTCAGCCTAAGTCCTGCACCACGGGACGGGCCAGGCGCCACTGTCACCAACCAGACCGTGACGGCGCACCTGGTCACCCAGCAAAGGGGACGGAGGCAGCAGAGCGCACGCTCAACACGAACACGGCTTCACGCGCCTGCACTCCACTCACAGCTTATTCAGTGCAGAAAAGCTACGTCTCAACACGCTTCCAGGTCTTGACAGCGAACAGGAGGGGAAAACCTGCAAAACATGGGAAGTGTTATGGGAAAGGCCTTCGAAAGGAAAAGAAATGGAGAGAAGTCGGCAAAACAGAGGTAGTGTCATGTCACCATTCTGGAGATTTTTCCACAAGTTTTAGCTAGAGACTTGTGTTTGTTTTGTAAAAAAAAAAAAAATGTATCAAAAAAAGGTCATGTCTATTCTGCTGAGAGTTTCAGAGTATTTCAGCATTTATATAGATAGATAAACAAGTATCTATCTATATATGCACAAAACTGCATTCTGCTTGGCAAACAGTCCTAGGAGTAGCATCCTGCAGGATAAGAGGCAGCTCACACAGCCCTCTTCTACGCCATGCAACACACTTTATTTCCCCTTGTGCCCTCCAACACGATCCATTCCGTTTTCCTCCCTGCTCAGGATACAAAGAGGGGAGGAAGAGGCGGCAGCAGACGAACCCCTGCCAGTCGGACCACAAAACTGCACCGGTGCAATGAAGAAATGCCGTAAAAAAAAAGGGAAAACACCCGATCCACCCTCCCCCCGGGGACAGCATCAACTTTTGCCCATCCAGAGCACGTGCTTCAGGGTCCCCGCGGCCGCCTTGGCCGCCAGTGCGCAGCTCACGTCCGCGCTGTGCTGGGCGCCCTGCGGCTCGCAGCGGACGGACGACTCGCTCGACACGGCCTCCTTGGAGTCCGTGATGGTCGACACGTCCACGTCGCTCGACAGGTCCTCGGAGGAGAGGTCCAGGCAGCCCAGCTTGGCCAGCGAGTTGGACCTTTTGAGGGGCGAGGAGACGGTGAGGCCGGCGAGGCGCAGGCGCGTCTCGATCTCCTGCGTGCGCTGCTTCACGAGGCCCGGCTTGCCCCGCACGCTGTGGATGCTGTCGCTGCTGGAGCTGCGCGTCAGGTTGGAGCTGCGCGACGACGACGGCGTGTAGCAGATGGTCTTGAGGAAGTCCTTCGTGAAGCTGCTCATGTGCTCCGGCCTGTACGCGCCCGGCGTGGACGTCCTGGGCGCCGGGCCCTCCGCGGCGCGCCTGCCCTCCGCCCGCTCCTCCTCGCTCTCCACATCCTCCGGGATCAGCGGCACCGGCCCCAGCAGCGGCACGAGGGCGGGATGGGAGCCCAGCTCCTGGCTCTCGTCCGCGATGCCAGAGTCGGTCCTGCTCGCCGCGGAGGCGGCCGGCGCGATGCGCTTCAGGCGCTCCAGCTCCTTGGTGTGTTTCCGAACCAAACCTGCCTTCTGCAGCTGGATGAGGGACTCCTGGTGCTGCATCAGGTAACTGCTCGCGCTTGGCTTTTCCAACTCCTTGCTGAACAGCAAGTACTTGAGATCCTTGGTGGGTTTGCTGTCCTTCCTGCCGAGGGACTCGTCCCTTCCCACCTCTGCTGCAAGGGGGCCCTTGTCACCGTGCGAGTCGCTCTTGGCCGGCACAGTTTTCACGGGGGTTTTTGGTGCGTCTTTTCCTTTCTCCAGAATCCCATAGTGCGGATCCAGCACCGATCTGCAAACAGCAGCCTCCAAAGCGCCCGCTCCCGCCGCCGGGGGAAGCGGCGTCTCGTGGTTCCTAGTTCTGCCTCCGTCTCCTGCGGGCGCCTGGCCGGGCAGGGGCTGCACCAGGGCGCAGGGCGGCTGCGAGGGCAGCGGCGGCTGCGTGCAGACGGCGGA
>JAWLRI010000333.1:1397609-1421259 GCA_034781795.1 Crypturellus tataupa | reverse complement strand
TGCAGACGGCGGCGCCGCGCCGCGCCGGGCTCGGCTCCCCGAAGGCCTCGGGGGACAGCCCGGCCGCTGAGTACATACAGTCGGCGCAGGGGCCGTAGGACGGCTTCACTTTACTGAGGATCCCGAACACGGCGTCGTGCTGCAAGAAAGAAAACGGGGACAAATGAACGTGCACGGAGCAAGACCCCAGCGAAGGGCAGAGCGAAAGGCACAGGGGGGTGTTTACAGCTGAGCAGAGCTCTCCGGTTGCATTAATGCCCTGCAGTGGGGACAAACCCATCGCACATCTCCCAGCAGAGAGCAACTTCCCCAGAAGACACCTACCATTCCAGGTGACGGTCATGCAAGCAAGCTGCCAAGGCGCCTCAGAGCGCACTCACACGCGTGCGCTCTGCCTCGGCCATCTAAATCCACAGCTCGGGCAAGCAAAGCCCCGTTCAGAAGCACTTCGAAAAGGAAGCAGCTCCTCATGGAATGAAAGGGTTTATCCGAGTCAAACGAAACGGGGCTATGAAGATGAGAAGAGCAGTCTCACTTGCAGCGGTCAGCCATGCTAGTCACCCCAATTCCACTCCATACGCACCTCAAAATCCTCCGGGCAACTCCTTTTGCTGTTGTTGTTATTCAAGTTCTCCCTATTAAGCCTGCTCTCCTCCTTGTGCATGGATAAGCGACGCTTCCACTTCTCCATAGGATTCTCCTCCCTGACACCATCCTCGCCCAGGTCCCTGGGGCCAGGCATTATCCTTCCCTTCCGGGGGCTGAATTCCACTTTCTTCCTCACTTCCTTCTCGCAGAAGCTGCCCAGCTCCGTCGCAGGCTCCGCCGGCTCCAGCGCTTTGGCCGGCTCCAGCCTCCCATCGGAAGACGCAGGGAGAGGCTGTCCCACCAGCGAGTCAGCCCGCTCCGCAACCGCATCCCGCTCCAGCTCCTCCACCTGGAAGAATCCCTCCCTGTCTCCCGGGATCTTGTTCTCCAGGAGGGTATCTGAGAGGCGTCGGAAGCAGTAGCTGAAGCCCACGGGCACCTCGGCGCTGCCCCGGTTGTCCAGGAATGCCGTCTGCGAAGGGGTGTCCATGTCGGCCAGGCGGTTCTCCAGGTCCATGTCCAGGCTCTCGAGGAGGATGTCGCCGGGGCCGGCGCTGCCGTCTGCGCTGGGCGGCAGGTTGCTCTCCGCCTGCTGCTTCCACAGCTTGTTGTGCCGCTGCTTGCTGGGGACAAGGAGGAGACATGGGTGAGTGCGGGCAGGAGCGAAAATCTCAGGATTTTGTCCATCATGTTGAGTCTTTTTGGCCCTGCAGCCCCCACGCTGCACACACAGGGAAGAGCCCTCGGGGCAGAGCGGCACGGAGCTCCCTGCCACGCCATGGGCTGAATCCAGAGCTCAGCCAAGGGTTTGTTGTCTCCTTCCACTCGAGCAAGGGCCAAGCCGAGCGTGCAGAAACCCTTGTTAGACACTGCAGCGCTCGCAGCGACACGGGAGCGATTGGCACGGTCACCCGCGACGCTGCCCGTTCTGCCTCATAGAGCAGGAACAATGTCCTGCTGCGCGGGCTGGCTGCTGAGGAGCACGAACGCCCTTCCCAAACGCAAAGAAACCCTCATTGAAACGAACCCGAGCAGCTCTGCCTAGAACAGAGCTAATTTCCACGCAGAGAGGCCTGGCACAGGCAGGGGTTAGAGGAGCACCGTGAGCCCAACCATCCACATGCGCCCATGGGAGAGGGTCTGTCCTGCAGCCACGGGACCACATGTCCCTCCTCACGCCCACGAGGTGCTCTGGCCCCATCAGAACCCCACAGAACTTGGCCATCATTCTGCAATCCACTAATTAGCTCCTTTTCTTTTGCCTTGCCCTTCGCTTTAGCGCTCACCTTGCATCTAAAATGCCTTCATACTCCAACAGCTGTCTCATGAAGCCTGCGTTGGGCCTCGCAATGCTGCGTTTTTGCTTCACGTAATTGTAGGCTTTTTCCAGGGACCAGCCAAATTCCTTCATGGCATAAGCTATGACCGTGGACGCCGAGCGGCTGACTCCCATTTTGCAGTGCACCAGGCACTTGGAGTGATTCTTCCTGCAGAAGGAAACAAGAGGAAACTCCCTTACATCTTTCTGGTTATTTTAGTTGTCCTTATGGTTTTAGGTGACAGACGGGGAGTCCTTTGGTCCTCCCGAGCTCTCTCACACCACAGGTCAAGAGCTGGCAAACACTCTGCACTCAGTAAGCCCTGGAAATCCTCTCTGCAGAGGAGTGTGAGGCTGCGGAAGGGCACTTGCCATCACGCTGCCATTTCAGAGGCCACCACGAAGCCTCCGGCTCGTGTTTTGGCTCCCGGGATGAGCAGGGACAGCGACGCAGCGGTCGGCTGGGCTCTGTCACCACCGCTTGCCTGCGCTGGCCTAATACGGACCCGAGCTGGAGCAGTGACAAAGTGTCTCGAGAAGGGGAAGTGCTCTCGTTTCCTCCAGGGAGCTAAAGAGACAACTGAGAAAATAAAACCACCCGCCAGGAAGGGGTTAATCCCAACCCGTGCAGGAACAGACCAGGAATATGGGAGTTCCAGGGATAGTGAAAACTCCTGGGAAAAGCAGGATGTCACTGAATTGTTGCCACCTTCAGCTGTGGTGACACATGCAGGGCCCAGACCCGAGCAGTTCCCAACGTGGGAGCAAATCCAAATGCAAGCCCCAGCTCCCGGCTCACTTGGCCTTGTTGATGAAGTGATAGGCCTCGTTCCAGTGAGCCAGCAGGTCCGTGGTCTCCTCGTCGTACACGCGGATGTTGTGATACGCGAAGAGCCCGGGGAAAAAGTTGTCGATCTCCCTGGTCACGTTTAGGATGTAGTCGATGCTGCGGAGAACGAGAAGGAGAGCAGAGCTGAGCTGTTGTGGCCACGAAAGGGGAACGGAACCGATGGACACGGTGGATCATGGCAGCTCTGAGACAGGACGTGCTGCAGGGTTGCAGCAACAGCCCCAATTCTGACCCCTTGGGACAGCCGGTGACAAGTCACACAGTGACCAGAGGACCAGTCCATTCACACAGGGACCGCAGGGCCGCTCCATCCACCCGCTCCCAGCACTGCCACGCTGATTCCTGAGGAAACCGCAATCCTGCAAGGGATTCACCCAGGCAAAACCTGGGAACAGCAGCCAGGAAGTCACAATTTCCAAACCCAGGCATTTGCCACAAAACCCTCCTTCTCTTTCCAATGAAAAATAGGAAGCGAGAGCCGCACGGTATCTCTCAAGTCCTGCCAAATATTACAGCAGGGTTTACAACATACCAGGGAGTGAATGCCCATATTGATTTATCTTTATCATCCAGACAAATCAAGGGCACAGGATATTTATTGCAGATTTTTTCCAGCTTTGACTTTTAGAAACTGCATTTCAAGATGCTTTCACCACAGGATCAAAGTATTAACGTGCTGCCTCATTTACTGGTTCAAAGGTGTTCAGACAGCAATTCCCAAGGACTCCAAATTAAACATTTTCAGTCCTGCTGTTAAGCCATATTTTTCAGTTTCTCACATGGAAGCTCATGGACGCCTTAGGCAGGCAGCTAATATTTAGATGCAAAATTCTCACTTGTCTAAAACACGTGAAGGAAAATGAAGCCAGGAAGGGCACAGGGATGAGCGCGGTGAGAGATGCCCTGCAGACTGCTCCTCCCCTGGAAGCTCTGCTCCGTTTAGACAGTTTTGCCCGAGCTTGGCCCTGTGCTATTTATTCCATACATCCTTCAGGAATTCCCCCCGGCACAGCCACATGTACGTTCATTCACACTGCTCCACAATGGGGTATTTTTTGGAGACCTCGAGGTACATAACAAAGCTCCTCATTTGTAACCTCCACTCTACGTGTGGTAGAAACGAGGTAGAAAAGATTTCTTGATCCAGGCCCTGGTGGCAAGTTACCCGCCGTAGTGGCAAGCGGACCCAGATCCTGCAGTCTATGAATGTCCTAGGTCATCTCTAGAGACCTGGATGCAAGTTAAAGACAAATGATCCAAGGTTTCCAAGAGGCTAAGGAAGTGATAGGAAACTCACCCGGAGCCCTGCAGTTCCTCGAGGTTGGAGGCGTTCCACTCGGAGCCCTGCAACGGCAGCAAGAGAGACACGAGAAACATCTCAGAAGAGCCAAATGCTGCTGCCCCTGTCAGCAGGGATGAATCCACGCAGAAACACTAGAATTTTTAACCATGGATTAAATAGAGAAGGGAAGTGAAATGCTGAGCATGGCTGGGATCACAGGTGCATGAGAAGCAAGGCAAATCCTGAAAGTCATGGGGTAATTACACTTTGGATCCCATCTGTCCCTGCAAAACAGGGCAAAAAGGGTATATAAACCACCTTTTTGGACGGTTTGTCCATCTGACCCAAATATCAGCATTTCCTATCAAGCTCTCAAGGCAAAAAATGTGACATAAAGGGCACAACTATGCTCCTCTCCAATAAGTCTTTGTTCCAGATGTCAGGGCCTGGTTTTGCTTGGAGTTCCATCTAGTGGCAAAGCACTACCAGAAACAGACACCTCGGCTGCTGCAAGAGCTCGAGGGCTCCAGCCTTCCTCTTCACACAGCCTTGTCCAGGCCTAAGGAAGTGATCGGCACATCCAAGGAAAAGAACATAGTGATGTGAGTCAGGAGAGGGGCACGGAGCTGTCACACCAGAACAGCGTCCAGAGCTAGAGCCTCTCTGCATCTTAAAACAAAATCTCCCTGACCAGAAATGCAAAGTGAGTGTACAGAGCACTTGAGCTATGCCATGGTCTGCCCTGAAACAGGATGAATCTGCCAGAAAAGAACCTCAAAAGTGTCATAAAAAAGCGATTTTTAGAGGAAAAAAAATGGGTTCCTGCACTGCGGGCTTTGACAAGCAGTAGGGGCCCCGGGGCAGAGACTGTCCAAGGCAAGACAACAGGCTGGTTCGTGCTGCAGAGCTCAGCCCTGAGCCCAAGCCGAGCTTCTCCTAAGCCCAGGGTCACTCCCACGAAGCCTCCAACCTTCCCAAGGCTCCCGACACTGCAGCTTACCAGGTACAGGTGGTCGAAGATCAGAGAGGGTTTGTCCATCTGACCCAGGATGAGCAGCATCTCGTTGTCTATAAATTCCTTGAATTCTTTCAAGTTGCAATTCATGTGTTTCTCCAGCTCGTTTCGGATCTATAGAGCAGAAAGAAAGGATGCCACCTACAATCACGTCTGTTCAGAGAAATATTTGCTGGCAATTCTCCTGGCCAGCGAGGCTCCCGCGGGCATCCTGTGCTTCATTAGGGAGAGCAGGAAGGATCTGCCCTTTGGGCAACCTCACGACCTGGCATCTCTCCAGCATCTCAGGCCCTTGGATTTAACAGCTCTTAATAAAGCTTCAGATCACACCTCAATACAAACCTCCCCATTTTGGGGTACCTGCTTCTTAAAAGTAATTTAAGGGACAATAAGTCATTCCTTGGAGAGCAGCTAACATACAAATGTGAAACCCTTTAGCAAGAAATGAATAATGGTGGCGAGTTAAAGGAAAATCTGGAGATTTGCAGTATTTCCCCTTTCTAAAATGTCAGGGCACAGATACACAGCGCTCTTGCTGCAGTCAAGGTGTTCTCAGCTCATGCCTCGACCCCGTAAAGCTGCTCTACACAAACACCTATCTGAACCTCGCAGTTCTGAGCTTTAAAAAGTGCTGCAATTTAACAGCCTCCCTTGAAAAACAAGCAAAAACAAGCCCAAAAGCACCGTTACCATTTGCCCTGCGGCCAGATGTATTTGCATCACCCTGGGGAACAGATCCAATCTGTTTCCTGGACCTGATTCCCCATCCGCAGTGTCACTAGCAAGATCTTCCCTGCAAACCACTGACAACAGACCCTCAATATTGAAGCCGACGGCGAGAAGGGAAGATTCTGTTTGCCCACATGTGCTACAAGCAGCTGTAATGCAGGTATCGTCCCTAGTGCCACTCTGCTGGCAAAGAACCGGGCATTTGGCACTTCAGAGTCAAACACTTGTTACTAAGGACTTGAAATATTTACTCTGATGTTGCTATTACGCTCATTTTCCTGATGCAGACACAGATGTGTAGCAAAGCCTTTAAGCCACAGCTGGGAATGTGTCTCAAAAGCCAGTGACACCTAGTCATAGGGTGCTCCTTCGTTAATGCAACACAGAAAAGAAGGATAGGGGGAAGAATAAGCAATAGATTTTCTACTTGCCTCCTTGGAAGTCACATTTTCCAGGTCTTTGCTCATCATGATGCTCCGGAGTTTGGCTTTAATGAGCCGTTCTGTTCGCTCCCTTTCAGTTGGCCTAGGAGGGAAAAGGAAGGGATGTTCCCAGCAGCAAACGCTCTCCAAGGATATGCGAGCAGAGTGCCAGGAAAGACTCAGGTTCAGCAAATTGATCAAAATAACAGGAAAAAAACAATCAAAATAAAAACAAACAAACATGAGGACGCTATGAAATGAAAGGGAACGAGCCCCTAGAAACACAAAAGGGAGAAGGGGAGGTTTTCTCGTGAGCCAAGCTGGAGTTTTCTAATCAAACTCAGGACTAACTTGTCAACAAAGAGGGCGGGTGAGTCCGGGCGCGTGGACTCCAGGTCCTGCATCGCGTTCCACTCGTTGATGCAGCTCTGGTCGGAGCTGATGCAGCTTTCGTAGTACGTGGCCCACACCAGGGCCATTCCCCCGGGGAAGTAGTTGTACCTCCTGGCGACCTCGCAGGCTTTGTGGAGGATCTGTAAGGCAGACCTGCAGAATCGGAGCACAAAGTGAGCAGCAGAAACACACAGAGCAGGATCTCAGGGGCTTGCACAGAGCAAAATGCTTTTCAGTTTTGTTTGCTACAGGTTTGGGGTGCAGATTTTCTATTTTTCTTCTTTATTTGGGGGGGAAGAGCTGCAAATTTATTGCATCTGAGTTCAGAGAGGGCACAGGCTGCACCTCAGAGGCCGCTCAAGACCTGCTCCAAAGCAGAGCTTAGTATTTTATTGCCATCAATGGGCAAAACAAGGCACAAATCACTCTGGGATCTAATCGCTAGCTATCTTGTAAAGCCAGACTAAAGAAAAATAAAGCACATGGACAATTTTCAAACCACCTTCAGCAAGGATTCAAATGTGTATTTACCAGCATTCTTGATCCCTGACACGCTCCAGGGACAGAGCCCAGATTGGGTCATTTGTTTTCGTAAATTCTAGCATTAATTTTTCCTCCCCCTCTATATTCCCCCCTACCTCCTCCTTTTTTTAAGGCTGAAGCTATTAAACTGACTACGCAACCACATCTAAAGCTACCAACAGGAGCTCAAGCTCACAAATGACAGGAACACGCGATTCATTTCTGTACCAAATCATCCCTAATGCGACGTCCTCCCCCTACAGCTGCATCTCTGGCCTCTCGGATGCTCCAGGAACAGGGATCTCATTAAGCTCCAGCAGGAGCCGTGGCTGGGCCAGGACCCGTGTGTTTGGCAGAGCAGCGGCCAGGGTTCCTTCAAGGAGGAATTTCCTGGCGCGGCCGCTGCTGATTCAGCCCTCTTTGCTCCAGGGTTTTGGAATCGCTGCAGGCTGAGGGGCGGCAGAGCCGAAAGGTGAATGTGAGCCCGGGGCGCCCGCAAGGCAGGATCGCGCCGATGACACGGGGCTGACATGGGCTCACGAGGCTCCGTTTTCCATCCAAAACATCCACAGGGAGGAACAGCAGAGTCTGCAGCCTGAGGATTTCAGGTTGGTCCTTTGTTATTCACCTCATTAGTGCCACTTCCCAGTGTCTTTATATTAAGGAGCAGAGCTGCTCTGAGGAGATGCGGAGGAGCCTCCTTTGGGATCGCACTCCCGGCGCCTTCTCAGAGCTGCTGACACAGGGAAGAGGCATCCCTACTGCAGCTTGCTAGGTACTAGTTATGCACAAAGCTAAAATGCAGTTTGTTCATTTAATTTACTGCAGAAATGGCAGCCCCTTCCTCGCACAGCTCATTAACGTACGTACCACATGGCTTGCACCGACACCGGCTTGAAGATGTGCATCCTGCCCGCGGTGCTCACGCTGAAGCCGCTAAGAGAGAGAGAGAAATCCATGACAAACTGCTCCCCGGCATCAGGAGCTGCTCCGTGAGCAAGGTAGCTCTGGGAACACGGACACAGCACCGCAGGCGGAGGCAGGGATGAGAGTTTGCAGCACCTGATTACCCAAATCCTCCCCAATACGGATGCCAAGTGACCAGCTTTCCCTGATGAATTATAATCCCACCTCTTGGTTGGCATTTAAGGAAGCTCTTACTGGTATTACAGGTCTCGCTAACAGTATGAGGGCAGCAAGAGGGAAAAAAAACCCTCAGTGACTGCATAAGAAGACTGCGGTGATTGGAATTTCATTTGCAAGGTGAGAGAGAATCCCTCCTAGAGCAGCCCCCGGTAAAAAAAGGACATTCACATTTATCTTTTAATGTGATTCCTTACCCATCGCCATCGAGGTGGATTTTAGTATCGCTCCACAAGCGCAGGACCATTCCTATAGTGCAGCTTTTACTGCAAGAGAAATGCAGAGTGTTAAAAGTAGGCCACAGTGTGGCCACCCTGGTATGTTAAATTATGAATACCCTTTCATTTTTAAAAACTCAAGTCTTGTTCTAGGAACTGCTAGCAACACCTCAGGCCATTTAATACATTTGCACACAGGGGAATCAGCAAACTGGAGCTTAAAGGTTAATATTCACATGCCCACGGCTCCACGGGGCTGGAGCAACGAGGGGCTGGAAGCAGCAGGCACCAAACGCCTCTTCTGCACCCTCCACGGCAGCAGGAACTGCAGCATCTGCTCCAGCAGCTTCATCCTCCTCCCGGGCTCCAGGCAGGAATTCCAGGACACAGATCGCAGCGACCAGGCTGCAGATGCAGCTCCCAAAAGCCAGGCACAAGGAAAACCTCGGGGGTGGCAGAGCAGCCACCTGCCTGTCCCAAAGGGGACCCCAGAGGTCCTACAAAGGGCCCTGTTCCATTTTCACTTCATCACTTTGGCCGGTAGAAAAATACCAAAGGGACTTTATGAGTTTACCTAGTCCAAAGGAACCCCTGCGTTTCGGAGGAGCAGTCTCAAGAGAAGTGTACTCTAATGGGAACTTTCAACGAGTAAATAATTAAGCTGCCAAGATAGTAAACTTTTAAAGGAAATCAGCATGCATACGACAGCAGCAAGGTAGCACGGAGCTTTATCTATTTATTTTTAAAAGCCTTCAGCCTCTTTCTGCATCAGATCAAAGGAGCTGATGGGCCGGTTTGAACACACATGTGGACAATGTGCACTCTGGGGCTTGGCAGGGAAAATGGTTTTTATTAAACACATATAAAGGGAATAAAAGCCACAAAGGTGCCCAACTAGTCAAACTGTGAGCAATTGGGACCCTTAGAGCCCAGCAGTGACACTTGGACCACGGGGTCCCTCAGTAAAGCCACTAACGACAACAGGCTTCATCCTGCACGACGCTTCTCCTTAATTAACAAAAACTTCGTCTTTCAGGGGAAATAGTAATGGAAACAGCAGCCAACCTTAATGTTAGAATGGATTTGTCATTTGGTAAGCAGCCAGCTCCTTAGGGAAAACTCCTGTTATCTGGGGGAAGAGAGGACGGAGGAAAGAGGGGCTGGGCTGCTTTTCTTTTTTTAGGAATCCGCATCTAGTTGGTTATTTCCAAAACAAAACAGTGCAACATTCTGGATCCACAAAGATATCTAGGGTTTTTCATTCTGCACTTGGAATGGGAACGTTTCAAAACGCACGTGAATTTACGGAGCTGAAATTTGTTATTGTGGTTTGTTCTACCTCACCCCCTCCAGGAACCACAAAGTTGTACAGGAAACGAGGGGGTTTCTCGTTAAAAAGCAACGTTTGGGCGTGCGGGAAGGCCAGCCTGGCCCCAGCCCTACCTCTCCTTGCTGGAGAAATCCACTCCAAGCAGGATGTTCTCCTCGGTGTCCTGCCGCCCGCTGCTGTACACCACCACCATGTACCGCACTCGGTCCGTCCACACGCTTTCCAGCCGCACGGCCTGCAACGGGGCACCAGCTCTGCACCCAGCTTTGGCATCAGCATTACTGCTGCTACCCACAAGGATTTTTTGAGGTACCCACTATTACTTTTTATTTATTACAAAATCCAACCCGAATTTTCTTCCAAAGTTTAACTAGGAGATTTGCAGACACATTGGTCACGCACTCAACGGGAAATAGAAGCCAGCTCAGAGGTTTCTTGCACTCCTGCACGTGTAGTTTGCAAGGACTTTTCTGCAATGACTTTGTGCCCTCTGCAGATTTCTTTAAAAAAGGAAGCCTGGCCCCATTTGGATGCAATTCCAGGACGGATTTAAAATAAACCAACCCCAAAGCATCCAGCAGCTCTTCTGCATTAGTTTGTGAGCTGACTGGAGAATCAAACTTACCAAAGAGTTTTGGCCACATCAGCTTCCCGACCCACTCCTAGGTGTGAGGAGCAGCCCAAGAAGTGGGGCAGGACTGTGCAGTGGGACCAGCCACCAGCACAGACCTCCTTTGGCTTCAGCTCCCTGCGACCCCTGGATTTGTGGGGGTTTTTTGTGAGCTCCTATGGCCTATTCCAAACAGCTCCAGGAGAAAGAAGGGCAGCACAAGACACGGCTCCTTACCAGCTTGATTCTGTCCTCGCAGCGGAGGAGGTTGATCATCACCTGGAGGTGCTGGGGCAAATCACCTGCAGGGAAAGCAGGAAAATAATCAGAAAGTCCCATTTGCCACCCTAGGAATGGGCATAGCCTTGACTTCCAGCGGAACGGGACATTTCTCTGAGTCAGAAAATGCCACTCAAGGGAGGCCAATGGAGCCCTGCTGTCCCAGAGAATCCCAAGAGAAGGAAGCTGCTTGGATGAGTGAAATGTGGCTGAGAGAACAGGGCTCTGCAGGTACCACCTATATGGTGACCGCTGGCACCAATGATGATGCTCTTCCAGCCACAGCATCTTGCAGAAGGCAGAAAATTGTGTGTGCTGAAGGAAGAAAAGGCAGGAGGGACATTCTGATTAAAAAACAAATTGACAAAGAATAATGACAAAGAATAAAGGAGAGGTTTTAACTCATGAAACAAATGCAGTATCGTGGGTGAAGCCCCACTGGGCACAACTGAACATGAGAAACTTCCGAGCAAGGCAGGAGTGGCCCCATTTAGGTGATGGATCCTCCCATCTCCAGCAAGGGGCCCTTCACGCAGCAGGTCCCATCGGACCCTCAGGGGTGGCTGCATTCCTGCTCAGTGAAAACAAGCTAAAGGAACAAAGAATCTGCGAGAAAACAAAACAGCCCCCATCTAACGACTGAGTAACGCACTCATAACTTTCCAGGCGAGATAAAATTCCTTCCGTAGGATGTTTTCGGGGTCTATGAAATTGCTGACAATCGAAAAAGCCCAAAGCCAAGCTCGGTGTTCCAATGGGCTCTTTGTGCTTGGAGTGTTTACGGACACACAGTACCACACTGTGCCGTTCCCACACGCTCCTTCGCCCTAAACGCCCCGATCATCTCGGTTCTTTTTTACCCCAGTAGTCACTTATTCTAAAATTGTCAACGACAGAAGGTATAAAAATACAAGAGAGGTAAAATTCACTTCTTCTAACCACGTATCTGCTTATCTGTTCTAATGCGCTTTCGCTGTGCAAGTCTCTATCATTTCTTGGCACACTGGAAATAAAAGAGCGAAATAAGGCGCATTCTGAACGCAGGACACATTCCTACAGGGCAAATTTTGATGCATTGACTGAAAAATGGAATTCCTGAAACCAGGAGAGGGAATATGAGGAGCTAAGAAGCATGTGCTGTGCCCGGAGACCGGAGTCCTGCTGGAATGTTCCTCACTTTAGTGGCAGCACCGAAATGAAACCCGGCAAGACTGGGGCTTTCCAATGCAAAGAGCAAATTCCTGCTCCAGCCACATGCCCAAGACAGCGGCAAACACTTAAACAAGGATCCAATAACCATATGGGGCCGCGAGGAGCAGCTCTGGGACGCGGTTTAAGGAATTACCTGCATGTTTGTGCGGGTGCTGGAGGCTCCGCTGGCCCTGGGAGCTGTTTCCTTGCTGCAGGAAGAGGGCTGCTCCTTTCACCATGAAAAAGCTCTCGCTCAGGCTGGAAAACAAACGGCACGGGAAGTGAAACGAAAGGAAACAGCAGCGAAACGCGGCTTAAAAACACACGGGAAAAGCAGGATTTGCCACAGGATGCTCTTCCCAAAGGCTGACCACCCCCTTGCCGGGCAGGTTTCCAGTGTTCTTCACCCCAAATCGTGCCGTTTGCAGCAACGTTGCAGCCTGGTTGTTGCAGGACGTGTTTGCCTGAGCCCTCACGTGCTAGAATTGACTTTATCATTCGATTCTGCAACTCCAAACCAGTGCAGAGCAAGACATTCTACACGCTTAGAACTGTAAAATGACTTGAGATCAAGTCCTGAGTCAATCCCGTCCTACGGATTTCATTCCAGATTGCTCTGGAATGCAGGAACAGGAACGCGTGGCCGCAGCTCCCTGGAGGTTTCAGGGCGATGGGAGGGGAAGATGAAACCTGCACATCCTAAAGAAAGGAAACATCTCCAAATGCGGAAAAGCAACCAACATCACAGCAAGGACGTGGCTTTGCCCTGCTGGGAATGACTGTCCCGGGAAATTCTGCTGCTAACAGGGCAGGTCCCAGGATGTGCAAACGCAGAACTGTATTTCCACAAATCACACAAAACAGGCCCGAGAACATGAGTAAAGAGAGGACTGAACTAAATCAGTAGCTGCAGAAAGAGGCAGGACAAATCTAATTACACAGGACTGCCCGGGAGCAGTTTAGAAATAGGCTTGGGCCAGAGTGGTGAAGGGACGTTTCCCACAAGCCGGAAAATCAGCGTTTACGGAGCCCCCTTTTAGCTGCTTCTAGCGCCCGAAATGCAGGGCAGGGACCCGCACACGGACCAGTCTGCGCCCCCAAACCCAGCTCGACGTTAATTACTGCCTGCAATTACTATATATAAACATGAGACGGGGCCACACAGGGTTACTCAGGCTGCAAGATCCCACAGGAGCTGCCGCTCCCAGCATCTTCCCTGTTTTCTCCAGAGATTTTGCCCCTGCAGAGGAGGGAGCATTCTGGCCCCGTCTCGTTATGGGATCCAGTTTTTGCCTTTGGTCAACACAGCCAAGATCCTCTGAGACAGGAAGGCTTTGCCACAAACTGCGCTAATTTTTCAGCTAAATCCTCAAGGTGCAAATTTCCCAAGTTTAAATTTGAGATTTCATTAAAAAAAATGTGAACCAAAATCTCACCCTAGGCTCCAGCTTTCCAAGCCCTATCCGGGATCCACAGGCACCTCCAGCCCCTCTCCGGACTGCCCAAAGGAGCTCCCTGCACTGGGGCTCGCGCTCCGGCGCCCGCGGCCGGGCGGGAATCGTGCTCGTTCCACCCGTCTCCGGGGAGGAACCTCGTTTTCCTCTCCCGGCAGATGGTTCGTGCTGACAGGAAAGCGTTTTACAAGGCCAGAAGTCACAGAAAAGCAGTGAAATCAGTACAACGTAAAGAGACCTCTGGTTTCTTTTCCCAAATAACTCACGGGATCCCTATCTCAGGAATTCAGGGAAAGCGATAGAGATGTCCCTGAAGATACTCTTATCCCTGCTCAAATCCTGATGGAGATTTCCACCAAAGCAGCAAACGTGGGAGAGAGACGAGTCCCTCTCCAAGGCAGCAGGGATTGATGCTCTGGGGGCTCTCCAGTACTTGGGAAGCTCCGTGGAAGCATCACTGGCCACAAGAGACCGTTCCCCATGGAGGACAGGGAGAAAAGGACAAGCCCACAATGGAACTGCTGTCCCCACGCATTCATGTGCGTGGAAACGAACCTCAAAACCAAGCCCGTGGGCACAGCAAGAGGCTTTTCCTTCTCCATCCCAATCCTAAAACGTTTCCCAGGTGCCACCCCTGCTGTGGAACAAGCCCCTGCGCGCGGTTCCCGCTCCCTTATCCCAGCGTTCCTGCATGGAACACACAGCAGGAGCAGGGCAAGCCGGAGCGCAGCTGCCTTGCCAAACCTGTGCCAGCAACACCCCAGCTCCCTTAAACCCCCAGGAAAAACAGCAGGAAAAATACAATTGCTCAAGCACAGCCCGAGTTCCAAACTTCCAAAGCAGCAATAAATACCCCCACAAACAGCATTTGTTCGCAGCATAAAGACAAGTGGCTTATACATACTAATTTGGTCTGGTTTTCTTTGCGCAGCAGAAGCATTGTGCTGGCCCCAGCGTCAGACAGAAGTCAGTAAATTTGAGAAGATTCATAACGAGCTGTAAAACTCACATCCTTTGGCTTCTAAGCCCATTAAAAATAAAAAAGGAGGAAAAGAAAGCGGCGACCGTATATTCCGCGAGGAGCAGGGAAATCGCGGCTGCCGCTGCTGCTCCCCAGGAACTGGATGATTCTGCAGAACACTCTGTCTTCCCCTGATATCCTGGCTTGAAAAAGCACTTGTCCGAACACATCCTGATGAAAGAGGGCCATTCAAAAGGGGAAAAAAACAGGCGAGCGCCACTAATCGCTGCCTCCTACGGCCACTGGGCTGGCCGCTTCCTCCCCAACGCGGCACCATCGGAAACTCCACGTTGACCAGAGCCTGTTGGGTTTTGTTTGTTCCTGCATGCGCAGATGGTTCCCAGGTTGGAGTCGGGCTTTTCTCCAGGCCCCCGTGAGCCCCGTTTGAATGGGAAATCTCCGGCGGTGACAATGGTGACAATCGCAGCACGGGAGGAAGCGCCGCGTTAATGCGCTCTGCAACCCTCCAGCTTGGGGGGATTCTCATACTAGTCTCCTAAGGATTCCAAAATCCCATTAACTAAAATGGGAAGAGGGCAGAATGGAGACCCACCAGCCCTGCGCTCAGTTAATGCAGTAAGGCCCAAACGGGCTGTTTTTGCACCCAAAACCCTGCAGAGCTCTGGGTAGCATCCCCTGAGCTGTAACCAACTATTTTTATAGCTGTTGAGCGATGAGAAGTCCATTTAATGTGGCTGGATCTACACATTACAGCTCTGCTCTTACAAACCAAGCAAGTTACTGCCGAGTTCTCCCGTTTCCGAGTTCATTCGAGTTTTCCCTGCCCGGGTGACCCGCTGGGTGCTGGCACCGCTTGGAGCTGCTGCCCAGCCCTGCCTGGCTCTTCGGCCACTCAATCTTTGCCAAATTAAGTTCCTTAATTTCCCATCCATTAAGGGAACAAAACGTATATGCGGTGGGGAGACAGGGAAGGTCACCCGTCCATTGGATCCGTGCCAGAGTGCATCGGATCCTGCCTCCGGACTCACCCACAGCAGCTCCCCAAAAGGTGACATGACAAGAGGGGCGACTCCGACTCACGCACGACCCTTTCCTTGTGCTCCATG
The DNA here is from genome assembly GCA_034781795.1 of Crypturellus tataupa. Classification (NCBI taxonomy): domain Eukaryota; kingdom Metazoa; phylum Chordata; class Aves; order Tinamiformes; family Tinamidae; genus Crypturellus; species Crypturellus tataupa. The sequence goes on along the minus strand of JAWLRI010000333.1, from coordinate 1,405,827 downwards.
AAGCTGCACCGCTGCAGCCAGCGCTGTAATTTAAGGAAAAGAAAGAGAAAAGGGGGGAAAAAAAGCAAACCTCCAAACCATATTCACTCTTCTCTCAGATTCGGTCCCACGATCACAACGGCGCAAGCGTCCCAGTTCCTGTCATCCCCTTCGCACGGCATCTTCTGCTCAGAGCTTTCCCAAACTGATAAGGTCAGGAAAAAACACGTCTTCCAAGCACCACAAAATGGAAAAAACACTTCCTTTTCCACAGGCCCTTTGATAAGGGGGATGAGAACGGGTGGGTTTTTTCTTCCCTCAGCCTGGAAATGGCCTGGGAGAGGGTGGTACCCCGGGGTGTTCCCAAAACCAGGCCATGCGGGGCCCAAAAAGTGACTTTCCAGAGCAGGTTCCGATGCCAGGACGGGCCCGGGATGCGGCGCCGGGAGCCCCCACGCTCAACACGTGCAAGGATTTAAATTAAAATGTGATTAGAGCCGCGCGGGGGACACGTCCACCCAGCGCCCATCAGTGCCGACGCACCTGCAAAGCCGCGAGCTGCAGCCCTCTGCCAAAACCTCCCACGTGGCTCCTGCTGCACATGGGGAACGTCTGGAAACGGTTATTCTCTGAAATACCATTTTATCGCAGAAACAGGAGGCAGCAAAGCTCTTTCCGCACTCGTGGCCACACTTGGGTGCAGCCGTGAAAAGTCATTCGGACTCCCCAGGATGGAGAAAATTCACTGCAAGGAGAACCCAAAATGCAAACAAGGGAGACAAATGCGATATGAACCCTCGTTGGGCACAAAGAGGGAAGAGAAAACAAGGAATCAATGGGGAAGCCCATGGGAGCTGATATCCTCAGTTAACAGACGGCTAAGGATGTGGATCTGCCCATCCCGTGTGTCTTGGCCCTGTGGGAGAGCAATGGGTCTGCGTGTGGCACCGGCGGCAGGAGGTTTGGGGAGAAAAAGAGAAAAAAAGAGAAAAAATTACTGATATCTCAGCCACCACAACTCCGGGCTCTGCCCCTTGGAGGAGCAAGGGGCTGGGAAGGAGGTGCTGGAGCTGCGGGCCGAGAAAAGGGCAGAAGGAGGGAACAGAGAAATCTGCAGGATTCCCCGTTCCAGCAGAGACTTGCGCAAAATAAGTGAGAACAACTCCCAGATGGCCGGGGAAGAGAAAATTCTAGGAATCCCGAGGACTTTGGTGGTGAAAAGCCAAATAAAATAGATTGTTTCATAAGGAAGAAAAAAAAAGCCGCATTTGCTCATCCCATTAATCAGCGAGTTCAAAAAGGCAGGAGGCTGCCCTGAGCATCGCCCCGCCACGCAGCGCGCTCGGAGCAGCGCATCCAACGGCAAGGAGCATCCCCAGATTCCCACTGAAAGTGATGTCAGTTGGTGAGAGGCAGCGGCTCACGAGGCCGGGTCACATCCCTAATGGTGACATTAGTGGCCATTAAACCGCTGCTACCGACTCATCATTCCAAAGGCAATTCCAACAGCCGTGCTGGATCCGCGGGGCCGGGCAGCGTCAGGCTCTGGATCCCATGGAGGGGAGCCCAGTGCTTCCCACACAGCGCCCCACATTCCCGGGATCCCCAGGCTCCCTTCTCACCAACCCTGCAGCATGCGAAGAACCCAAACCACATCCTGCATCCTGCGCCTTTCCATAAATCCCTTTTTTTCCAGCTGTTGCTGTGCAAGCAGCGGCTGTGGCTGCCAAGGAGGTGTTTGGTGACCACAGGTGCGAAGGGAGGACAGAGCCCAAGGCCGGGAATGCAGGGAAGTGTCTCCGAGTGCGGTCCCTGCTATCCCAGGGTTGGAATATCACTCCCTTTTGAGCCCAGGCTCCTCAGCACGGAGCCTTCATCCCCAGTCGCACCGGCACATCCTCCTGCCCCTGCATCCTTCCCACCCACACTCTGCTTTAACCCTCTCGACTATTTGATATCTTTATATCCACTATTTTATATCAGCTCCCTGATAGAGAGGGAGGCAGCACTGCTGGGAAGAGAAGGGAATAGCAGTTTCGAGGACCAGGAAAGCAGCTTCCCGCAGGAGTGGGAAGGCGGCCGGGAACGCCGGGAGCGCTGCCGGCCTGCAGAACGGCTCCAAAAAAGGCAGCGGAGCCCAGGGAGCACTTGACACATGGGCAACGTGCAAAAATAAAATAAAATAAACCCAGACAGGTCACGCCGGGGAAAAGCAGGGCAAGTAAAGCTGCAGCTCGTCCCAGCACCCCCTCTAGTGTCAAGAGCAGAGCGGGAATGAGCCCAGGGATGAGCGGCACCCCAAAAATGACGGCATTCGGCAGCCAGGGCTGAGCTTGCTCTGCACGGAAAGCTCATAAAAACCTCGGACAATCCCTCCTTCCCACCTTCCCTCCAGGAATCTACTCTCTTTTTGGGCTCAACGGCGTTGGTTTTGCATGGACTGCACCTCCTAAAGCATCAGGGAGGGCAGAGCAAACTCTACAGAGAAAAAAACCCTCTTCCTATTTAAGCCTAAGTAAATAATGGACCCAGTCTGCACCCGAATCCCCCAGAGGCTCAGATAATTTTTGGCCTCTTGCAGAGTGCTTTGGCACTGGGGTTTGACAGGCTGCAGGTGGACACTTAAACTCTGAGAAAGAAAATTCAGCGCTCATTAAAACTCATCAAAAATAACCCCGCATTAAAAGTAAGAAGATGTCTACGAAAGTATCCTCCCCTGCTTCCCATTTCCCAAAACATCCGAAAGGCACTTGTCAGGCTCTGATTCGTATGAGAAATCCCTGACTCACAGATCTTGGCAACTGATTATCAAAGATTAAGGTATTTAAAATCACGAGGTATTTGAAACCAAAATATTTTCCTGACCCTGCTCTTTAATGCCTAAATAAACACCAAATGCACTGCCTTTTACAGAAAAAGAGTGTCAGCACAAAGCCAGTACCTTTGATAACAGGGCCAGGGGATACTTCTGCCAAACTGCTGAGGTTTAGGAAAAAAAATATATATATATTTTTAAGGATTAATTTACAATTCCTACGGGCTGATCACATCTTCAACCTGGCAGCCTCTTGCTGTCGCTTTGCATCCAAGTGGATCCATGACATTGCTCAACTTCAAGCCGGCACCAGATTCCCGGGAAGGCCGTGGCCTGAAGGAGCAGGGAATGAGCGCCCGTGTCCTCGGCTCCTTGTTCCTCGGATGTCCCCGCACGGCCACCGCAAAGCGCAGGGGCCTCAATGCACCCTCGGGGGTGCAACCCCGTGCAACTCCCAAACACAGATCTCCTGGAGTTTAAGGGTAAGGTATCAATAAAGAATTTAAGGAGCTAAAATATAACACGCGATAAAGCACAAGCACCCCAGGAGTGGTGGAAACATCATGCAGCCCAGATGAACCGAGTCTTTCCTCACAAACATGAAGGCTCCTCCTAATTCCTGCAGCCAAGGCAAGAGCAAGCCAAAGCAATGCTCCTTCCAAGGTGAAAATTACCCTATTTTGTCCAACTACAACAAGAAGAGCAGCAGGAATAGAACCGGAGAGCTGGCGAGCAAGCCAGGTTGGAGGAGCACGTTCCTGCCGGAGCTGGTCACGGTGCAAAGCACTGAGGGATGTGGAGGGAAAGGGGCACGGGGTACCTTCTCCTCGGCACATTTTTAAAACAGGAGCAAGTCAAAACTCTCAAAATTGAGAGTTTTTTTTTTTTAAAAAAACACTGAATAAAACTCACCAGATATGACAAGGGTCACTCAAAAGAGCGCTGCAGAATATAAAGGAAATAACGTCATTTTCCAGGCTGCAATGGGAAAAGGGGCTCGGGGACGTGCAGGATCTCGGCCAGGCGCACGAGGAGCAGCGAGGGAGCCCTCCCGTCCCGCCAGCTCCGCGTTATCCGTCCCATGGGACACGGACCCTCAGGATGGGATTTAGCACTGCCAAACAGGAGCCCCTCTTCCCACCGAGTCCCTCGGGATGGAGCAGAGCGTTGAGGCACCCCGTTCCCAGGCCCTCCTGCAGCAGTTTAAGCTCCACACTCCCACAGAAGGAAGCGAGTCCTGGACATCCACAGCCTCCGACCGCGACCAGACGGCCACCGAGAAGTCAATATCGCCAAAGATTACGGAACGAGCGGGCAAACGAGCCCAGTTACGTTTGTAATTCACTGCAGCGAGTTTGTAGTTATGTTTGTAACTCACTGCGGTGATTATCTGGCTGCGTTCGTCACCCGCATCCGAGAAACAGCCACTGATGACAGGACCAGCTGTGGGTGAGATACTTCTTCCAACTCGGTGCAAGGGGCCCTAGCAGCAGGGGATGATAAAACCAAACAAGCACAATGTAATTCCATGAGTTATCTCATTTACCAAGTTCACTTTAAAGCACAAATGCCTAAGAAAACGTAGATAGTGACAGTATCTTTGAGGGAAGACCTGAAGTTAGAGCATCCCCACTCAGTCTGCTTTAAAGCAGGAGCTGTTTACTACTTGTAACTTAAAAAGAAAATAATTTCAGCATGACAGAAACCCTAAGAAAACTAAGACCAGGGAGAAGCAAGAGGAACAGCTGGTTGCAAAATGACGCCACAGGCCACGCTTCCTCCGAGCGCTGCAGGAAGGGGAATGCGCGGCCGATAAAAAACCGCCCCCGCACACAAGCCCTTCCTCTAACCAGAGCCAACGACCAGGCTCGAAGGGAAACGCTCCGAAATCTTGGAGTGGGTGAAAATAACCTGCTCGGGGTGGCAAGGCTGTGCCATGAGCACGTTCACCCCGCGAAGGGGAGCGCGGCAGCAGGACGGGCTCGCGATTCCAGCGGCCCTTCCCGTTCCGACCGTCGGGATCGGGGAGGTCTATGGAGCCCCCGCTCACGAGGCTGCTTGGGGACGGGCAGATTCACCCGTAGAACCACAGGCAGCTCCGACGCTTCTCGGCGAGGCCGTGAATTCCACGCTGAGCTACTGCAAACGCAGAACGACGTGGAACAATTCTGCCACCCCATGGGCACCAGGCAGAGCTTGGAAACTGCTCCGGAGGAGGGAGAAGTTAAAACAAACCAACCCACCAGCCAGAAGACAAAATCCCCCAAACGATCCACCTCCCTGTGCAGAACTTCATTTATTATCTATGCTTGGCCCACGTTAGTGCCACAATTTTCTTCTTGGTTGTGCCCCCAAGTCCACGAATGGCTCTGCACAAGAGGATCCCATTCAACACCAGGTCTACCCAGCAATTTCATTACCGGATTTTTATCCTGAAAATCACCCAGGCCAGTGCAGCGCCAGGGAGCTGCAGGAAAAAGGTTAATGGGTCTCGGGGTATAAAGTCAGTGTTTTGCTGGCCAGGAAAGGAAGTTTCACCTTTTAAATGTGATCTCGCTGCATCCACCCGCCCACGATGGATGAAACTGCAGTGCAAAACAGCTACAGAGAGATGGGAGCCCCCAAACCCAGCGCGGTCCCAATGATTTATCTTTACATGGAATTTATTTGTAGTGAAGAGGAAGAAGCTGCAATTCCTCTTTCAGGAGAGCCAGGAAGAGATTCTCGTACGGACACTGGTAGGTTAAATATTGCTGGTTAAAACCCCATCAGAGAGAGCACAAAGCTAAAGGTGTGATGCTGCTGCCACCCTCAGCGGGTCCCACCTTCAGCCCCGAACTGCACAATGAGCTCACGGCCAGGCTGGGAGCAGAACCAAGAATCCCCAATTTCGCTTTAACTCACACAAAATGTGCTCTGATCCAACCTGCTTTCTCATTCAAGACTCAGTATCCAACCTGCTTTCTCCCAGCCTGGCCTACGGATCCACCAGGCTGGGACACAAAACTGACCACCAACAGTGTCTGTTTTACCCCTCTGAAACAGCACGTCTCAAGAAAATGAATAAATACAGAAAAACACCAGCTCCAGGCAGCAGCATCCGTGGCTTTGCTTCCGTCTTAAACCAGGACAACCGAAGTAGGAAGCAGGAACAGGGAGAAGAGCAGGAGCCCGTGGAGCCCTGCGGCGTTTTTACCCTTCCCCTCTTGGACCAGGGCTTGCAGGTCGGGGACAAGGGCTGCCGGGGCTGATTGTTTGGGATTGTTTGTTTTCCCTTTTTTCATCCTTTTGTGCTGAAGGAAGCAGGACGCATTCCCATTCCCAACAGCCCAGTGAAATTCCCGTTTCTTCAACACCCGGGAACCAACAGAGCTTTCTTCCCTGCCGTTCCCAGGCGTGCAGCCCTCCGAATATCCAGCCTCGGAGCAGGCAGGCATTGAGCGAACAGCCTTGTGGCCACATCGCACGAGCAATTCCCCCGTTTCTACCCACAAGGGATAAACAAGCCCTCCTGCAGACTCCCGGTGCATTAAATGCTCGTCCCAAAACCAAACGGATAAGGGAAAGACCATCCCCAGTGTCTAGAGCTCTGCGTGCTGCAGGTCTCGCCATGCAGCCCAGTGCAGGCAGCTGCCCCAAACTCTGGTCCTGGCTGAAGATTAGGAGCAGGAGGGACACGGCACACGGATAACGCCGGTGGGAACAACGTGCAGAGCCGCGGGGTCCTCTTACCTCGCGGTGAATTTACGGTCCTCATCGCTGCCGACCTCCAGCTGAGGGGGAAAAGAAGGAGACAAGCGGTTACGCACGGCTTGGGAACAGCCTCACGCACCACCACGGGCGCGAGGGCTGCAATAAAAGGGTTTTGGTGGCTCCCAGGGCGGGGAGAGGAGGAAACGTGCGTGTTTCCCCCCAATTCCAGGGATAAATGAGACTCCCGAAGCACATAAGCATCCAGCGTGCAGGGAGATAAAGGGGCTCACAGGGATATGGAAGCAATTCCCAGTCTTGCAGGTTGGTCCTAGCTCAATTTGGAGCTCACAAACTGAGATGTCACCAAGGGGACACACGAGCGCACGCGAGAGCAGGCTCTGCTAAGAGAGTCGGGCTCTTGTGAACCCCAGGGATTTACTAAAACAATAACTTTTTCCCTGGATATGAGCAGAAGTTTTGCATCTGGAAGCCAGTGTGGCTTTCCAGGTGGCAGCACTAATCCCAAAGGATTATTTCCCTTAAAAGAAGCCTGGGAAAGCGCTTCCACACAGCTCTGCTTTCCAACCACATCCTTGAGCCTCTCCAGCAGCTTCTGCACAAGAAGCACTTGAAGCGAATAAACAAAAACATCGTATTATAGCTCATTTCTCATAGAAACAGCTAGACAGAGCAGTGCAGGAGGGTCCACTCAAAGCAAAGGGCTCTCCAGGAAGGCTGCTCTGTGAGATCTTGGAGCCCTGCAAAGCAGAGAGCTCAGAGAAAGCCCTGAAATACGGAAAAACCTTCCTTCAGGCTTGCACCATGCTGGACACCAGAGCCTACGTAACGTGGAGAGACACAAATCCATGAGAAAGCGGTTTCCCAGGTCTAGGGCTTGGGACACATTTCATCATTCACAACAGAACAGCCTAAAACCTGCGTCAAAGAGGGCTCCAATAAGGGTGGTTTGGTAAAATTCCAAGAGAAGCAAATATTTCCATGTAAAACATTGAAGATTCGGGTTTCGGGTGTGCACACGCGTGCAGGGACGGGGATGTCCCGCATCCCTCGTGTTCCAAGGTTCGGCCATCCGGAGCAGGAGCGCGGGACCAAAAGAAGCCGGAGGAAATCCAGGAGGAACGGGAGCGCCGGGGCGGACACACGGCCCCGCGGAGGCAAAGGGAGGCGCCGGCCCCATGCAGGACGGCAGCACACGGAGGAGCGCGTAACGCTCCAGGCCTCTATTTTTGGTTTGTTTACAGCGCGCGGAGCCGCCCGGCCTCCTGCGAGGGCCGACGCGGCCCCGGGCCCCCCTCGAGCAGCCCTCGTGTTTGTTTGGGTCCGTCACGTAGCAACAGCGCAGGGAGAAAACTTCGTTTTAAACAAAACGTGACCGTGAATCAGGGCTCGGCCTGCGCGCGGGGCGACCTCGATTCAACCCGGCCGCCCCTTTGCTGCGGCTCCAAACGCTGCAGCGGGGCCCGGGGGCCGCAGCAGCTCCTGCAGCAGCAGCTTGGCTCTGCGGATGGATATTCCCAATAATGTTCGGCCACCAACCGGCTCCAGCGGGCACGGAGACATCAGGGCGCACGTGTGAGCCGGCAAACTCACATTAACCAGATTCTCCTTGGATAAAACTCACATTAACCAGATTCTTGGATAAAACTCACATTAACCAGATTCTCCTTGGATAAAACTCACATTAACCAGATTCTCCTTGGATAAAACTCA
>JAWLRI010000333.1:1368103-1393203 GCA_034781795.1 Crypturellus tataupa | reverse complement strand
CCGTCCGGAGCTCCTGAGGGCACCCGCGACCCGCGTCGCGGTCCCCGTCCCCAGCGAAAGCAGTCGTGTAAAATCCACCCGCCGGCCTCGGGACGGCAAATGGGCATCACATCCCCGTTCCCCTCGGGAACCGCCGGGATCCCCAAGTTTTAGCTATTATCCCTCTTGGGAGGGAGGCCAGAGACTAAACGATGCTGCTAAAAAGATGTAGCCCCCCCGCCTGGCGCTTTGTCCTGTGTCCCTGGGGTGACGCTGCCTCCTCGTCGCCCAGGTCCGGGCTCCGTGGGTGAAGCACTTCATCATAACTCACCACCCCGAGTCGGGAATCTACAACTCGCCCTACATCATCCCGGGGTAAGACCTGGCACAAGGAGGGGGTTTACGTGCTGCATTTGTGGCGCTTCCTACGGCGCCAGCATTGCAGGATGGGGCAATCGGCCACTTTGCAAATAGCAAGTTGGGATCCCCTGGCTCCGGAGAGGGGTATCCCAGGGGATTCTCCCAGCCCCAGACATAGGGAAATCTGCCACGCGGCTTTAGCCAGCCCGGGGGCTCCCGGGATCGTCGCGTTCTCCGGGGCCGAGCAGCAAACCCGAAGCCGCGTCGCGAGGGTCCCCGTGTCCCCCGCGGCGCACAGGAGCGACCTGACCGTGCTGGGCGGCGTGAACCAGCCGGGCAACTGGAGCGAGGAGAACAGCGCCCGGGACCACAGGGCCATCTGGGAGAGCTGCTGCCGGCTGCTGCCCGCCCTCCAGGTGGGTCCTGCGGCTGCGGGCACCCCAGCGGGCCGGGGGGCACCGGGGGGCCCTCGGAGAGGCGCCGGTGCCCGTGCGGCGAGACGCGGAGTCGGAGCGACGCCGCGCGGTGCTGACGGGCTCCGTGTTGCAGAAAGCGCCGATCGTGCAGGAGTGGAGCGGCCTGAGACCACTGCGGCCCAGCGTGCGCCTGGAGAGGGAGACGGTCGGGCACGGCGAGGTACCGGCCGAGCCGGCTGCGGCTCCGGGAGCCAAAGCTGCTTCTTCCCGGCAGCTCTGTGCTGGGAAAGGCAGCTGGAAAACGGGCAACCGGGGGTCCCTCCTGGTGCCGATCCGCTCTCCGCTCCCGCAGGTGATCCACAACTACGGCCACGGCGGCTTCGGCATCACCGTGCACTGGGGCTGCGCCCTGGCCGCGGCGCGGCTCCTCGGGGACGTCCTGCGGGAGAGGCAGGCGCGCGGCCCCCTGCGCTCCCGCGTCTGAGCCCGCCGCCCCACGCCGCTCTCGTAGCCGTAGCTTAGGAATCCTGGGGGAAAACGCACCGACAAATCACACGGGGCTGCCGGGACCTGCCCGCGGTGCCGGCCGGTACCGTTTCGCTTGCAGGGGACGAGCTCCAAAACGCGGATTGATGCTCTGCGGCCAAGCGCTGCCGCGGCCGGGGATCCGGCTGCAAACGGCGCTGGAACGGCGCATCTGGAAGCCACCTGCGTCCCCCCGGCACCTAATGGGATTTGCCAGCTCCCCGGGAGCCGAAAGCTCCTTAGCGGGACGGAGCCGCGGGGCTCCCGGGGGAGGCAGCGCCGACCCGAAGGCGGCCGCTGCGGTCGCTCCTCGGAGGGTCACGCCGGGACGGGAGCCGGGGCCGCAGCACCAGCCTCGTGCATCTGTCTGGCCCCAAACGGGCTCCCGAGCGGTGCTTTTAGCAGCACGGGGAGGATGTTGCGGCCCCTGCGCTTGCCAGGTTCTAAATATAGCAGAGAACGTGCGCGAAATAGCTGCAGTCGCCTCCGAAACTGCCACCCGCGCGTCGGCTTCCCGTCGGCTCGGCCCGGAGAGGCGCCGGAGCCGGAGCCGGGCTGTGCTGCTCCGCCGGCTGCTCCCGATGCCGTCCCGGATGGAAGAGGCAGTGCCCGGTCGGGAAGCCCGAGCCTACGGCTGCCTGCCCAAGGGAGGAATCGGGAAACAGCTCCCATTCCAACCCCTGGGACTGCAGCCACCTCCAAAACCACGGAACCCAGAGCACAGGGACACACAGGACAGCGGCTGGAGAGGCCGCTTCCCCGGGGCTAACGCTGGAGCCGCCGCAGCCGGATGGAGCAGCGCAGGGCAGGGCCGCAGATCCCGTCTTGGAAAACGCACCTAGAGAGGATTAGGGGGGAATTTTACTTGCATTCTGATTTTGCTGATTGTCTTAAACAGCACAGGTTAAGAGGGGCGCAATAAAAGTTGTATTCCGATATCTTGGCACGATGGTTTCTCTTTTCCCAAACGTTGTGCGTGGCGGGAAGAAGGGCTGTTGACGTCCTGAGTGCAGAAAACCACAGAGGTCCCCGCATTGGGTGGTGACACTACATGATGCTCTGTGATCCAAGGCCTCCCATTGCCGGTTCCCAGCAATAGGGATCTCCGGATCCGCTCTGCAAGGGGCCGGGATGCTCAAAACAGGAGCCAGAGGGACCAGCAGGACAAAACCCAGCACTTACTGCCCCTCCGCACCGGCCTCCGGGACAAGCGCGTTTTTACTGTAAAAACTATTTATTTGTTCAACATAAAATATCTAGTGTGGAATTAAACTATCCAATGTTGTGTCAGGAACAGAAGAACCAAAGGAGTATTTTACAACAAGCTTCGTATACACAAAGTTTTCAAACATTAAAATGTACCCAGCTTAGAAACTGTACATTCAAACACGAGAAAACATTCAGCGTTCGTCCGGCAAGCAGGCAGGAATACGAAATCATCCCATCAAAGCACCCCTGGAGAATTGCTTTTCCCACAACAGCTTGGCACGTTAATGTGTTGGACAGTTAACAAGTCTCTGAATCACACAATTCCCTTTGCTCTCCGTTTTAATTCAAAATTTCCTCTCTTCAGTGTTTTAAATGAAGCTACTATAGTAATTCCTTCGTCAGTGAAAAATACTCGACAGTGTAAAACAATCTTTGGAAGCCGATTATATACACAACGGTGTTGCCATATTAACAAAATATGACTCGTGGTTATTTATAGGCTATCGCGCATCAGCCAAGTGAACGATGGACCTCGGGGAACCAAGTTCCTCGGTGAACGCCCCAAAACGTCCCTCCACGACCGCGCGTTCTGCAGGACTCACCAAGCCGGGACGGCGGCTCCGTCTCTCCAGCAGCTCCCGGGGCTCCGAGGGATTTCGGGGATGCGGGATCAGCTGCCGAGGGCTCCCTGCACCCTCCTCAACTCGACAGATCCAAAGCCCACGAATGTCACTGGAAAACAGGGAGCTTTGGATCGGCCTTTAGGCATCACTGTCTTTAAATCAAAAACCCGGAATATGAAGCTGTCTCGGCAGCACCGAGCTCGGCATTCATAGCGTTATAGACTTCTTTTTTTAAATGCAGGATTGGTATAAAGTGAAAGGCAAAAACGCCTTCCATTTTCTCTTTTAATACTGTAAATGTCACAGGTTAAAAGTGAATTACTCAACAGGATGAAAAGGTTTTGCATTACATAGATATCTACCTGGGAAATACTTTATTTGAAGTAGACCTATGTGCTCGTTTATTAGATATACATACACCTCAGCTAAAACTCTGAATGCAGACTTGGAAGGCCATTGCAATGCAGTCCCTTAAAACTGTTGAATAAAAACAAAAAATAAATAAAAAAGGAAGGAATACGAGCACACGGAGGCTGGAAAAGCAGGATGTGGACGGAAGGTGCTCGATAAGGCGCACGCGGCAGCTGGGCCGTGAAGTGCATGGGCTTCCTGCACTTCATTTTCCCTCTCTCCTGGCCTTCCTGGAGCTTCTACACACGGAAAAGGCAACGAAACCAGCCCAGAGCTGCAGCAGGAGCAGCACCCGGGGCTGGGATCCCCTATGGAGCCCCGTTACTCTCAAACCACCATCAAAATGAAATACTTGCCCCTCTCGACTGCTTCTGGAGTCCTCTGCAGCCACCATCATAAAGCAGTTGTACACATAATTCCACAGAAGATACCCACACGCACGACTTTAACAATCTCTTTGGCCTCTTCTGTTAGTCTGAGGTTCCTCAGGCTCTTTGAGGAATCATCCTTGTCCCTTTCCTTCCTAACAGTTCTTGGATAACTGCACTAGTGAAAGCCGAGCCCTGACTGTGCTCATTTGCTGTGCACAAACATTGACTATGGACTCAGTGACCCACTCCAGCCCCAGAGAAAGGGCCTGGTTCCCAGAATACCTTAAATATTTCACAGTGCACAATTTGTTGCACTCCTACCTATATTTATGTGAGACACTGACCACGTGTATTATTAAAAATGTATTGCTTCCCTCAGCTTGGTGATTGGCATTTAGCCCATCTCACTTGCATTTGGTCGTGTTCCGTAGCTTGGATTCCTGAAAACAGACTGAGATGCGTGGATGAGAAACGTCTCCGCTTCCTCCCTGCGCGTCCACAAGCTCTGGAATCTGACGGATCTTGGACAAGCGAGAAGTCCACACGCACGTGGAGCGTTATCCTCACCTGAGCTCTGTTGCCTCTGCCAGGAAAAGCAGCAGCATCCAAACCACCTCGTGGGGAAGGTGCAATGATGCTCATGTGAGGGTGATCGTGGTGCAGCTCTTCCCGGGATTCCTTTGTTTATGCCGTGATCCCAGCCTCATTCCCGTGTTAGCAGCTCGACCCCACAGCCCACGTACAATCTGCAGCTGCCGAAGAGTCCTGCCTGCTGCCAGGACCCGGAGACACGCGAAGGCAGCTCCATCCCAACGCTGCGAGCGGCCGTGCGGATAGGGCTGGGTCTGTACGGAGAGTTTTGGCTGCACCGCGGCAGGAACACACCTGGGGAACGGAGCAACCTCGTCTGGACCCACGCAGAGAAGCAGAGCGTGCATCTCCACGCACAGAGCGGGCGGCTGGAGCAGTCCTCACCCAGCGACACGCAGGAGCGCTCAGTGTCTCTGGCAACATCAGACAAGTCAAACTCTGCTCCAAACCACTAGAATTTGTATTTCTTCCACCGCATTCCATCCTTGCAGCAAATACCACTCTTCGCTGATGCAAACTACCTGCCTTGGATGGGAGAAACATTCAAAAAACAGGTTCCAAGCAATCTCTTACAGTGCTTTAGCTCCCAAGGAGCAGGGCTCGTGAGCAAGGGAACTATAAAGCGGTGGTTGTTGCTGTTATCACATTTCCTTGTGGTGCCTGATGGCTAAAAAGTGCAAGGCAGGTATCTAATTCATAAAAATCTATCCTGTAGTGTATGGAATCCACCGTGTTCAATGCCAGGTACACAATAATATTAATCTTTTGCTTGTAGGCATCAAAAGTACATTATTTAAATTACAGCTTATACTGAGTTGCATTCAGTTAGCTATTTGCTTGACACGGGACATTTGAAGCTGAATAGCTGACCATGCAAGCACAACGGACTCGAGAAAAACCCTTCTCGCTAAACTTGAAATGGTATCTGGATCAAATGCCTCTTAATACAGAAATATATCTTATGAGTGTGAGCAAAGAGCAGTCGAAACAACTTGCTTCGGTTCGACCCCAAGCTCCTGCAGTTTGGGACATGGCAGTGACAGTGACAGTGGGATCCGCTTCCTGGGGCCCAGGGCTTGGTTTTCCATGAAACATCTTGCTGCGTCGGCCGTTCTCCCGGCACGTTTCATGTCCCGTCATTCCTGCGATCCAGAATCCGACCTGGGGACCCCGGGGGAGTGAGATCCTCTCCCGACCATCTCCTGTCCCCATTCCCGGTGGCTGGACTCCTGCAAGCCCCGGCCTTTCGTTTCGATGGGCAGGAAGCAGGAGGCCACGGCCGCCAGCAGGCAGCACCCGCTGTAAACGGCCAGCGTCAGGTAGACGGAGGATTCCAGCATCACCTGCGGAAGGAGAAGGGCAGGGAATGCGAAAGAGTGTCCTGGAGTCTATCACAGGGAAAAGAACAGAAATACCCCCACAAATACTAATGAAGCGCTAGGAATTTTAGCTACTCTATTGGAAAAAATAGCTAACATCCATTGAGGAGGAATAAAGTACATAGCAAAGATTACACATAGCTAATAAAATATCACTAATAAAAACACTAAGAAAATACCCTAGATGACAGTTGCCATAGATGCTGTTGCCCTTATGTGTTAGAAAAGGTTTAAGGAAGCAGTTTGGGAGTCTGAGGGAGACGGTGTCTGGATTAGGCATTTCTGGATCCTTCTCCATAAATCTCTTCCTAAAGAGCAATTTTCTGTCAGTGCAGCAAGAGCTTCCTTAACCTGAGCTGTGTTCTCTCCTCTGCCTAAGATCTCCTTCTTTGCAAATTTCATTTCCCTTTGCATTGTTTTTCACAATATCCTTTCCTATCACCCACATTTTTGACCAATTTACAAAACTCAAGAATTTGTGATTTTTCCACCTAGACTTCTGCTTCGGAGGGAGGTTCCCAAGTCCTGTTCCTGCAGAGCCTGCCTCCTCCAAGCCTCCCATCTGGCTCTTTCTGCCTACTCCTAAGGTTCTCAGCCCACAGGATCTGTTACCTTCTATCACCTTCCTGCACCAACAGTCTGCAGAGGAGAGGGGTTTTTTACCTGTGCAATAAAGGGGGTTATGAGGGCTCCCACTCTGGCCATGCCACTGCAAGACCCCAGGCCCAAAGCACGAGTGGCTGTCGGATAAACCTGCAAACAAAACATCAGCCCATTAATCCTGAGGAAACCTTCTCCTCTGCCCTCCAACCTCCTAAATCAACGGATATCACTGAGTGGTACTAGACAAAGCTCTGCTAGACAATGACAATGAGGTCAGAACTTACAGGGTTAGGTCCATTGTGAAGACACCATAAAAATGACTTTCCCACCATGTTCTCACGCCCCTTAAATATTCTCATTACAAAAACAACCTCCTTACCTCCGGAGTGTAAACATAAGCAGCCTGAAATCCTCCTGAAATAAAAGCTCTTGCAATGAAGAGCAGCACAGTAAGAACATTTCTGTGAGAATAAAAAGGAGAGCAGTGTTTGGGATTGTTCTATTCAACCTGTTTAACTTGGAGAAAAGTGCAATAAGGAAGCTAAATTTTGTTAGTCCTTTTTTTTTATGATTTTAAATGAACAGTTCATATTTTTTTTTCTGGACCTTTAATATACAATGATGCCAAACAATCTGCATTCCCACACACACATCACTTTTCCAAGTGTACTCATCCTAACTAACAGCTGTGGCCCACTGAAATAAACAGCACATGCCTAAGACATGAGTGGTGCTGGCAGAAAACAGGCACACACTAGAAAGCTGCAGACTCAGACTGCATGTGTCCTTTTAAAAGGCACACAGCTAGGCATTACTTTAATATTTGTAGCTTTGTAAGGTCTCCTCTTATTTATATAGTACCTGAAAAGGTTCAGTTCAGAGAGCTCTGCACTGCCTCTCATGTCATTTCTTTGTCCTCCTGTCCCAAACTACACATCATTGCATGTGTCACTAAGGCCACGTGCAGGCACACACACAGTCCCAGAACTCAGTGGGAAATGGGGTATCTTTATGATTCAAGGGCAGAGTTGCCAACGGATTTACCCTTTGGAAAATACAGGAATACAGGAGTCCTGAAGAACACCGAGGTGTGACCCCAAGCTCTTTAGAAAGTTATAGCCCAAGTATGAAAGTCCATATCCTAGGTAATGAACGACAGGGACAGCAGCACGTGAAGCAGTTCCTTAGGCTCATCACAAAAGATCAAAAAAATGCCCAGGGTCCTCTCCCTATTCATATGTATTCTTTTATTTTCCCCCCCTCTGAATTGTTCTTTATTCAAAATTATAGAGAGGATTTCTGCTCTCCTGTTTCTCTAGTTTCCTTACAGCTCTGGTAAGAGAACCTAACAGCATTCTCTAATCTTTTTTTTCCAGCAGAACACAATCAGCTGCTGGTTTTTCAAATCACTACTTTCAGTTTTCCTGCCACCAGCAAGAGGGAACATGGATCAATCAGCAGCAGTTGTTAATTGCCTTTGACTTACCTTTCAACACAGAGGAACAGCAGAAGACTGCAAAATGAGAAGACCAGAAAGGACAGGGCCATGGTTTTCTTGCGGCCTATCCGATCAATAATCCAGAGCGTTACTAACACACCTATGGAAGGAGACAAATTAACTTCTGGGAATCAAGTCATCTATGGATAAATATTCAACTTCTACTCTTCTTCTGAATGCCTGACATGCTGCTTGGATAAAAGCTGTAGGCAGATGGGCCATTATAGCTCCATAAAATGATTACCAGTGATTTTATCTGTAAGAATCACGTGGGCAGTGAAAAGAGCTACAGCTGCTGCTTGTTGGGGCTCAGGATCCACCTACCAGGCAGCCCAAGCAAGAAGCCCCAAAGCTGCAGGAAAAACACTGGCATTAGCAGAGAGGAGAGCACATTTCATTGCCACTTACCTGGGAACTCTGACAGGGTTGTCCAGAGCAGATCAGTGTAATCCTCCTCTGTCAGATACTCACAGGTCAGGCTGCACTTTGCTTTAACTGCTTTCCTTTTACTGGAAACTATGAGAGAGAAAAAATAAATAAATAGACATATTTTGAATAATGTCTGCTCTGCTTACCTTCCTCTCCTCCTGCTGTGCTTTGTTAGTCTGGCTGCTGAAACAGATAGAACAGATGGACTGAAAGGACAGTGCTGCACAGCAGGTATGTTCCACCTCAGCAACAGAGCTGGAGCTGAACACTCTATAAAGGGTCTTATTTGTGGCAGGACCAGCACAACCATCCTTATCAGAATGAAAACTTTTATTTTCTTGCCATCTATATACGTTTAGCTGTTTTTCAGTCCAGGTCTATAAAGACAGTGAGCAGAATTACTGTCTATAAATCAGTCTCTCCCTAAATAAATGAGGATATTAACACTTAATCTGCACTTCAAGAGGGCAGAACAATACTGTTTCATTGTAAACACAAGTATTTTTAAATAATGCATGCAGCTTTGGGGATGCTAACCAGAGCTAGACCTCTAAATAACTATTAGAGTGTTGTATACACTCTGGATCTGCCTCCTCTTCCAGTATTACCCATCTTCTTTCCATATTTTTCCAACTGCCAGACAGTTTTCACTAATCACTTGCATTCTGAATATATCCATGGCTCCCCTAGGGAATCAAACTTTTTAAGCCTCTTCTTGATGCAGTCAAAGCACTTTTTAATGCAAAAACCTTCAAGAGAAATGATGCAGGTTTCCCAGCCTTATCTCTGCTCTCAGCAGTATTCACATCTTGGGAAGCTGGGAGCTCGACAGCAGCAGCAGTTATCTCTATTTCAGAACTGATTAGGCCTGTTGAATTTGGAAACTTACATTTATTCAATTACCCTTTCCTCAAGAAAGAACAATACATTTTCTAGCAGATTTCCTTTGAAGGCTGCCTTGCTGTTTCACAATTTGGATTCAGAGACAGTGCAGGACCTTTCTGCACTGGGCAGGACACAAGGAACAATGAATGAATAACGTTTTTAATAAGCAACCTTTTAAATGGATGTCTTAAGATTTGCCCTGGCTGCCACTGTCTTTTCCAAACTATCAGCAGAGGGTGATCCAATAAAAGACATCCCATCACTTAAGAGGGCATATTTAGAAAGAAGAGATGGATTAGTACGCACTTCTGCAGACATCCCCAGCTTGGAAGAACTCTGTAGTTAATAGTACTAACCCATAATATGAAAAAGCATTGGAAAACCTGCAAGGAAGAAAATGAGAGAGGAACTTGTCAGCTGATCACACCTATCATAAATAACATGGATTACAACTGAACCCACTGTCTTAGGAAATGCTACCTCAAAGCTATTTCCTATCAGCATTTAGAAAATGAAAAGGCAATTGGACTTAAAATACTAGTGATTAGGTGGTTTAATAAATTACAAATCAATACTTTTTTTCTTTTTTTGAAGAGGAGGAGGAGGAAGTTACTGTATTACAGTGATAACTGTAAAGCAGCTCCATTAAAAGCCATTTAGAACTGTGCTGGCAATGAGCCATTTATATCTTTTCTTACCAGATAAACCAGAGTAACAATGTGGTCCATCTAAAATGGGGTGTAAAAAGGTCTCTCATTTTTCCTCGGTCTTCCTGTCGGAAAAAAAAATGGAAATCAAATCAGGGCACTGACATGTCCTCATCAGAGGAATCAGGCTTGCATGGGATAATGCAAAATACAGAGCAACCTACTCCTTCACAAGGAGGGTGAGATCTGTCAAAACGGGGTTTTGACAAATTAGATGGTTTAAGTACATATGATTTTTTATTATTGGTTGACACACTGAACTTGATGTTGAGTTCTTTATAAAAATATATATACATGAATGCACAAACATTTCCATCTTATACCACATTATTAATACATCTGTTACCTGTACATACCTGTCTAGAAATAATTAATTTTCCCAATGGCATTGGAGCTCCGTTTTCTGTTGCTATCCGTTTTAAAGTGGCAATTGCTTTTTCTTGATTTCCGGATAATACGTCGTACCTGGCGCTTTCTGGCAGCCACTAAGAGCAGAAGCAGATCGGATGCACAGTGATGTCAAAAGCACAGCAATAAACACGCTGGGGCCCTTCCTCGTGGGCTTACAGAGGGTAATCTCATTGACTCCAGCAGGCACACGAGAAAGGATTGCAGGACGAATCCTAATTGATTTACAGAACTGTCCTTCTGCCAACTGTCTAAATTATATTTTAAGGAACTGCAACTTTCACCATAAAGGAGGAACTCCAGTTCAAAAGCTTCCCCTTCTGTTATCTCATTTTTATTCCTGAGGGGTTTAGCTAGCCTTTTATTTTTTTCATATTCTTGATATTATACTTTCTCAGAGGGAATGCAAAATATTCAGGGCACATAACTTAAAATGTGCATTTTTAAGCTCTTTTCAAAAGCAAGCAAGTTAACATGTGTATGACTATTTGGAGGTATTCCTGAAAAACAATGACAGTGACTAAGGAACAGCAAGAACAGCTGGTTGTACATTCATCTTCAAAAAAATACCTACAAAACACAGGACGGCGAAGAGCAAAAGTGGGAGGGCAGAAAGAATGAGAAGCCACCGCCAGCCAAGAGTGGGCATCACCAGCACTGCCAGGAGGACTTCAAACACGGTCCCAAGGGCCCAGAACACCTGCCAAAGAGAAAAGAAACAGTCACAAATGGGAGTAGGACTGCAGGGCTGCATGACTCACTGCAGCATGGAGTTGGAAGGAGAAAAGGCAAAGCTATTAATGACTCCTGCTTTGTGGCATTTCACAACGTGTTCTCTGGGGACAGACAGAGAGAGAAATGCCAGAGATATTTCAAATGTATCGCTGGCATATGTGTTAAAGGCACCACTGTGTGCAAACAGAAAGCCAGACACTTTAGAAAGGTTTGTTCTCACGCGGCAGGAGCTCCGTTTTGGAAACCTGGTGTCGACCGTCTCTAAACGCTCCTGTTTAACTGTAAGCAGCTTCTCATAAGGAACAGGCCCATCACAGGGTTTTCTCAAGCAAAATGACCATTAAAATCTGTCTATGGCTGTAATTCCCAGGTATTGTGGCAAGGTTTGGATAAGCAAGATCTGATTGTAGTTGGGTGTGAGATTTCTACAGCCAGTGGGATTGAATGGATGTAACCAAAAGCAGAATTTGGCCCTCTAGGGACCAGTACACATAACTACAATGCTCACCTCTATTAATAAAATGCATTTTGCTCTGGCTTTCATTGGAAGGAATTCAGCATATAAGGTTACCCTATAAAGAGTAAAGATCGAGAGAAATGTCATGTTAGTACATTGAAAGATGTTCAGATGTTTCTTCTGCTTTTTATTAAAATTGCTAAACTCAGATTAGCAACACAAAACTGTTTCTAGCCCTCCCAGCCAGCACGACTGGATGCAGGTTCAGATTCCACTTCCTACATCAGAACAATCCCCTTTAGTTCATCATTGCAATGGGGGAGAGAATTTGCTCCCTTCTTGTGACTTCATCACCTCACACAATATTATATTAAATCAGTGATTAAGAGGAGAATGAAGGAGAATCACATGCCATGAGTTCCTTATACATTGCAGCAGAAAAAAGCACAGGCCAATGAATGCTGCATAGAACTGTTTTTTTGTTTGCTTCTTTTTAAGAGAATGTCCCTATCTTTGTAAGTGTGGATGTTAGTACTGTGAATATTCATATTCAGTGTTACATAACATCTCATAGAAGATTCCCAGTGGAGGCAAACCAGCAGCTTCCCAGGTGCAGCTCCTAAATGTGCAAATAAAGGGATATCTGCTGCAGTCGGTTAATGTTATTGTTAGGTACATTCTTTTTAATAGTATCTTTCATAATATCACTGGGGCTCTGTGCAACAGCACTAAATGTGTTTGCAGCACGAGGCTTTACCAGCTTTGACACCTTGTTCTGCCTCCCTCCAGTCGTGCTCGCTTGGAATTGCATGCCAGAAACTGCCTCGTCACCAGTCAGGGTAAGACAGACTAAAGACTCTCCTATTTTACATACACTTTGTTCTTTCATGCAGCTCCATGCAGGCAGGAAAGCAATAAGGGAAAATTATTAATTTTGTGATGCTCCATCTGAGCCCTGGATCTTTTATCTGGATTACTGGGAATGGCAACAGAAAAGACAGGATATTGCTTTGATTTGTGAAGAAGTCTGCAAGTCATCAATCAAAGTCAGGCTCTGATTACTCTGAAATAGCACCTCCATGGGCAAAATGTCAATTATTAATAAGAACAAAAGACTACACAGAGAGACAAACTCTTCCATTTATAATTAAAAGCTTAGAGTAGAGCTATTTATTGCAATTGAAAAATTATAGACCCTCCTCTTCAGCAAATGGAATAATGTAGTGATAGAGGAATAACCTGATGCTCCTTTCACCTTAGGGATGTGTCTGAGTCACCAAGATAACCTCAAGATTCCCAGGCTCGAGCTGTTTGGTTTTGGAATTCCAGTTCCTAAGCGAGTGTTCAAGCTCTGACTGAACAATAATGCAAAGTTTTACAAAGTACCAGGAGTCCTGGCTCAGCTGTACCTCTAACAGCTGGTGTTTAGGTCACCATCTACCCTGTAGCAAGTCCACAACGTCCCTTGTTAACTCCCCTGATCAACGGAAATTTCCTCTCACTGATTCAAAATCTTCTGAGAGTTTAATAAGTTAGTTCCAAAATATTTAGTGAAAATAGGTACAGGGGCATCTCTATGTAGAGCACATCTTCAATTTGACACAAGCATTTCTTGAAAATGTAACAAAAAAGGTGAAAAAGAGAAAGTCTGGACTTGTGAATATTTACTTACGACTGAGGCACTCCTCCAATGCCAAAGCCCACCAGGCCCCTCAGCACCAAGATCCAGCTGTACACCGGGGCAAAGCCGCTGAGGATCCCATAGTAGAGTGTCCACAACACACTGATCTTTAGCCCCTGTATTTGACAAACAAGCAGAGGGAAAAGAAAGTCTCTACGGCAAGGCAAATTCACCAAATGTTAACTAGAATTTCAAGCCAGAAAGTGCAGAAAATCCTCTAGGATGCTATTGCTGCGAGCCCAATAGTTTCCCAAAGAATTTTAGAAGTGGCAGTGGAGGTCCCAGAACATCTATGTGACGTAGCAGTGGGTGATGCACGTGGGTACCCGAGCACACTGCAGCCATGTGGACCACTCAAGGGACTGGCTGCATTGCACCCAGGCTCTCAGAGACTTTTACAACAAAACCATTTCACTTTGCAATACAATCAAGCCATTGCTTATTTTAGCCTTTATTTTTCTCACTTTTGATTTTCTGTTACTTCTCCCAAATTTCTGTCTTTTTGTTTCACAAAGTATCAATTCTGGGTCTATTTAACTCTACTTCGTGCCTGTGGACTGTGGTATCTGTGAATATCATGCACTGAAACATGCACAGTGCAGCAATCCTGGAATCTATTTCAGTAAGACTCGGAGACTTACTGTTTTTCTCCCATATTGATCTGAAATGTTTCCCCAGAGAGTAGAACTGGACATCATTCCCACAAACACCACCTATGAAACACCAGAAAAAACCTTCCCCTTAACAAAAAGACAAGATAAATTTTCTACAGGACAGCAAAGAGAAACAACTTGACAATGAAAATAGGAAATTTAAGCATTAACAATACAACAAAATGTTCAGATATTTTGTGTTCATTCCTTTGCAGTAGAGACTAGCAAAGATGATAATTCATATAATGGGATTTTCTCAAAGTCACTCAGCCTATCTTCACTTTGTTAACTCAAAAGGGAGTTTGCTATTGCCCAAGTAGCAAGATGAGTTTTAATGGAGCATTGAAACAAACATCTCTCAGCTTTTTCCAGTGATGGTCCCATTTCCAGTTGCTTTGCTTCAGCTGAGTCAGGAACCCAAACACAACACAAATATACCGAATGCCTGTTGGGCCACTTGTCATCATGCCACCTTACCTGACTTCTCAATTGTTAACTTGGGAGCTATTGAATTAGACCAGGGCTGAATATTTTCAGACTTTTGATAAATGGAAAGAAAATTAATTACTAAAATGACTGAATGACTGGAGAGAAGAATTTGCTGCTAAATGGAAAACTTGTCTTGTTTTCTTTCTTTTTTTTATTTTTTCCTGGAGGGTTTTAATATCCCACAAAAATTTTTTCATCTGCTTCACAGCAGGGCCCCATGAAGAGTTTCATTAGCATTACTGAGGGGACAGACAACCGTGCTATGGAGACAGGAAAAAGTGCCAGGGCTGGAGATAGGAAGCAACGAGGCAGCCCTCAAGTCGTCCTTGCAATTAAAAGACCAATTCAGTGAAAAGCCAGTTTGAACGTGCACTATTATACATATTGGAAGCCTCGTCCTGCAGGATGCTAAGTCCTCCAGCTTCAATGAGGCTGCTCATGATTAAATGCTGCTCTATGTTGCTAAGGTTTTTGCAGGAGTATTTCTAGTGCTGACGCAGCGTGTCTCAGCCAGCTCACCTCCAGGCTCCTATTGCCATTCTCACCAGATGTTTGTCTGTGATCTGAATGGAGATAAAATTAGATCTTACCACCTTAGGAAAATCTGAAAATAAGGACTGAGGTGTCAAAGAAAACATATCCTCTACAGTAGTGACACCAAAAGGTCTGGTTTATTCTGCAGATGGACGGAGGAAAGAAATCCTGCCTAGTGAAAGTAATGGTAAGAAACCTCCATATGTTTCCCCTACCAGTGCATTAAAACCATAGGGAATTAGTCTGAGAAAGAACTGCAAATTCAAGCGATAAGTGGGGTAGGAAACAGTGTTTGTCAAATCATTGTTTGAATGATCACCTTTCTCATATACTTGGACTCCTTCTTTCTGACTTTGGTCACAAAAAGCAAAATTGTGCTGAGCTGAAAGAGCGAATAGGACTCACCTTCAAACGGGCTAGCTGCATTGAGGTATGGGAAAGGACATAATTTGCAATTGATTCAAATCTGCTGAACATTTTGACCAATTAACATAATACAACTGGCATGACAAACTACAGGAAAAAGAAATGTTTTATGCGTTGAAGTATCTGCCACACAACAGCACCGTATACAGAGGGAAGGTTCCCAAAACTTTTTCTTGTCTCTACAGGCACAGCAGGGCCCCAACGTCACAGCACTGTTCTTACCAGGAGTATTATAAGAGCTCTGCTTGCCAAAGTCATTGGATCATCTACCTCGAAAAGCAATTGCATCTCTCATGGCTCCCAATCTGTCTTGGGGAGCTTAAATGCAGTGAAAGAGAAATACTTTCAAAAAAGATGGCCAGAATTTATCAATCATTTTTTCCACTGATCAAAGAGATTGGATTTTGAGTCTGGGTCAATTTACTGGAAATTACATGAAAGGTGGAGCCTGAAACTTTGAAAATCTCCTCAGTTCTCCTTTAGTTTCAGTTCTACAAGACTTTTTTTAAAAGTTCCTATATTATTTTGAGTCAAAGGCGATCTGCAAAGGCCATGAAAAGATTTAACCTTGGAATATAAAGCATAATTTCTGAATAGCAATGAGTGGAAAAACCTTACAGAACACAGGAGCTGTCAGTTATTTTTCCTACCGATGTGAGCAATGCAACCTGCCAGCTTGGTAATCGCCACTCACAATGAAGCTGAGGAGCTAGGATACTTAGAATCATCATTTCCATAGCATCTGCCATCTAGAAGGGTAAAAAGGAAACAAAAATAAACAACTGCCTGAAAATTAGATTGACATAGCAGTCAATAACACATCTTGAAATTACTCTTGTTACACTCCAGACACTGTTATCCTAAAATATACTGCAGCAGACACAGCATTTAACACTTTAGAAATAGTCCAAAAGAGAAAACAAAGTCCCTTTTCTTTTCCTGGTACCAAGGCTAAAACTAGAAGTACCAGGCTCAACTGAAACAGATTACAAGAATGATATATTGACTAATATAGAAAACAGAGAAGTTAGCCAATGTGATCAGTGTGGTAAAATAAGGAGATGAAAAACAAGATCTACTTCTGTAGGAGTAGGCTAATACCCCTTCCGTTTGAAACAGGAATCTCTATATGGAACAGAGAACGCAATTTTTTTTTGAAGATTTACAAGAATTTCAGAGAAAGAGAAACTAGTTATTCATTACCCTCATAAAGTAACTTTGAGTCCAGCTGTCATTTTAGGATTTCAAGTAAAAATCCTGTAAATTGGTCTATTTGAGGACTTTTTATCTGCAGAGAATGGCTTCATTGTTTGAAATCATTGGGATTCCCTAACTGATGATTATGCAATTGAGTCTGACAACAATTACTTGCCCATGCTAATCCAGTAATAACAGAGAGTTTCCACTGGAACTTTCCAAATCCAATGGCTTCCACCGCATCTTCCACCATAAAAGTATCTAGAAAGAAAACAATTTTAGCACAAAAGTGTATTCCTTTCCTAGTAAGAGACATACCTTGAGACAGTATTTTCTATGAATGCATTTACTTATTAATTGGATAACCTACTTAGATATAAAGTAAATAACTGGGGTATCTACTTAGCTTTTATATGTCTCCTACTCAGGCAAATCTTGTTCTTTAAAAATTGTACTAAGGACAAAATAATTACAAATATGGAAATCCAAATGCAAAATGCAAAATATAACAAAAGGACATGTTTATTCATCTTAACAAATTTTGTTATGGCTTGGGCTAAGACAAAAATATCATTTCTGGTATCTTTTAAATCACTTCCCAGCACTTCCCTCCTAATGAGAAGGCAAAGCCTGGATGTTCGTTCCTTCTCTCCCTCTTGTCCTCCAGGCAAGTGGGAGACAGGAACACTGCAGAGGCTCCCTGTGCTCAGCCTTGGAGGTGAATCACGTGGAACTGCTCCAGGAAACTTGGCAGTGTTTTAGAAGCGCTGATCAGACCTGAAGGAACTTACCTAAACCTCCTATATGAAATAGGTGGTGACAACTGGATACACAGCTCCTTAAAAGTGTCTAGTCCCGATAACATCAAAGCAAGCATAGAAAGCAACCCTCGGAGGACAATGCAGTAAATCATGCTTTTCAAGTATAACATAATATGCCTGTGTTAGAGGTTCTTTCTTTGATCTTCCCAGATCTTTTGCTTCTCCAAAGCCAACGTGTTTTGCTTGGCTGATACCTGACTGGAATGAAGAAGCCACATCTTTTTCTTTAAGGCAAACCCAGCACCCTGCTCACCATCAGTTGGGTTGGCAAACTCCTTCGGCACTGCAGCTCCATCCTCGAGCTCGACAGCCTCTAGCTCTGTGCGAACACCTTCAATCTGAACTTCGTGCTCTCCTGAAATCGCATCCTCGTCTGACCTTGAACTCTCCCCCGTGCGGCGAAACTTGACCACCCTACGAATACAGAAACAATATTTAATGCAGTGGTGTGTCCCTTCCAAGGGCATATTTCCTTCTGAAACCTTATTTATGTCAAATAGTCAGGTTCTTCTCCACAGTCAACTCTATTTCACATCCACAAAGGATGCTTCTACGGGAACCTTTTGGTTGATACTGGCTTTGGCAACACTGGCAGGTCCATTGCTACGTGTGCAAGCTGGATGTCATCCATATGTATTCTCCAATAATCTCTATGGAGTCATACTGTGGTAACCCTTCTACTGCAGAGCTTGAACAACACTCACCAAAACACAAAAACCAATTAAAACAAACATTAATTGAATTACAAGCAAACAGATTTGTTTTCCATCATGTTCTGGTACATGAGCTTTTCCCTTGGAAGCAAAAGTGCTGGACATGGGAAGCCTCTCTCTGAAATGCAGCAAGTACTGGAAATCAAATGGTTTCTTAAAATACAGGTATTTAATTAATTACATAATGTTAAAGACTCCAGTTCAGTTTAAAACATTCAGAGATAAAAATCAATTATATTTATAATCACCAAAGCATCAGCAACATCAAAGAAAAAACTTGGTCAATTTAGTGAATTGTCTTACGAATCCTGTCTCATTAAGTAATGTTTAATTACCTGCCAAATTTCAGGACTTTTGCTTCTCCTAGGACACAAATCACTCATATGAAAACAATGTGAAAATTAAATTTAGGTTCTTCCAAAAGGACAAAGCATCTGAAATTCAATGACACAGCTCTGCCTAATTCACAACAAATGAAGTGATTCACGTTGAAGATCACATCATTTCATCATATTTTTCCAACTTACATGTTCTTAGAACTTTTTCTGTTAGTGGGAACACTTAAATGTAGAACAAAACACAAATTCACACCAGTGTATGCTCTTCCCTGGTCTTATTCAGGTGCAAATGAACTACCTTGATGCTCATGTGCTGCTTTAAAGACAGATGATGACTGAACGGGCTCAGAGTCCAGCGCTGAGATGTCCTCTTTTCCCATAGAGGATCCCTAACTTCCAAGGAAAGGCTGAACTCCCAGCACCTTCCCGGCAGCAGGACATACTTACACTAGCCATTTCTTAATTCTTGATAACAATTTGGCAAGTTGGGGTGAATTATTACATTACGTTATCACTTCTAGTTTTGGCTGGGTCTTCAGTCATTCCATCCTGACATATTTCCAGGAATGTGGAGAAAGCCAAAAGGAGCGAGGAGACCTGGGGCGCCAGGCTCTGCAGCGCTGTGCAGTGGAGGTGGCTCCAGCAAGGGACGTGCTCAGAAGTCCCCTCTGCTTCGGGTGCAGCAGGGCAGGATCACCCTTGCTCAGGAAGGACCGGGATCACTTCAGCACAGCTGGTTATCTCAGCGCGGTAAAGGCTACCTGGGAATTCCCATCTTTGCAAAAGAAAATCATCTGGAACAGGTGGGTTTTCAGCAGGAAAGCAGGTGACAACATTTCTTCACATTGACCCAAAAGAAAAGGCTGCTCCGCTCCCCTCCTCTCCTCTGCTACAATTAATCAACAGAGGTAGCAGCTAGAGGCAGATGAAAACAGCAGAGCAATGCGGTGGATGGAGGGGAAAATATTCCAAGCACATCTGCAACAAATACCGTCCGCATGCTGATAAAAATCACAGGTTTTTTTTTACACAGAAGTAAGTATTTTTTTAATTTCTAGAGAGCTCACAATTGCAAGGAATTTTAACTGGTACGTTTAGATAAAAAGAAATGAATTTGACTCTGGTTTATTTTTTTTTTTTTTGGATAAACTGTTCTTCAGCTAGTGAATGCAAAACTGAAAACTATGGCTAGGAGGAACATTGTAATTACCTGCCATCTTGATGTTTAGCTTTCCTGTATTCTCTCTAGGGGAAACCAGTTAAGGTTGGACATTTTATTTATGTAAGATTATTTCATAAACAGATCCCATTGGGTTAAAATTGCTTTTGGAAATAATTGTTCCATGCAGGCCTATAAATACCACCCAACATAATGAGATACATATAACAGAAGTAAAATAAACAAGGAATAACTGTGCTAGCTCAGGATTTATCATTTATGATGTATTTTTTGATGTGTATTTTTGACTGGTAAGGTTGTGCAGCACAGGCTCTGAGACCTTCATCCAGAGGGATCCCTACCACTACCCCTACTCACATCATTACTTATCTTTCACTTTTCTTTTGCAATGCAGTTAAAAATTTACATTCCCTGCTTTGCACTGCACAAGGAATTGCAGAATGAAGGTTCAAAAACTTGCATATCAGATGAATACAGAATCAAAATTAGTATTTTTCTTATTTTTGCAGTAGAGATTAAATGTGCCTCCATACTTTCAGATACCCAGTGGAAGGCAGTATCTACTCTACCATTCATATGGTGACAAGTATGTAGTTATATATGACTGCATGTAGTTATATATGACTGCGCGTAGCCCTCGTGATTTCCACACACTTTCACAGTCGCTTCCTACCCAGCTCCACTGACATCTTCTTGGTTTGGCCAGGACTTGGAGAGAAGATCAACATCCATCCTCCAACATCTAATTTATGGGTGACCAAACAAAGATTTTTGACACAGACCTACAATATTTAACGTAACAGACTCCTCAAGCTTCCATCACTTCCTCTGCAGGCTCTGTAATAACAGTGTAACTTTTTCACCTTGGCAACCGATAATTTCTTGGACTTTAGTGAAGCAGTTTTTACAGAAATAGATTCAATTACTCTTGCTCCTGCCTCTTCTGAGGTGCAGGAACTAAATATTTTCCTTTCAGCGCACAGGCTCGCAGAGAGCATTGGGAATTGCAGTTTAGTCCTTTGGTTTAAAGGTCAGTACAACTTGCCAGCTGCGGCAGCCACGCACCGACCTGCACGAGGGACATTTTTAAGGTGACCCGAAAGGTTTTTTTGCATTTGGCAAGACCTCAGCTCTGATTTCCTCTTACAAGTGCCGGTGACACAATCAATATAAGGGCAAAGGGATGGGCAATGCACGCAGCTCCTGTAAATGGGCTTTGGGCCAAGGATAAATTGGAGGGGGAAGGAACATCTCAGTCATCCCTGAGGTTGTCCACAAACTGGGCAGCCCTGGCCCGGCCAGCCCTCGCCTTCAGCCCAGGCTTTGCCTGTGGCAGAAGCACAAACCACAGGGATCCACATTCTGCTGTTACCGGTGCCAGCACATACGTGACGTCCCTGACCACGGCCCATCGAGGGAACTGCACACGCTAATGATATCCTGGCAGCATCCTGGAAAAGTAAAGAAATTAAAGAGTAACCAGCTCGTGAGCATGTCAGTTATCCTCAGGACAACTCATTTGCAGCCTTTTGAGATGTTCCAGGATGGTTTTTCCCTTTTCAGGTACGCAGAGCACCTCAAGATCTGTATGGTCCTGCAGCAGGACACGGAGGGCTTTTCTCTGTCTTTTACATCTTGGCAGACAGTCACACACTTTTGTTTGCAAAGACGATATCTGAATGTCTTAAACCCAAACACACAGCACAACCCCCCAGGCTCTGGGAGCAACAGCAAAGCAACTGACTGCAGCGGATCTGGATTTACCCCACGTGCTGGTTTGGGATATGTGGAGGTTCCTTCATCCAGTTATAAGAAAAGACAAAACAAAGTCCTTGCAGCTCATATGCAGCTCCATTCAGAAATTCAGCTTTAAATTCTTTTTATTTTTTTCTGATTTTTTTTAACCTCAGCACAAATACCTTGCTTTAAATTTTCTTTTGCTGACCCTGCAGGACAAACTCAAGCAATTATTATTCTTTTTATTCTTGCTTTAGAATTGCCAATGAAGATGTAATCTTATACAACCTACAAAATACAACCTCTCAGCAAGCAAACACTGAAATTCATATACCCATGGGATGCTATTTTATTGCAAAGGTAATTAATACGAAAGTACCACTCATATATTATTTATAAAAGCTTTACAAGCACCTGGTTTAACTATATGTGAAGCAAACTTTTGCATTTGGGTATTTTCTTAAGAAAGAAGTATAGACACCCTCTCCCCAGACGTCAGGGAGGCTAAAACACCAGATACTCCCTGGGATTATGACTGAGAATCATTCATACAACCTATGCTGGTAACTACTCAGTGTCCTTTTAAACCACAAGCAAAATGAACACAAAAAAATAAGAACTTTTCCATCTGCAAAGAACCTCATCATGAAACCCCTGTATTATTGCTTCACATTTGTGAATAAATGTTTAAACGGACTTTTAAGAACTGCCCATTTGGGAGGCAATGCCTCTGGATGCTGCACAAAGCAGAGTGAAGGCCTAAAAAGGTCTAGAAATTGCAAACACTTCGAAGGGAATCTGAGCAGGGAGCTACCTGGCCCACTACTCATCATGGGGAATTCAAAAAACAAAAAGTTTTGCACTTAAGGATCTGTGAAACAAATCAAGGCAAATGCAGGAACAACATGATGGTCCGTACTGTTCCATATCTGCAAAAATCTTCACAGATGAGATATTTCAAACCTGTGTTTGCTTTCAAGATCTCACACTAGTGAGTAAATCTAATAACACCGACATTGAAAGGTACTTTAGAGTATTTTTTGTGTGCTTTATTTAAAAAAAATGACTGGGGGAAAATGGTCTAATGAAATCAGGCATCCTTCCTTTTACTGCCATCAGGACTAATGCATCAGGACTAATTATTTAAAATATCTGGAGTTCATGTCCATTTTCCCAAGTTATCAGAAACATTATGGAATTGTTTGCTCTGTCATTGGCATGAGCTTATTAATATTTAAAATCGACTTTAAGTATTTATTCCTTGCCTTGCAGAGGCAATAGCTTAAAATCTGGACATATTTTAAACCATATGATAAGGGAGCATTAGGAGAAATGCATTTATTTTTAAAGGAACCCTTTGGCATTCATGAATAGGAGATGTTGGTGCTAAAGGCAGCGATGTTTTTATCATGTTTTTATAAGCTCTAGGAATCACATCCCGACAGCGAGGAGTTTCTCATACATAACAGCATTTTCCCCGTGCAGCAATGTCTGCTTTTGCAAACAGCCAGCCAGCAAACACTAATGCATGCACTGCAAACACACCTCTGCAACGAGGGCTGGAGGTGCCATCCGTCCCTGGCACGAAGCAGACGGCCAAGGAAGATGCCTTCCTTCCCTGGCACCGCGTTATTTACGGATGCAATCCACCTTGCGAATGCAATAGCAGTGTTTCCTATCCCAAAACCCTTAGCCACTTCCAGGGTTTTATTCTGCCCCTTCTTATTTCCCCCTATGGTAGAGTTCATGCAAAAAATAAGAAACGAGTGAATTTATATAGTAAATAAATCCCTTGAAGCCCCCGGGATGCATCTGCACAAGGAAAATGGCCTGCTTCCTGGGGCCTAGGATGCTTCCCATAAATAATTTCCCTAAGAATCGCCGGGATTCCCAACATCCCCGCAGCCAGTGGGGAAGCAGCCCCGCGCATCCCCGCTCGGCGCTACTCACGGCAGCTGTCTGAGCTGGAACAAATCATCCTCCATTGCCGGGCTGCGTCTCGGGGAGCTGCTCTCATCGCTCTCGCATGGCGGGGACGGCGGCGGGCGGCAGCGCGGGCGGCTGGACAGCTCCGGAGCTCCACACGGCTCCGCGCGCAGCTCCCTCCCCTTCCTGTGGCTGCTCCGGGGATGCTCGGGCGCAGGGATGCAGCGGATGCGCTGGGGAAGCAGCGCCAGCCCTTTGCGGACCCGGGCAGCCCCGCGGGGACCCGGGATCACCCCACGGATAAGGAATTGGAGAGGTATCCGCTCCCTGGAAGGCAGCAAGGGCTCCTTGGGAAACCGAAACGCAACCCAAAGGAGCTGCAGAGCCACTTATTTTGGTGGAAATTACATGGAATCGCAGAGGATGCCTTAGGATCGCAGGGAATGTTCCTCTCTTGGAGCAACGTCTCCAAGTCTGCACAGCCCAGACTACAGTGAAATGATTTGGTAAAATATCTTCATTTTGTTACCCAAGAAAATACACTGTCGCTCAGGGACCGTCAGCCTTCCCCCTCAATTGCACGGGATAACCTATGGAGTGTATTCCCGCATTTCCAGATGAATCCTTTGCCTGATGGAGGAAAAATTAATGCAAAAATAAGCCAAGTAGATGACCAGGTGACTTTGGACAAGATGGATTTGACAAAGAAATGGTCTGAAAACAACAAGATAGTGAAAGGACAGGTGAAAAGTGCTGCGGTGAGGAAGGAGGAATGTCCTACACAGCGGAACAACAGGAGATGCGAGTGGTTTGGGCCAAGCTGTGAGAAATCAGGCCCAATTCAGGGAATATCACTCTGGAAATGTGGCGAGAATAACCTTAAATTGCATAAAATTGATACTGTTGCTTGTAGAATATTCTCAAAAGCATAAGGGAAAATAAATGCTCTTCGGTTACTGCTCTGATGTGGGTGGTGATGGGTTTGCGGGAAGGATGGCGTTGGCCCGTACCATAAAGGAGCTCCGTGGTTTATCCGGAATGGAAGGTGACCTGATCCATAACAAACACAAAACAAAAGGCCTCGGCAGTGAGAACTGTCCAACCACAATGTCCCTGAGGTCTGGATTTCTTTGCTGTCCAGAAGACACAAGCGAAAGGCACCAGGGTTGACGACGATCTGATCTAATCTGTTCCGTTGGGTAAAATATTGCCAATAACGGCGGGCGGGGAGAGGAGTTATGACCTGGAATGTCGAGGGGAAAGCCAGGCCAATCACCCTGTGAGTTAAGGACGTGGGATCTGGTCCTCCGGGCGTGCCAGGGGGCTCAGGGGACCTTATTGCTCTCTACGGCTACTTGAAAGGGGTTGCAGTGAGGGGGAGTGGGTCCCTTCTCCAAAATAATTACTGATAAAGCAAGAGGAAAGGCCTCACGTCGCGCCAGGGGAGGTTCAGGTTGGATCGTAGGGAAAAATCAACAGGGAAAGAGCGGAGAAGCATCGGAACAGGCTGCCCAGGGCAGTGGCCGTCCCTGGCAGTGTGTAGACGGGGCGCTGAGGCACACGGTGTAGCAGACACGGTGCTCACGGGTTCACAGTTGGACTCGGGGATCGAGTGATGACTGGATCCTCAAGGCCTTTTCCCACCATAACGATTCTGTGCTCTCGCGGCGGCTCCGGGGCTGCCCTGTCCCCTCACGGCCCTGCTCCCCGCCCCGCGGCTCCCGCTCTCCTCCCCGCTCCGCGCCCGCCCGCCTAGGCCCGGCCTAGGCCGCGGCCTGCCCCGGCCGCCCTTAGCAACCCGCCGCCCCGTTGCTAGGGG
>JAWLRI010000333.1:1353980-1367568 GCA_034781795.1 Crypturellus tataupa | reverse complement strand
GAGGCGGCGGCGGCGGCGGGGCATGGTGGCGGCGGGCGGACGGGGCGCCCGGGCCCGGAGCCGCCCGCCGCCCCTTCCCCTCGCGGACATCTCGGCGCTCGGAGCCGTAGGTCCATATAGGCCCCTGTATGCGCGGCCCGCGCCGCTCAGCCGCTCCCTCTGCCCTCTTGCCGTGCAGGTACAAAGCCATGAGGAGCTGGGGCGTCATCGGGGGCCTCGCCGCGGCCGCCGCCGCCGGCATCTACGTGCTCTGGGGGCCCATGACGGAGCGGAGGCGGCGCCGGAGAGGTAGGGAGAGCCCCGCGACCCCCCGGGCCCCTTCTGCCCTAGAAACCCCCTCATTTCTGCTCTTTAAGCCGTTACTAGCTTCAGGAAGAGCTTTCCTCTTATTATATATAAAGATTTCCTCGCTGTGCCTTCACTTGGCATAAAACGGTAACAAGTCTATGTCAAATAGGGACCTTGCTCTGCTTTTGTAGTTTATTAACAGCATTGGCTGGAGCTGAAGTAAAATCAGGCGCATGAGGCACGTTTTGTGTGTCTGTTTGGGGTTAAGTTCCTTAGCGAACTGCTAGCAAATGATGCTCTTTAAAAATAAGCGTAAAATGAGTGTTTTCTTATTTAACATTAGCACAAGGCTCTTGCTAAGCCCAGCTGTGTGGAAATGCCTTTTGTTAACCCTTGGTAGGCATTTTGGCAAAGGAAAACCCTCCCCGAGCGGAGCTGCAGTGTGTACAGTAAGGGGCTTCCACCTTACGAGCTGGAAATAAGCGCATTGCAGTTTTAAATTCCTTTTTACACAGTCATTTTCAGATAATCCTTAACCTTGGTGTTGGCTGTGAAAACATGCTGCTATCTAAAAAGGAATATTTTTCAGAGAAAATTCAAAAGGTATTTTAAAACGGTGTATTTCTCAGAAAGCGTCACGTATACAAATACTTCATGTTGTGATATGCTAAATATGGGAGTCTCCTAGTTTATTTAATGTGTACAAGTCCAAAATAAACTGAAATAACTTCATCTTAATGCCATTTTAGAATATAGCATAGCACTTTCTACTGAAAATAGCAATTTTTTCCTAGCCTTGGTGGTGTGTACGTAATTCTTACCTGTATTTTGGCAGGGCTCGTACCTGGCCTCCTCAACCTGGGAAACACGTGTTTCATGAACTCCCTGCTGCAAGGCCTGTCTGCGTGTCCGTCCTTCATCAAGTGGCTGGAGGAATTTACAGCCCAGTACAAGACAGAGCAGAACCAGTCCCCGGAGCATCAGTATTTGTCCCTTACTTTGCTGCATCTTCTAAGAGGTAAGAGACTTCAAGCTTTTCATGTTAGGAAAACTGCAAAAATATTGAAGTTAAAAATTATTGTTTCCAGGCTTGTTTCCTAAATAAAGGAAGACGATGTGGTCTTGCTGTCTCCCTTTTGTTATTGTTCTTTATTAACTTGCAATTCGTTGGCCAGGTTCAAGTGAATTTCACAGAATAGAGATCAAAAAGGTGTTAGGCGCCTGTGCCAAACCTGGCCAACGCACGGTTGTGTTTGTCCCCAGAGCAGTTTGTTTCGCTGGCAGCAGTGAAAGGTCTCAGGTTTTGTTTGACCTGCAGCCAACCAAGGATCACGCACGTTGCCAGCAGGTCAAACAAATCTGGCTAGAGGACAACGGGGGCACTGAAAATGTGTATGGTGCCTGTGTTGCCACAAGATGTCTGACTTTACTGAGACTGCTCTGCACCAAATATTGTTAAAACGTGAACCTGGATGTATATTTGAAGAAATTTGAACTACTGTTGTCACAATTAAAGGGGCACTCAGACACTCGTTACGAAAGAAAGTTAATGCAAGGCTGTTTTTGAAAGGAAATGCATTGGAAGTTTTGGTGTCTTAGATATTGTTCATCCTAAAGATTGTGCTAGCTAAACATGTATTTTTTAAATAAGGAAGGGCTGATGCTATTTTAATACCAGTGTTTCTGTGACATGTAAAGTACCTATTTTTTATCTAATCCACAAGTATTTTTTTCGGACAATGTTTGTGTCCTTTATTCTCCCTGTATCACTTAGCTGAGACACCTTTCACTCTGTGTTAGATCAGAAGAATGTGTAGCCAGTTATTCTGTGCCAGATGAAAATGGAAATTTCTTAATACATAGTAGTTTGATTGTCTAACTGTACCTCTAGACTTGTCTTAATCAAGAATAACTCTGCTCTAATCAACTGCATTATGCTTAAGTAATCTAAACACTCAGACACACAGATTTGCCTTCTCTCTGTTCTTGCTGGCACTATCTAACAGTTTAAAATGCACTGTCTCTAGCTTTATCTTGCCAAGAGGTAACAGAAGACGATGTCCTGGACGCAAGCTGCCTCCTGGAAGTGCTAAGAGTGTACAGGTGGCAGATCTCCTCATTTGAAGAGCAGGTGATTACAGAATCCGAGTTAGACTGCCTCGTATAGTCCTCCTTGCTTAGATAACAGATAACTTATGTAAGTCATGGTACTAACAGCTCCGAGTGACAAACCTGAGTCTTCATTGTAGGGAAAAGTTTGCTTTAAACAGTGCAGGAAGGCAGCTGTGTGCTTGATGAATTGTGTTTTCAGTTTGTTTAGATATTTGTCGTGGAATCAGTGGCATCCTCAAAAACTCTTCATTACCATTAGATTTGGTACAATGTAAACAGTAATATTAAGGTATAAGGAATACAGCCCTAATCTCATTGTAGATTGTGGGTCTGTGCTGAAGTACCTGTCTGATTCCAGGGATGTGCTCTATTTCATTAAGGTTTCCAAATTTCGTTCCATATGGCATACTCTAGCTTTTTTTACTAGTATTTTCAACCCTTATGTAAGTGCAACTGGCCAATGAACATGATCAATTGTCTTATTCATAAAGTGTGTTCTCTCTCTCCTTTATGTTTCAGAGGCAAAGAAAATAGCATAATTTTGATTATACTGTCATTGAAATCAAGGAAAAAGGCATTTGTGAATTCATTTTTCTTTTTTTTTCTGCAAATATTTTAGTATCCTTTGAGTTTATATGACCCAGAATATTTTTAACGGTGTATGCTGTTATAGGGCTTAGCTTTGCAGAAAATCTTTAGGGCAAAATTGCAGCATGTGTTCTAATTACTATAACGTGAGCTGAGGTCTAAACAATATTTTTTTTTTCTTTAACTTACTGCTGCAATGATAGATTCATATATACATGCATACTCCTGAGATATGTTTTGATGTCTTTTGCGCTGGCTTCCTCTATATCTTATGCCTCTATTTAATAGGACGCCCATGAACTATTTCATGTCCTTACCTCGTCACTAGAAGACGAACGGGAGCGTCAGCCACGTGTCACGCATTTGTTTGATGTGCATTCGCTGGAGGTGACCAATGCTGTTTCCTGAAGTACTTCATAGTCTGCCCAGATTCCTTAGTGTGCAAAGCATAAAGTGTCTACTTAGAACCTGAAGATGCTTTCATTATATTTGCAGTGCTATTCTTTAGTATTCTCATGGAAATGAATCAATAGTTCTGGCAAAGGATAAGAAATTGTATTCACTGTATCTTTTTTTTTTTTTTTTTTGGTCTTCCTATATACAAAGAAATAGAGACAGCCCCCCACCCCAGACACACACACACAATTATTCAAATGTCAGGAAAGCATATCAGAGATGAAATTAGAGAAATAATATTTAATACTAAAAGCTTTCTAAGGTGGGATTACTGAAATATTTTATTTTCCTTTGTAGCAGCCAGAAATAACCCAAAAGCAAATAAGCTGCAGGACAAGAGGTAAGGTGGTTTTGTTTTGTTTTTTTTTTCCTCTCCCCATCCTGAAATAGGAGTATTTAATTGTAGCGTAGTCACTTTGTTTATTAATAGGATAGTATTAATTGTTTTTTAGGCATTTTTTTTGGTTTGTTTTGGACTCAAATACATCTTCTGCAGTGAAATACCAGTAATTGTCAGTAGGACAGAATATGTTTTAGAGATAGTTCCTTTTGCTCTTATTGGCCAAAATTTTGAAAGTACAGTGAAGAACACAGATGTATTGAAAATGAAAGGACAACTAAAACTTTGTATTTCAGGTTCTCTTCCCCCTATGTCAAATCACTGGAAGTCTCAGCACCCTTTTCATGGAAGGCTGACTAGCAACATGGTTTGCAAACACTGTGAACACCAGGTATAAGATTGTGTGTCATCAGGTGTAACAATGTGAGCCTGGTAATATTTATGCACAAAACAGATGCTCTGAGAACATTCTGAGACAAAACTATCTCATATAGTTGATTTAAGCTCCAAAGGTTTGCAGGCATTAGACCTCAAGCTGTTACTTACGTACATAGCATTAATGAGAAACAAATCAGTATCACGAAACATACTGAAGAAATTTAATTGTAATCCACTCTGTGAGGATAGTGACTGTCCTATTGGATAAAATAATAATGGTCCTACTACATTTGCTATTCAGGATCACTGAAAACTCACTCACCTGGGGAGCATTTTAGGTCAGCTAGCTATTTGCTCAGCACTGCGGATTTGAGATACAAACGCAAAGCCAAATTAAGTTGCAGTCCAGTTATCCAGAGTAGAGAGATGAAGATAATCTGGGTAAAGCAAAAGTACAGAAAATAAATTTCATCTGTAGATCAAGTTGTAAGAGTATGTTTAGTACTTCTGCTTCTAAAAGCTTGCAAAGGAATTAGTAGCAAGGGCAACTTAAGCAGAGGCAAGCAGAATAGCAGCTTTACTCAAGGCCAAATGTCCCCAGCACAGTGCTGAGGACGGGTGGGATTTGCTGAGCCTCCTTCCCCAGATAATACTAGCAGGGAGCGTATATTCTTCTTGGGGGACTCTAGTTTTTTTGGACTGTCATATACTTCGGCTCAGTGGATGTGTGAAATACTTTCTTGCAGAGTCCTGTGCGGTATGACACATTTGACAGCCTCTCCCTGAGCATTCCAGCAGCCGTGTGGGTATGTGTCTCTGGCTGACGCATGATTCAGTGACTCTGTCCTTGTAGTCACAGCTTTCTTAGTGCCTTTTCAAGATGCTAAGACCTAGGTGTTACTGAGTAGTTAGAGCTTATTTTTTTACCTTTATGAATGGTCTTGTGCTGATATATAGTACCTTACTGTTAACAGGTTGTGGCAAATTGATGTGACAAGTGTGACTTTGTTGGTATCAGCGGAGCTTTCTGTTTCTTATGGTGGGGTATTTGGTCCTTTCTGTATAAACAGCCCCAATCAGGTCCTAAATGTTGTGCATTTCCATCAGTCTTGGAAAGTGGCCCACAGGTCTGTCTTTGAGGTCATCATGTGCAAGATGGACAGCATTTTGGGTCCAGTGGTTTCAAGATGGAATTATTTGTTTCTCTCTGGACCTGCAAAAGAATGCAAATGATTATTTTAGCTGTTTTGACAAAATTCATGGTGTCCCTTGTTACTGTAACATTTAGATACCTAGCATCTACTAGAGATTTGTCTTCTCGGACAAGCAACAGCTAGCTGCATTCACAAAGTCTGGGACTCACATCTATAGGCTCATATCTATAGGCTATTCTCTTAGGCTGCTAGGGTTGGAATTTTGACAAACCTTCTGCTATTTGTGGGGTTTTTTTATGCCATCATTAAAGATTATTCCATTCATGCCTGCAGCATGTAGTATAATATACAAAGGAAGACGGGAAGAACTGACTAAAATGCAACCAAAATGTAAATTTCTGCTATGCAGAGGGTTAGAGTGCATGACGTGACCCCGAAGCACTGAAACTTTGGAGGAAAATTATAATAAGGCCAAAAATCTGTACTTTAAAATGCCACTAAAGGAGTCATGCCGGCAGTCATAGCTATTATCTTTGTCTACAGTGTTTTCCACATTTATCCTAGGCCAAGAAAAAAAATTCCCATAGTTGGTTACATTGTATTTGACTGATACTTGAAGCCACTTAGTTTTGTTTAGAAGTCTGGATTTTTATAGTTCCTATGAAAGCGATTTTTTTTTTTTTATTTCACAAAATTACATTATATGCACCTCCAAAACTCTGCAAATAACTTTTTTTTTTTTTTTTTTCATACATAAGGGTCGTCCTATGACACTGGATCACTGTCTCCATCATTTCATCTCCTCTGAATCTGTAAAGGATGTCGTATGTGACAATTGCACTAAAGTATGTCATTTTAATTTCTGTAGCCCAGCTCTATTTAAATCCCCTTGATTGAGAATTGTGGCCTCGGTGCTCTCCTCCTCTTCTGCTCTGCTTGTGACTTGAGGAAGCCTCTCGGCTACCTGTGATTTCTTACATTTAAAATGGGTCATTACCTCACAGAGTATTTTGAAGCTTTATTTATTACTACTATTACAAAATTGTTAAATATTTTATTCCGTACTTGCCAGGTATTTTTTAGATTATATTTGGGAATTTCTTGTTCTGATATTTTAAACAATATTTTACAGATGTCTTTAATTATAGCCTAAGTATTTGTTTCAAAAGCAACGGAAATGGCTTAAGGCTAAACTTAAATCTGGAATCTATTTGTTCTATAAATGTTCATTTACTTGATCAACTTTTTAGTTCAGATTCTGAAAAAAAAAAGTTGATAGAAAACTGTAAATGTAATTAATGAACTGAGCATAGTTCTAATTAAGAGATCACTGTTTTTTGTAGTGTGCAAACCTGCTGTATGATTCTGTGCAAGTTGATAAATTATTTAATCAAATGACTCTTATTTTTCCCTCTGATTTCAGATTCAGGCAGAAGGGAGTCTGCATGGGCAGAGCATAGAAAACCAGAGAACAACATTTGTTAAACAATTAAAGCTAGGAAAGGTGAGGCAAGTTAAACTTCAAAATCAATTTTTAAATCCTATTAAACAGTAATTTCTTTCTTTAGTCTTTTTGCTTGATACTCACTTTTTGTTATTAAACTTCTTTAATGTTTTACTTCAGAGCATTTTACTGTTATTCAGCAAAGCACTGAAGCATGAACTTGTTTCAGTTGCAATTCATGTGTCTTGCAGTAATTTTTTTATTTCCATAGTAAGTGAAGTGATCCATATACACATCTGTTTGTACACTGTTCAGCATTTGCACATTTCAAAGAAATTAAAATAATCTGAATACAGAAGATTTAAACAGGTGAATATGGTGTTAAACAGCAGGTGTAATTTAGATGAGAAACCCTTATTATGAGTCTGTTCTGTGATCATATAATGCCATGGGCAACAGGCCATTAGTAATTAAGAGCCTCAGGTTAACCCTGATTGACAGAGGTTAACCATGGGATTTACTTTTGAGTGTTCAGATATTTATTAACTATTACTAACTATTTCCTCCCCTTTTTTTTTCTCCCATGCACTTTGCTGTGCCAAACCATAGTTTACTGAGTATTAGCAAATGTCTGCCAACAATTCACTGCAACTCATTCCAGTCCTCATCCACTAGGCTTTCCTGTTCCATTACTATGTTTTTAACTGTTACAGCTGCATTTTCATTAAAATGTATTTTGACTTTTCTTTTCTATGGAAATGTGCTCCAGCTCCCTCAGTGCTTGTGTATCCACCTGCAAAGACTGAGCTGGTCAAACCAAGGCACTCCCCTGAAACGCCACGAGCACGTTCAGTTCAATGAGTTCCTCATCATGGACATCTACAAATACCACATTCCTGTTCATAAATCAAGCCAGAATGATCGGAATCAGAAGAACCCTGAAGAGACCATCTCTGAAACAAAGGATGGGACAGCAGTAAAACCTTCAGGTATTTAATTTGGGAAAGAATATATATTACATATTTTTACATTTTGTTGATAAAGCATTCTAATCTGCAGAGTGAATTTAAGAGTGGTGTCTTTATTTGGATGTGTGATAAGAGGACAGGTAGAGTCCTTTTTTTCTGGCAAGTAACTGACCACTTTTGGAACAGAGTACATTCCAGGTATACAGTTCAATTTTTTAATGATTCAATTATTTAATTTGATTGTGCTAAATATAAAACAAAACCAAATAAAAGAACAAAATAACAGTGCAAGGCTGGCATGTTTTAGGTTCAGAAGATGAGTGCATGTTGTAATCAGGACATCCTCCTAAAAATTATCTAGTTGTCTCTTCTAAGGTTTCAGCACAAGTGCAGAAGGGAAGCTGGGAATGGTAGCTTCGTACCATTAGAAAATGTATCTGTAATAATTTATGCCTGTCATTTAGGCAACTCAGTAATCCACATAGTAAAAATTCTGTCATTCATTTTCATGTTTCTATCATGTAAAACAACTACCACTGTCTTTGGATATTATATTTTTCTATATCTCTGCAACATTGTGATATGTAATTTATTAAAATAATTAAATACTCTTATTCTCTGATGAAAGGCCCTGTAGGAACAGAATAACTGGTATTTGTAACCCCACACGAAGTTAAATCACTGTCTATTTTCTTTAGCAGATGCAGAGCAGCCGTGTAGCACTAAATCACTCTTTATGAACGGTGCCTGCTCCCCTTCATTTTTAATGTCCCCGGGAACTTTTCCACTTACTACATTTCCTGAGTACAGGTAAGTTAAAGATTTGTACCTTTCTATAGTCTCTTTCTGTAGTCTCTGTCTCTGTCAATTTTGTGTTCTGTTATTCTGTTTTTATCATGAAGGAGTGTAACCATTGAATTTAACATCCATCCTGGGTCCTGTGCAGAAATGATTTGCTCGTCTCTCTGGCTCATTCTTAGTGGTCGTCTTTGGCTCTGTCCCTTTTCTGCTAGAAAAGGGAGTAGAACACGTTACAAGCAAAATTCAGTCTCCTGGTTTGTGTTGCAGCAGTCATCCTGAATAGCTAAGCTCTTATTCTTGCTATTCTCTACCCCTCCTTTTCATTTTTCATCTTATTCTTAAGAGTTTTAAAAAGAAATACATAAATTCAAACAGACCTTGTAAGACAACGCCCTGATGCTTCTGCATTTGAGAACATTCGCACCTTTTCAGGCTTGTGACCCGTGTATGGTTAGTTCTCAGAACTCTCTCACGGAGCCATCCATTTGCTCGGAGCCAGGGCTTCACGTGTGCGCTCTGCAAGGGTTGCTGACCCCTTCCTTTTTCTCGTTTGCCCTCCAGTTCCCCCGTTTACCGTTACCGTCTGATGGCAGTTGTAGTTCATCATGGGGACATGCATTCGGGACACTTTGTGACCTACCGTCGCTCTCCACCTTCTCCCAAGAACCCGCTCTCTGTCAGCAACCAGTGGTTATGGATTTCGGACGACACCGTTCGCAAGGCTAGCTTGCAGGAAGTCCTCTCTTCTAGCGCTTACCTGCTCTTCTACGAGCGGGTGCACTCGAGGGTGCAGCACCAAAGCTTGGAGCTGAGAGCCGAGGAGTGACCGAGAGAGCTGAAGGACCAGAACAGGCAGAACCCCTCTGAGATCCACGTTGCACCTCGTGTCCGTTATGCAGTGACCCAGAGCAGGCCCTTTAACTTGCCCCTGCCCTATGGCAACGGCTGCCTCTTGCTGGGAGCTGTGGTTCGTACCAAAACGAAGCTACCCAAAGTTGAGCTGCTGCTCTTGTGCAGCCTAAAGTGACCCGGCGTTAGAGAAGCATTTACTCTGTTTCAGCAGTATTTTGTGTGCACCACGGCTGTGAAACAGACACTTCCAACAGAGACTTCCCAAGGCCGTGTTCTTTATCCCGATGCCCATGTAAGTTTTCAGATGGAGATGCTTAATCCTGTACATTTCGCTGCAGATGTTTCTAACAGGTGAGCCCCAGAAGTGGCTGGCAGGAAGCTGCTGGTATCAAAGGCAATGATTTTAAAAACAATAAAGTGCCTTGAGCTTATTTGAATGGTTACGTTACCATTGTCTGAGTCTGCTGCACGTCAGTTACGCTCTGATAAATGTCTCTCAAGATGATGGGAAGAACTACTAACTGAATCAGATTTAATATCCCGGCTAATCAGATAAGCAAGGCATCTCTATGTAGCATGCATGATCCAAAAAATACTTTCCTAGTTACGTTGCTTTCCAAACATTTCAGTTCTTTATGCATCATAGAAATACCTCTACTGATTCAACTGCAGTTTTCTTTTTACGGAAAAGAAAATATCAAATTTTTAATCAAAACCTGAGACACTGATTTGTTGCTCTGTATCTTTGGAATTTAGGTGAAATTAAGAGACAGAAGCTTTTGCTAATGATCAGTATTGTAATTTCCTTTGTCACTATGAAACTGTTGAGTAATATTGCTTGTAGTATTGACTACACCTTTTAATGCTATTATTTCAAGGCTATCGGTGTTCTAGACTTACCCTTCCTGTTTTAATGCTGAGCACTGCCATCCTTCATCATCCATCCACATATACGCTGTCCGGCTTGCAGTGTAGCTTGTACAGGTTGTAAGTGTGAGCTGAGATACTCGGCAACCCGGGTATCTCCATAAATTGGAGTACGCACGGCTGAATCCGGAGGGGCAGGCACTTGTCTGGTGAAGTAGTACAGGAGTCTGGAGAGATGGTGTCACTGTATAAAATACTTCCATCTATATGGAGGTCTGAGGATGTTGTACTTTACTCTAGACTAAGTAAAAAATAACAGGCACATCACAGAGGGGGCAGAAGCAAAAATCTGAATGCCTCTGAATATCAGGAATAGGGAATGTAGGCTATTTTTAGCTCTTTTCTATCCTTGTACCTTGAAGGCAAAAAAAGACTTATTCTCAGATTAGCTTTTTCAGTGTAATACAGCTGCTAAGTTTTCAAATACTGTCTTAATAGTTTTTTAGAGTTACTTTGTACCTAACGTATTCATGTCACTACCTGAAGCTCATAGGCATTCAGAGCTCTTTCAAGGGAGGCTTGAAACCCGCTACAGTAGGAACAGTAGTGAATATTCGTATCTCTCGTATAGCATATCCTATACTTCCCTCGCATCATTCCAGAGCACAGATCCCAAGGCCTGCTCCGAGCAGTGCGCACAATATACAAAGCAGTCTAGGGAGATCCACTGACACACTAGCTCCTGAGAAACCTCTTCCTCTGCACTAGGGTA
This sequence comes from Crypturellus tataupa, assembly GCA_034781795.1. Lineage (NCBI taxonomy): Eukaryota > Metazoa > Chordata > Aves > Tinamiformes > Tinamidae > Crypturellus > Crypturellus tataupa. The sequence continues at coordinate 1,356,548 of JAWLRI010000333.1, read as the reverse complement.
GCAGTAGCGTGTTTTTAACCTTTCTATTTTAACTTAGGAGAAAAATAACAGGCAAAAATATGCAAAATGCCAAAAACATTCTGGCCCTTGAACTTGCAAAAGGGCAGGTAAGGGAAACTCCTCCCCTCTGGACAGCAGGAGTTTGCAGTAAGAGCTGGGTAAAGAACTGGTGGGTGTCACCTAAGGAAAAGTATCATGCAAAGCATCTAGCTCCAGCAGTTCTACCATTTGTACCTCAGAACTTCAGAACATTTCCACTGCCAGTAGTAAATATTCTGCTGTACCTTGCTCTCAGTGTGGCCTGTTTGGAAGTTTTTCAACTCTGAATCCTTGTGAAGTTCACCTAACAGGATGGTGTTTGGAAAGCCGTAATGCTGGGTCAGGGTATACACGCACCATGGACTAACAGTCTTAAACTCATCAGCTTACAAGAGTGACATGGAGCCCCATATTACTGCAATTTTAGATGTTTAATATTTTTCTTTTCCTTTTGCATAAAACTGCTTTCCAGCAGGGGCCGGTTGAGTATGAAAGCACAGTCACTGTAAGGATTGATAAACTGCTCTTCGCTCAGCTGCAAATTTACTCTGAAAGTTTCCTCAAGGGCTATAGAGATGAGGTTGAGGAGACAACACTTGTTCTTGTCTTGGCTGTAAGCAAGGAAGAGGTGGTCTTGGCTTAGCCCTCCTTAGGAGGGAGGAAGCACCTTGGTCTTGAGCCTGAGCCGTGCTAGATAGCCTCAGCCTAACCTGAGCATCAAAGACTTCTGCAGCTGTTTGCCACCTGAGCTGCACTTTTGAATTCAGGGAGCTCTGTGCAGACACATGCGGCTCATCCAGTGCTCTATCCGCAAGCTTCCGTTGTGGAAAAGTTGTTAATGAAATGTAAAAGGCTGTAAAACATCAGATAGATGGGAAACAGACCTCCAAGATGACATCTCTGTATTTGGATTATTCTTGTTTTATTGTGTATATTATTTTAAAGTGTATATTAGAGTCAAACCACTGCACTGCTGTTTGAAGTTGTGTTTTCACTTCAGGGTATTTTTGTAACTGTACAGTAGCAATAAAAGAACAAACTTACTAGTAAAAGTAACTGTTCCTGTGTGGTAATATCTCGAAACAATCATTTTAAGTTATGAGCCAGCACATTACTAAGAGAACAACAGTCTTGTCATTTAAGATGAGCAATTTATTTATCAGCAAGTTTCTAAGGACACTATGCCCTCTTCCAGTTTTAACTCCTTCATCCAAGAAAACATTTGAAGGAGAAACTGACGGTTATGTCGGAGACGAGCCTCCCATTTTAAAAGCCAAAACAGCAGGTGCTCGACTGCAAAATGTTTCATTTGCTGGTTAGAGCCATCACTTTCCGAAAGGTGAGGTTGATTCTTGGGGCAAGTACTTTCTTGCGGACGGGCACGCTGTGGTACCAGTACACGTTGGTGGGATACTTCATCATGAGCAGGCTCCCGTGCGCCAGCTGCAGCTTGATGGGCTCGATGTGGCGCGTCGCTTTCTTCCCTCTGGACTCACAGTGCCTGAAAACGAAGTCCCTGCAGGCTCCAAATGACACAGATGCGATAGGACTGCGGGGAACCAGTTCTCTCTCGTCGTCTCGATGCTCACCTATGTGGTCATAACCATCTTTGTATCTACAAACAGAACAGATCAGTTAGTTCTGCTGGTACAGTAAAAAAGAAGAGATCCCTCCTTGGTGATCTCGGTGGTGCTGCACAATTTCATTTTAGCAAGAAGTTGCTCGATGTGATCGGAAACCAGACGTACCGGTTAATAAGGACAAAGTTAAAGGTATGTCCGGTGTGCAGAGCGACGCGCTCTCTGATGCGGTCGAGGACGGGGATCCACGGCTTCGGCGAAAACGTCACCCCCGAGTACGTGTACGTTAACTCCGGGTCTCCGTAGGTCGCCTGCTGCCTGGGAATGCTGTGCCACTTGCCGAAAACGTGCAGCTTGGTCCGCTCACCTGTTCCAAGGAGAGGAACCAAAACTGACTGCGCAGTCCGGGGAGCGCCAGGTTTTACCTCCAGTACCAGAGCACCATAGCAGCAATTAACAACGAGGCAGGTGCTATTGCAACCATTGCAACCTCCCCCGTGATGGGGAGCTACTTGCAATTAAAACTACGGTGTGACAATGAGAATGGCACCTCGTAGATTATATCCCAAAGGTGTCACCTGCATTCATGGTTTCTGTCCCACCCAATGACCTAATAGGGCCTTTTGCTCCTCCTCACGGTGGCCTGTAGAACGAGCATGATGGGGAGTGGTAAAATACCACTCCTATCACTCTGCTTTTTTAAAGATATTAAAACGAAGGGAAGGGCGCCCGCGCAGCGCTCTCCAGGCGCGCTACCTTGGTCGTACTCCACGTCCCGCTCCAGCTCCCGCAGGAGCCCGTCCGCCTCGGCGGCGCCGAACAGCAGCCCGTACTCGCAGCGCAGCCCCTCGGCGCGAACCTCCCGCCAGGGCTGGGGCGGCTCCGCCGTCTCCTCGCGCCTCGGCCGCTTCCCACCGCCGCCGCCGCCGGGCCCGGCCTCGATGGCGGC
>JAWLRI010000333.1:1325931-1345868 GCA_034781795.1 Crypturellus tataupa | reverse complement strand
CGCGGGCGGCGACGCGGCCGCCGACGGCGCCATGAGGTAACGGCCGCGCGGCGGGGCGCCCTCGGCACGCGACGGGGGTTTCAAGGGGGTTTCTCTGCTCCAGACGTGACCGCGGTGCTCGTGGTTGAAGCTGCTTGTGATGCTGGGCACCCTCGGGATTGCAGCTGGGCTGGGGGTCAGGGAAATCCTGCGGGAATCCTAGTGCCGACGTTGCACCTCGTTGGATGCGGTACTACAGGTGCCCGGTCTGCGTGGACCCTAGGTGATTAACAAGGTCATTAACAGCAGTAACTCTTGATTCTTGCATAATTGGCGCAGCAGGAGCCACTGCTACAGGTCCACGGCCACGTTTGCACCCAGTTTTGTGCTTCAACAACCCCCCCAAACTGCTCCATTCCTGCAAATTGAACGTTTTTTGGATGGTCGGGGCGGCTTCGCATCCGTCGGGAAGCGCGCGGGGCTGTGCTCGGGTTCCTGCAGGTGCGGCACGGGGATGCTGGCGCCTTGGAGGATTCTTTCCCATTGGCAATGGCTAGTTTTGCACTTGACTTTCACTGTTCCACCCTCTGGTGAAAACTGCAGCTCCTGCATCCTGCACCGTCTCTGTGCACGGAGCTTGGGATCCTCCTGCACCGTTCCAGCCTTCTCAAGGGCACCGCGAGCCCTTTCCCGGGAGCAGAGCACGGATTGCACCTGGGGACATGATCCAGGTGTTAGGAAACCCCCTCGCTCCGCTCCCGCATGTGCACGAGCCTCGAGGCGCGCTCGGTTCTGCTTATAAATAATCGCGAGGGCAGCGCTGCCGCCAGCTCCTTGGCCGCGCTCCTTCCCCTGCGGTTATAAATAAAAGCCCTTTGCCGCAGGGATGTGATATGCAGCCGGAGAGCCCGTCGGGAATGCCGGGATGCTCTAACGCACCGCGCAGCTGGCAGCGTTTCGAACTGGTTTTCCTTAGGGTTTTAACGCAGGAGGGATTTGTTTCCTCCCAGCGCCCCGGGCAGGTTGTTGCTGGGGTTAATGAGCGCGTGATGCTGCAGGTTGATTGCAAAAAGCAGGAAAACGGGCTCCATCCCGGGCTGCAGCTGCCTGCAGGATACGGGTGGGTTTGACCATTCCCAAAAGTTTTGCGGGAGCCTCCGCTATCAGTGCCCTGTTTGGGTATCGTGTCCCCGTCCTGGCCGTCTCCTGCTCTCGCAGAGCCGTGGATCCTTATGGGGATGGAAGCGGCCAAACCCACCCATGAGCATGGGCCAAAAATCCTCAGCAGGCTCCATCCTGGAATGCAAACAGCAGCATTCCCAGCCGGGATTCCCGGCCGGCCTCGTGGCTGCAGATCCACCTGCTTTGGACTGAGCCCCGCGGCCGCTCCACGTAACCCAGGTGCAAGCGGCTTCCTCCGGGCTCTATCCAGCGTGGTCGTAGCAGGGCGTTAAGTGTCCCTGGAGAGATGCCGGGCGGCGATAGGGAGTCCGCGGCAAGGGCAGCGATCCCGGGAATGCCAGCAGAGCCGGGAGCCGCGGCGGTTCTGCTGCTTGCGTGGGAAGAGCCCGCAGGAGGGGCAAAGTCTTATCGGCGCCGCTGCGTCGCGCCGAGTTCAGGGCTGCAGATCCGATTCCTCCCGGGAAGCCTGCGGAAGGGAACGCGTCACTCCCGACGGGAATTCTGCTCGCGCCACCCGTGTCTCCTCAATGCTGTTTGTGTCCCCGCCGCAGGCCCAGCATGTCGGGGCTGCACCTGGTGAAGAAGGGCCGCGAGCACAGGAAGCTGGACCTGCAGAGGGACTTCACCGTCGCCTCGCCGGCCGAGTTCGTCACCCGCTTTGGGGGCAACCACGTTTTTGAGAAGGTAACGAACCCCGCGTGCCTGTTGGAGCTGGCGCGGGGGCGGTTTGCACATTGCAGGGCATTGCTGGGGCCTCCGGACAGGCCCAAGACCTGGGAGCACTTTGCTGGTGTCTCCTCTGGGGCTGCTGTTCGCCCTTCTCCGGAGTCTTGTGCCTCCCTTTCTGGCTTCTGCTGCTCCATCTCTGCCCCGCTCAGTCCTTGCTCCTTGCCGCCTCGTGCAGGAAGCAAAGCAGCGCGGGGCTCCCAGCAAAGCCGCCTGGTTCGGGGGCTGGCACAGGGCAGGCAGATGTTTTTCTCTCTCTTGCACTAATTTAAGAGAAGTTTAGAGAGGGGACACTCTCCTAACGCAGTTTTTGCAGAGGCTTCCTGCAGCAGTTTTGCATATCTGAAACAAATGAAGGCCAAAGTCTAGTTCTCGCTGAGCCCAGTTCCAGGTATCAAAGTTTTTGCTAACGAGGCTCCTTCTGCTAGCAAAGAAAACAGGCAGTTGTGAAGCTCCCGGGATAAGTCTTCTCCACTTGCTTTAACTTTGTCATTCCCTGGTGGTTTTGATATATTTGCCAGAGCTGCTCAACACCTTGCCCCAAATCCTGTCTTTCTACCACCCATTTCCAAGAGGGCTGCACCCCATAAGATGCCCTATTCCCATCTTGGGCTGCACCCCATAAGATCCCCAGTTCCTATCTCACCCTTCAGCAGCAGTGGGAGGTTTTGGCTCTCGCATCTCCGTGTTTGCGGACCTGCGAGACTGCGTTTCCATCCCATCCGCGTTCCCAGGTCCTGATCGCCAACAACGGCATCGCCGCCGTCAAGTGCATGCGCTCCATCCGCCGCTGGGCCTACGAGATGTTCCGAAACGAGCGCGCCATCCGGTTCGTCGTCATGGTCACCCCCGAAGATCTCAAGGCTAATGCAGGTAACAGCAAACTCCCAAAACCCACTCAAAACCTTTGCTGCTCTTCGGGCTATTCCTGGGACACGCCGTTCTCTACATGGCCGGTACTTGGATACTGCTGGTGTCCCCGTGCTTTGCTGTGCTGACCGTGCAGCCGGATTTGGCAGTAAATGGATTTTTTTTCTATGTATTTCAGAGTACATCAAAATGGCTGATCACTACGTGCCCGTCCCTGGAGGAGCCAACAACAACAACTATGCCAACGTAGAGCTCATCGTGGACATCTCCAAGCGAATCCCGGTCCAGGTAGGAACTGTCCGTGGGGATAGACAGACCTTGCAGGCTGGATGGGCTATCCCTTTGCTCAAGTTGCCCCCCTGATTTGGGGGATGATGAATCCCTTTGCTCTGAGGAACCGTGCGTGATGCTGCGGCTCCCTGTCTCCTGGCAGGCCGTGTGGGCTGGATGGGGACATGCCTCGGAAAACCCCAAGCTGCCAGAGCTTCTGCAGAAGAACGGGATCGCGTTCCTGGGTAAGTCTATCTCCTCCCAGTTGCGGGAGGAAAGTGTGGCTGGGGGGCTGCTATGGGTCGGTGCACGTTGGGTCTCCCCAAAAGCAGATGGTGGCTGCTGGTGGCATCGGCCTGCTCCTGCTCTTGGCAGGACTGTCCTGTCTGCCAGCATCAACCCCCATCTGGGGGTTTGGATCCTTTCTAACCCTCTTTCCCCCTCGTTCTTAGGCCCTCCCAGTGACGCCATGTGGGCGCTGGGGGACAAAGTGGCCTCCACCATCGTGGCCCAGACGGTCCAGATCCCCACGCTGCCGTGGAGCGGGAGCGGTGAGTGCCCCCTCGTGTCCCCTCAGCCTCTGGCCTGGGCTAGGGTCCTGCTGCTCCTTTTTCTCCCCTAAAACAAAGGCTGGGGATGGGTCCTACCAGCAGGGCACGGGTTTTGCTGGCAGGTGGTGGGGTGGGCTGCAAATCTGGGGCACAACTGAGCCGATGCTGGCCCAGGCAGTGGCTGCTTTTAGAGCCCCAGGCACAGGGGAGCCTGTGTGTGCCCCCATGGGCTCCCCATTGTACCATCCCGGCAGTGTCACCCTTGCAGTGTCACCCTCTGGCCCTGCCCGCAGGTCTGGTGGCCACGTGGTCGGAGGAGGAGCCGCAGGAGCAGCGGTCCATCAGCATCCCGCTGGAGACGTACGCGCGGGCCTGCGTGAAGGACGTGGAGGAAGGGCTGGAGGTGAGGCCGAGCGCGTGTGCAGCCACCTCTCTTTGGAGGCTGCCCAGGATGGGACTGGCTCCCATGTTTTGGGGAGCCCAGCAAGCTGGACTATGGAGCAGCGGGTTGTCCCTGTGGTCCCATTTCTTCTTACTGACTGGGATCCAGCTCAGGGCCACGCTGAGCTGGGCAAAGGTGCCCTGAGCTGCTTCTCAGGTTGATCAGGAGCTCCCTGCCCACCCCAGAACCGGCCCCTCATCCCTTCCAGGTTGCCAAGAGGATCGGCTACCCGCTGATGATCAAGGCGTCCGAAGGCGGCGGGGGCAAAGGCATCCGCAAAGTGGAGACTGCGGAGGAGTTCGGGGGCTGCTTCAGGCAGGTGAGCGGGGCAGTGCCCACCCTGTGCCGGAGCGGGAGCAGTTGCCGCGGGGCTGATGCTGGAGCGGCCTCGTCCCCCGTGCAGGTGCAGGCGGAGGCGCCCGGCTCGCCCGTGTTCCTGATGAAGCTGGCGCAGCACGCGCGGCACCTGGAGGTGCAGGTCCTGGCCGACGAGTACGGCAACGCCATCTCCCTCTTCGGCCGCGACTGCTCCATCCAGCGCCGGCACCAGAAGATCATCGAGGAGGCGCCCACCACCATCGCTTCCCCCTCTGTCATCGAGGTCATGGAGCAGGTGGGTGGCCTGGGTCTCCTGGAGGCAACTTGGGAGAAAGGCATTGGGTTTTAGTGGAAAACTGCTCTGTTCCTTGCTGGGTTGACTGTGGGTTTTAATACTGACACCCCGAAGGAAGGAGAGAGGGAAATAGAGACTCTGCTCTGGATAGTAGGATAGGAAAACCACTTGGATGGGATGGTGTGTACATGCACCCCTTATGTTTCTGCGTAAGCCCCTGCCGTGGGAGACCGTCCATCCCTCCTGGAGCAGCATTCCCGTCCTGTGAGATGACTGCTGCAGGAGGCTGAGCCGAGCAGGGGTCGCCCCGCTTGGCCACACACTGCGTTGTTCCCTCCCCTGCTCCCGAAGTGTCCGTTGTCCCTGTCCTGGGATCACCCCGGCTCCGCGGCAGCGGGCTGGGGCTGCAGCGCGGTGCTGTGTCCCCATCGCAGTGCGCCGTCCGCCTGGCCCAGACCGTGGGCTACGTGAGCGCCGGCACCGTCGAGTACCTCTACAGCGAGGACGGCAGCTTCCACTTCCTGGAGCTGAACCCGCGCTTGCAAGTCGAGCACCCCTGCACGGAGATGATCGCCGACGTGAACCTCCCGGCGGCCCAACTGCAGGTACCGCAGCGCTTGGGTGACTCTGCAGCAGCATGAGGTTGATTTTGCCTCCTGGCGAGGAAGGCTTTTCCCCTTTTCTCATATGCAACGTGATGCAAAAGCAGCATAACATCCCTCTTCGTCTGCAGCTCCTCGAGCTGTCACACCGCAGCTTCTGCTCCCGTTGTTCTCCACTCTATTACTGTGGCTTTGGTGCTAAATTCTGCCCGTTCCTTGTGCAGATTGCGATGGGCATCCCCTTGCACAGGATAAAGGACATCCGCGTGCTGTACGGCGAGAGCCCGTGGGGCGATACGGCCATCTGCTTCAACAGCCCCACCAACGCGCCCGTGCCCAGGGGCCACGTCATCGCCACACGCATCACCAGCGAGAACCCCGAGGAGGTGAGATGGGCCGTCACCCTGGGGACAGCAGGCTCCTGTCATCCGCAGGGCCGAGCTGCACAGTCCTCCTCAAGGAGACAATATTCCCAACACTGCCATTCCCAGGCAAAACCCGTGGGATTAGTGGAATTTGCATGCAATCTGCTGAGACGCAGGGTTCCCTTTTCCCCAGTTCAGTCTCAAAAATCTCCAGCCTGTTTTCTCAATTTCTTCTGCTCTGTCCTGTGTGTTTGTTTAGGGGTTTAAGCCGAGCTCTGGGACCGTGCAGGAGCTGAACTTCCGCAGCAGCAAGAACGTCTGGGGCTATTTCAGCGTAGCCGCTGCCGGGGGCCTGCACGAGTTTGCTGACTCCCAGTTTGGACATTGCTTCTCGTGGGGAGAGAATCGGGAAGAGGCCATATCGTGAGTCCTGCGATGTGGGTCTGAAAGCAACTGCGTGTGGAAAGATTCAGATTTGCCTGTTTTAGTAGGTGTATGAGCCAAAAAAACCCCGCCAAGGTATCTCCAAGGAGCACGACTGCCTTTGCACTGAGCAGCTTGTTTGTGTTGCAGAACCTGCCTAGTTGAAGGCAAAGTGCTCAAACTGAGCGGGTGATGCCCCAGTTAATAAACACGGCCCTTAAAGATAGTCATGTGCTTAGTGCCTTTGAGATGTGATATCCTTTTAGGAAATAACTCAAGTAACACACAACCTGTTCTCTTAGGTGTTTGTGTTTTATTCAGTCAAGGCTGTACAGTACATTGACCGTTTTTTTCTCAGTAAACCAAAAATTCCTACTACCAAACAGCTGGAGAATCTCGATCAACTTGCAAACAGTCTTTTCCTCTCTTCCCCTTCCCAATTTGTAGAGGTTCTATCCAGGAACCAGGACATCTACAGCTGGTATGATCATCACCCACATGAGCGGGATTTCTTACCTTAGCCTTTGACTCCTGCTTAACAACCTATTGCTATATCAGTGTTAAACTGAGAATGAGACACTCAAGTAAGGAATAAGGCATGCGAGGAGCTGAGTAGCACATACAGTGCACAGAGGGTAGAAATCAGGAGGTCTTATTAATATTTGAAGTATCTGGAGACAGTTTTAAAGGAAAGTGTGTGTTGGGTGCAGGAAAGCCCTTGGTGGAAACCACCTGCTACCTGCTCTGTGATCAATGGAGTTTCTTTCCTTCAAAAGGAACATGGTGGTAGCTCTGAAAGAGCTGTCTATCCGCGGGGATTTCAGGACCACAGTTGAGTATCTCATTAAGGTGTTGGAGACGGAGAGCTTCCAGAACAACGAGATAGACACCGGCTGGCTGGACCACCTGATTGCAGAGAAAGTGCAGGTGGGAGAACTGGCCTCTTGACTTCTCCCTCTGCCCATCCCATGGATTGCCTGTCTCTGTGAGGGAGCTTCCTCCTGATTTTTCCCCCTTCCCTAGGCTGAGAAGCCAGACACGATGTTGGGGGTTGTCTGTGGCGCCCTGAACGTTGCCGACGCTGCGTTTAGGACGTGCATGACCGATTTCCTGCACTCGCTGGAGAGGTACAGGCGCTCGCGGGGTGCAGGAAGGTGCCTGCATGGGTGTTGTTAACCCAAGGCAGGTCTTGGCTTTGCTGCCTGCGCAGGGGGAGCACGTGCCCTAAGGGGTTGCTGGTGTCTTGCGACCGAACTCTTGCTCTTAAAACCTTACTCACTCTGGGTCACCTTCCTTCCCTCCTCCTCCTCGTCTGGCCAGGCTGAAAATACTTCATGGTTTAAGAGGTGGTGCCCACACTGAACGTGAGCCACACTCCGGGTTCAGAGCCAGGCTGCATCTCTAGGCAATTTAATAGAAAGAGAAGTAAAGCTGTTTGCTGTAAATAACAAGACTTTGGTGTCTCAGATTATCTAATAGAGGGGAAAACCAGTTTTGTGCAGCTAGGAAAACAGAGCTTTCAAAGGGAAGCGGCTTGCCCGACTGCAGCTTGCTCTTGTTTTTGCGCTCAGGAATGTCAAGGTTGTTCCTGTGGCCTTGGAGGCCGCTGGGGGCTCTCCCACGGGTCACTGCTGAGCGGGTTTTCTCAGTGTCTGCACTGGCTCCGGTGCCTTTTTTGGAAGTTGTGGGGGTCCTTTAGGGAGGAAACCCGCTCCCCTCTGCGGTCACCGCTGCAGCCTCCCCGCGTGGCCCCAGGCGGGTCTAAAGGGCTCCTGGCTGCGAGCGTGCCGAGCACTGTGACATCTGACACACTTGGCTCCCTGCGCTCGCAAACAGAAAACGCTGCCAAGTTCTGGTGGTGTCTGACCTTCCCCTTGCGTTTCAGAGGGCAGGTGCTGCCCGCAGCCTCCCTGCTCAACATTGTCGACGTGGAGCTCGTCTACGAGGGCGTGAAGTACGTCCTGCAGGTAAAGGCTGCCTCGTGCCCTCTCCAAACTTGCTGCATTGCTAGCCCGGGCAATGCATGTTTTCCACAAGGGAAAATGCCACAAGCTGGGAAAATGCAGTGAGCAAGAGGTTGCCCTTTAGAAATACATAATGTAAAAATTGGATTGAGTATCCTTTTGCGCCTGACAGGCATTTTCATGTATCCTGTTGCTTTTGTTCTCATGTTTAATAAGTTCCCCTTTTCTCACTTTTAAACCCAGTCAGTTGAGTTTTAAATAACATGCTCCTCACCACGAAGGCAGCTGCTGAGTAAAGAGCTCAGCAGATGCAGCCCAAGGCCGCTCTGTGCAGCCCTCGGTGTCGCTCGCAGGTCGCCCGCCAGTCGCTCACCACGTACGTCGTGATAATGAACAGCACCCACATCGAGATAGACGTGCACCGCCTCAACGACGGCGGCCTGCTGCTCTCCTACAACGGCAGCAGCTACACCACCTACATGAAGGAGGAGATCGACAGGTACGGCGCTCTCGTCGAGCCCTCGCTTGCCGGGCAGGGTCCCTTGCGAGGTCCTTTGCCAGTTGCTCCAGCAGGCAGGAATTTCCTTCTCCTTAAGGTACCGAATCACCGTAGGGAACAAAACGTGTGACTTTGAGAAAGAGAAAGACCCAACCGTGCTGCGATCGCCCTCGGCGGGGAAGCTGCTGCAGTACACGGTGGAAGACGGGGGCCACGTTGCGGAAGGGGATGTTTTTGCAGAGATAGAGGTAGGTGCAGAGGAACCCACAAGGCCCTAGAACCAGAATTTCCCCATTCCTGTGGACCTTAATCTGGCAACTACATGATTAAAAATGAAACCTGCCGATATTTAACTTCCGCAACGAAGCAGTGGTGTCCAGGGCGCTCTGTGGTGTTCACTTGTGTTCCGCCCTCGTGCAGGTGATGAAAATTGTTATGACGCTGTCGGTGGAGGAGCCTGGCCGCTTGCATTACGTGAAGCGGCCGGGAGCGCTGCTGGAGACAGGCTGCGTCATAGCCCGGCTGCAGCTGGACGATCCCACCAAAGTGAAGACCGTGAGTATTTCCACGGGGAGTGAACCGCGTTGCCGTGCTGCTTTCTCCTCTCTGCTCCTCAGGGCCCTTGCTTTCCTCTGGGCCCAAAACATTTTGTTCACTTGGCATCTCAAGGCATGCAAGGACCTGGCAGGGCTCTGGAGGCGCTCAAGGGCCACGAGCAGAGGAGCCACTTTAGACCTCCTTTTAGTTCTCTTCACATCTGTAGCTCTTGTATCTTTTTCATGTTGGGCACAATGCTGACCGTTAGAAGCTTCCTCTGCAGTTCATCCAAAGCAGAAACCAGGCAGGCTGTTTGCTCCACAGCCATTAGACAGCTGCAGCCTTCTCTGCTTGTTTGACCTCAGTGAAGCTCAGGATCAGCTCGTCTTGGTGATGTTCACAAGTGCCTCTTCTCTCCCTGCGCCTCGGGCAGGCCCAGCCGTTCACGGGCGGCCTCCCGCCGCAGCAGACCCTGCCCATCATGGGCGAGAGGCTGCACCAGGTGCTGCGCAACGTGCTCGACAACCTCAACAACGTCATGAACGGCTACTGCCTGCCGGAGCCCTACTTCAGCGCCAAGGTAGGCACCTCGGGGGGCTTCTCCCCTGTGTCCCAAGGTGGTTTTTAGTGGGCATGTTGGTGCAGTTAGTGGTTAGGGGTCTCTCTTCCTGGCTTCTTGGCTTGCACAGTGAAACCTGCTGCTTTGGCTTCCTGGGGAGGCTGCAGCCTTTCGTGTCCTGCAGGTGAAGGAGTGGGTGCTCAAGCTGATGAACACCCTGCGGGATCCCTCCCTGCCTCTCCTGGAGCTTCAGGAAATCATGACGAGCATCTCGGGAAGGATCCCGCCTTCTGTGGAGAAGTCCATCAAGAAGGTGATGGCCCAGTACGCCAGCAACATCACCTCCGTGCTCTGCCGCTTCCCCAGCCAGCAGGTGAGTGCTCCAAGGAGGGCTCTCGGTTCCTCACCACCTTCCCCTAAATATTGCATTTATAAATATAATCGCAGCTTCCTCTAAATACTGGTCTGACCAGAGCTTCTCTCTGAACTCTGCCCACTGCCCAAGGCTGCTGCGTTCCTGCTCGCTGGCCTTTCCTGAACGTGTGTCTGTTTTTGCTCTGGCAGATTGCAAACGTGCTGGACAGCCACGCGGCCACGCTCCAGAGGAAGGCGGAGCGGGAGGTCTTCTTCATGAACACGCAGAGCATCGTGCAGCTCGTGCAGAGGTACGAGCAGGGCTGTGTCTCGCTCAGCAGTTTGTGAAACCAGCGTTAATTGTGGCTTCTCTGCTGCTATCGAGCTGCCCGCGCTGCCCCGGCACGGTCAGACCCTCCCGCTTCCCGCAGGTACCGCAGCGGCATCCGGGGCTACATGAAGTCGGTCGTGCTGGACCTGCTGCGGAGGTACCTGCAGGTGGAGATGCAGTTCCAGCAAGGTGAGGGGCGCAGGGAACGCGGCTCCTCTGCACGGGGGAGCGGGTCAGGACCGCCTGCTCTGTGCCACAGCTCACTACGACAAGTGCGTCATCAGCCTGCGGGAGCAGTACAAGCCCGACATGACCCCCGTGCTCGAGTGCATCTTCTCGCACGCCCAGGTGGCCAAGAAGAACCTGCTGGTGACTATGTTAATTGTGAGTAGATGGGGCAGGAGAGCCCTGTCCCCAGAGCTGCTGAGAAATAAGGGCTTGCGGAAAGTGTCCTTGCAGGCAGTGTCCTCAAAGGCTCTTGTTTTGCCCAGGCTCCTGCTCTTTTGTAGCAGGCACCTCTTGGGGTGTTGCAGAAGCAAAAGGAGTGCGAGTGGCTTCCTGGGTGAGGAGGGTGGATGGGATGTTGCACCCGAGCTTAGGGGACAGCATGGAACGGTGCAGCAGGCTTGCTCTAGGGTGCTTGCTGTCCTGTGGGCTTTCAGAGGCCGTGAGTGCCTGTCCTTATTTCATCTGCTTCACAAGCAAGTAAGCCAAGGCACACTTTAATCCTTGCTTGCTGCTGCATTGGATTTGGGATAGGAGCTGGATAGGAGCCTCCCCTTGCACCTGTGCTGGGCGCTAGCACTAGCAGATTCTTGACAAACTGTTTTGTTTTCTTGTTTAATACATTCCTGGGGTTTGTGTTTCATTTCCAAGCTCCTACTCTCAATACATTTGGCTGCTTCCTTAGCAGAGCATTATTTTCCCTCTTCTGCGCTGCCCTTCTGCGCTCGGTTTTCAGATCAGCGCTTTTTCTGCGCGTTTCTTCCCCATTCCCTGCCCCAGTGCAGCGCTGGGGGTATCGGGCAGGTTTTGTTCTATGAGAAGGGCAGGGAGCAGCTGGTCCTGCCCCTGCCTCGCAGGACAAGCTGTGCGGCCGGGACCCGACGCTGACGGACGAGCTGACGGCCATCCTCAACGAGCTGACGCAGCTCAGCAAGACGGAGCACGCCAAGGTGGCCCTGCGAGCCCGGCAGGTGAGCGAGCGCCGCGCTCGGCCCCGGCGCCGCCGGCTCCCCGCGTGTCCCAGCCGCTCTCTGCCCCTCGCAGGTGCTGATCGCCTCCCACCTGCCCTCCTACGAGCTGAGGCACAACCAGGTCGAGTCCATATTCCTGTCTGCCATCGACATGTACGGACACGAGTACTGCCCGGAAAACCTCAAGGTTGGGAAACTGGCATTTTCAACCAAGGGGGTTTTGCTTTCCAGGAGGGCATTTGGGTTGCCTGTCTGCAAGACATTCTAGTTGAACTTGAAAAACATTTAAGTTTTGCAGCATTAGCTGCTTAGTGTGGCTGCAGACCACAGGAGATGATGCACCACTCTATTGCTGATGAGGATGCTTGTTGCTGATGTCCCCCCACTCGTGTGGGATCTCATAAGGTTTCCTCACAGCAGACTGGTTCTGCCTGCCTAGAAGTATCTTCACTTTCTAGCCCTGGCGTGTGGACCAGAGTAACCCAAGCGGGACAGTGTTTCTCCATGGATGTGATGGGATGTGGGTGGGGAGCTCCCATCTCATCCTGTCCTTAATTTCCATTTTTTCCCCTTAGAAACTGATCCTCTCGGAAACCACCATCTTCGACGTGCTCCCTGTTTTCTTCTACCACGCCAACCAGGTGGTGCGCATGGCCGCGCTGGAGGTGAGGCCTGATGAGCCAGGTGGGATGCAGCAGGGACACGGTGGCCACGGCCACTGTGCCACAGCAGGGCTGATGCCTGCACCGCAGGAGAGGGCAGCTGCGCTTCCCACCTGCCTCCCCATCTCTTCTCCAGGTCTACGTGAGACGGGGCTACATCGCCTACGAGCTGAACAGCCTGCAGCACCGCCAGCTCTCGGACGGCACCTGCGTCGTGGAGTTCCAGTTCATGCTGCCGTCGTCCCACCCAAATAGGTAGGAGAGGCCAACGCGTGTCTCTAACCTCCTGCTGCCAGTCCTTGGCTTTGTCAATGGCCTCAATTCTTCTTGAAATTCCATTTTCAGAGGAAAGAAAGAAACCTTCCTCAGGCTGAGCACAAACTCCCCTAGACTGGCTTTAATTAAAGCCTCTCTCAGCTGACCTGTCCCATGCTATCAGTCTGGATGTAAATACCCCTGTTCAACGCTCTGGATTTTGGAAGCTCTCCCTTCCTGCCCCTTTGGCCTAAGCTGTCGTATTTAGAGCTCTGTCAATGCAGACAAATGGTTGGTGTTTAGTAACCACAGTAAGGAGTGAGTCTGCACAGGGTGCTGGCAGAGCAGACACTTTCCAGCCCAGCAGGGA
Source organism: Crypturellus tataupa (assembly GCA_034781795.1). Taxonomy (NCBI): domain Eukaryota; kingdom Metazoa; phylum Chordata; class Aves; order Tinamiformes; family Tinamidae; genus Crypturellus; species Crypturellus tataupa. Next base: position 1,333,118 of record JAWLRI010000333.1, on the reverse strand, counting down.
GGGATTTCCTGCAGCTAATCCCATCTTTTTGCCCTGCAAAATGAGTGGTGTCACCTGCTGACCAGTGCCAGCTCCTGCTCCCTCTGTGTCTGATATCTGCCTTGCTCCCTCGTGCAGGATGTCTGTCCCTGTCAGCATCTCCAACCCAGACCTGGCCCGGCACAGCACCGAGCTGTTTATGGACAGCGGCTTTTCTCCTCCGAGCCAGAGGATGGGGGCAATTGTCGCCTTCGACCGATTTGAGGATTTCACCAGGTAGGGAGGCGGAGGAGCTGAGGGAATCCCGCTGAGCCTGCGTGCGACCCGGAATGCTTTGTTTGTGCAAGTCCTTGGAGCTGTTGCCTTTGGCATGATGCGGATAGGGATGTGCTGACTTTTCAGCACCCCCATCCCCTTGATTTGGATCCTGGCAGGAACTTCGACGAAGTGATCTCCTGCTTCGCAGACCCCCCTCTAGAGAGCTCCCTGTTCAGCGAGGCGCGAGCCACCGTCTATGACGAAGAGGATGCCAAGGTGCCTGTGCTGCTGCGGCCCCCTTCCCCAGGCTGGTGCTGCTGAGCCCAAACAGGAGGATTTACCGTGGGGTTTCCCTGCCAGAACGTGCGGGAGGAGCCCATCCACATCCTCAACATCGTGCTCAGAGGGGCCGACCACCTGGAGGACGACAAGCTCGTGCCCATCTTCAGAGCCTTCGCCCAGTCCAAGGTCTGTTGTGCAGCTGCAGCTCTGGCGCTTCAACCCCTTTCTCTTGGGGCTGCTGGGGAGCTTTCCTGTGCTATGACACTGTCTTCTGTTTCCTTGTAGAAAAACGTCCTTGTTGACTACGGTCTGCGGAGAATCACGTTCTTAATTGCCCAGCAGGTCAGTAGACGCAGAGCTGCTAACTGGCAGAGTTACTTTAGGATCACTGTGCTTCAGTGTCCCTAAAAGTCAGCCTATATTTATGTCCTTAAGTGCCTTAGATGTGGGCCTGAGGGACAGCTGCAGCCAAACATCAGGAGGAAAAGTGAGGGACTAATTAACAGGGAGCCAGTGATTGCTCGGCTCCTGCATTAGAATTTGTGCTACAATGTGCAGTTCCTGCCTTGATGCTTCAAAACTTCCAGATGCCTTTAAAAGATAATTTCCAGTTTCCTCCTGTTCTGGGGAAGGAGGGAACCTGTAGGGTTTCTCTTCTTGTGAATTCACTGAAGATCAGGAAGCCCCTGTGTGTCCAGTGCCAAGGTTCACAGGCTGCTCTCTTGTCTTTCCCTTTTTGCTCTAGAGAGAATTCCCGAAGTTTTTTACCTTCAGAGCAAGAGATGAGGTAAGAGCTGTTGACCAGGGACATAACCAGCTCCAAGACCATCTGGAAGTGGCATCTGTCCCCATGTCACCTCGCTCACTCCTCCCTGCTGGGTGACAGTTCGCTGAGGACCGCATTTATCGGCACCTGGAGCCGGCCCTGGCCTTCCAACTGGAGCTGAGCCGCATGCGGAACTTCGACCTGACGGCCATTCCCTGCGCCAACCACAAGATGCACCTCTACCTGGGCGCCGCCAAGGTGCAGGCAGGCGCCGAGGCCACCGACTACCGGTTCTTCATCCGAGCCATCGTGCGACACTCGGATCTAATCACCAAGGCAAGGGGGCCCGGTGGAAACGGAGGTGCCGCTGCTCTGCCGGCAGCTCCTGGGGGAGTTTGCTCGTCTGATGCTTTGATGGAGGCATCGGCACCTTGGGCATGGGGGGTTTCTGAGGTCCCTCGGGCTCTGTGCGCTGCAGGAGGCCTCCTTCGAGTACCTGCAGAACGAGGGCGAGCGGCTGCTGCTGGAAGCCATGGACGAGCTGGAGGTGGCCTTCAACAACACGACGGTCCGCACCGACTGCAACCACATCTTCCTCAACTTCGTGCCCACGGTCGTCATGGACCCCTCCAAGGTGAGCGTGGCGGTGGTGCCCGTTCCCTGCGCTGTGCAGGGGCTCCCCTGTGCCAAGGGGAGCCCCTGGGGATGGATGGAGTGAGAAGAGGCTCATCTGGATGTCAGGGCACCGTGCCCGGAGCCTGCTCACTGCCGCCTTCCCTCCCGCGAGCAGATCGAGGAGTCGGTGCGCTCCATGGTGATGCGCTACGGCAGCCGCCTCTGGAAGCTCCGCGTCCTGCAGGCCGAGGTGAAGATCAACATCCGGCTCACGCCGACCGCCGCCGCCATCCCCATCCGCCTCTTCATCACCAACGAGTCCGGATACTACCTGGACATCAGCCTCTACAAGGAAGTGAGGGACCTCGGCACGGGCAGCGTGAGTGCTGCACGGATGCTGGTAGCTACAGACCCGACAGCAAGTGCCCGGCCCCCGAAACGCTTCTGCTTTAGCAGCTGGTGACCCTCTATTCGAGCAAAGCGTCTGGGGGCCCTGCAGAACCCCCCAGGGCTACTGTCCTGATCCATCCCCAGAGGATGGATCACCAGGTCCCACGCAGCAGCGTTTCCAGGGCTTGTTGGGCTTCACCCCCTTGTACACAGCGCGTGGACCCTTTGGAGCGATGCTCTGCTCCCGGAGCGGGGCTGAGCCCCAGCGCTGCTGCTGTCACCCGGCACCTTGTGGTCCAGGAGACAGCGGGGCAGTGTCCCAGCCCAGCACAGTGATCATTTGCCCACTGTCTGTCCCCTCAGTGAGGGGATGTGGGATGGAAAATGATGTTGGGTTGGGTAAAACCATGGGCACGAGTATCCTGGCAGTGCAGATCTACCCAGCGCTGCCGCCACACGAGGCTCTTGCACCTTGACCTTGCAGAGATCTCTGCCCGCGTCCCGCAGGAAGGGCCCCAACGCTCTGCCTCTCCTCGCAGATCATGTTCCAGTCGTACGGGGACAAGCAAGGGCCGCAGCACGGGATGCTCATCAACACGCCCTACGTCACCAAGGACCTGCTGCAGGCCAAGCGCTTCCAGGCGCAGTCCTTGGGCACCACCTACGTGTACGACTTCCCAGAAATGATCCGGCAGGTGAGTCCGGGCTGAGCAGAAGGAGGTCCCGAATTGTTTAATTTCCTTTTCTGCCCATCCATCCCCAGATTTGACAATTCGGGTTAAATATTCCCCCTCCCTTCTGAGCTGCTAAAGAAAAAAGGAAAGGGAGAAAAAGAAAGAAGGGGAGAGGGGAAAAATAAAATGAAAGGAAATGAAAAGAAAAATCAAAGGGAAAATAAGACCAAAGTGCCAAGTTTTGGCTGCATGAAGGACTTCTAAAGCAGCTCCCGGGTCTTGCAATCTGACATAGTTGTGCTAAAGGCTGATGTGAGCCAGAGTGCAGGTGCAGGAGTGCAGCAGGGTGAGGGCTCCCAATGCCTCCAGCCCGTCGTCCACGTCGGGTCCCGTGTTGCTGCGGGAATGCGGGTGTCGGGAGCTGCTGTGAGCCATGTGTTTGGAGCTTGTCCCCTTGGCGCTGTCCCTGCAGGCTCTCTTCAAGCTGTGGGGCTCCACGGAGCTGTACCCCAAGGACATCCTGACCTACACTGAGCTGGTGCTGGACTCGCAGGGGCAGCTGGTGCAGATGAACAGGCTCCCTGGAGGCAACGAGGTAGCGGGAAACGAGCTGGGAATGGAGGAGAGAGGGTGGATGGGGGAGCTGTGCTGGGCAGGGGGTGCGGTGCTGGATGCCTTCCCCTTCCCTGCTGTGTTTGGCTCACAGGGGATGCCCTTAGAGTAGAAATCGGGTGCAGATTCAGCTCCGATCCCCGGAGCAACGCATCCTCCTGCTCTTTGGCGCAGGTGGGGATGGTTGCTTTCAAGATGAAGCTGAAGACCCCCGAGTACCCGACCGGCCGGGACCTGGTGCTCATCTGCAACGACATCACGCACAAGATCGGCTCCTTCGGGCCCGACGAGGACCTGCTCTTCCTGTGCGCCTCGCAGCTGGCCCGTGCCGAGGGCGTCCCCCGCGTCTACATCGCCGCCAACAGCGGCGCCCGCATCGGCTTCGCCGACGAGATAAAGCACATGTTCCACGTGGCCTGGGTGGACCCCGCAGACCCCTACAAGGTGCGTGAGCACCCCACTCCCTGCGGCAGGTAATGAAGGGCTCAAGGTGGGGAAAACCCAGAGCTAAACTGGGATCAGCTGGGAGCAGGCAGTGCTGGGGATGAGCACACGTGTGCGCCCGGTGCCGCAGGGAGCGTTTGCTCCATAGGGGTGGAAATCAACGTGTCTCTGCTAGCACGGCTCATCCTCCTCATGTTCCTTTCCAGGGGTTCCGGTACCTGTACCTGACTCCGCAGGATTACACGAGGATCAGCTCCCTGAACTCGGTGCACTGCGAGCACGTCGAGGAAGGGGGAGAGTCCAGGTGAGCGGGCACCGTCTCTCCCGGTTCGCACCCAGGATGCTCCTGCATTTTGCCTCGTGCCTCCCGCATTCCCCCTCAGCCTCCTGCTGAACAAGTCGCCCTGACTTGTCCGCACCTCTGCCTTCCTTGCAGGTACGTCCTCATGGACATCATCGGGAAAGAGAACGGATTCGGGGTGGAAAACCTGCGAGCTGCCGGTACCATCGCCGGGGAGTCCTCTCGAGCTTATGAAGAAATAGTGACCATCAGCATGGTAGAGCCCCCGGACCCTGCCCCGCTCCAGCCTCCCTGGAAAAGGGAGGGAAGCTGCTCCTGCGCTTGCTTGGAGGAGCAACGGGAAGCACGGTCATGCTCCTGGCGCATTATTCCCGGTAATCCTGCGCATCCCTGTGTGTCCCAGGTGACGTGTCGCGCCATCGGCATCGGGGCTTACCTGGTGAGGCTGGGCCAGCGCGTCATCCAGGTGGAGAATTCCCACATCATCCTCACCGGGGTCACAGCCCTCAATAAGGTAACGCGCGCTCCAGCCTCGGGGTCTCCCCAAGTCCATCCCGTCTGCCGCTTCCAACCGAGCGCCCGGTCCCCGGAGAAGGTGGTGGCTGCTCTGCATCCCTTTCTGCTCTGGGGGCCTGCAGGAGAAGCTAAAACAGCCTCATTTTGGTGCCAAGGGAGCTCTAAAATGCTGCTTCTTTAGCAGAGTGCCGTATTCTATGATTCTATGATTTCTGTTAATAATTTCAACTAGGTTTTGGGGCGTGAAGTTTACACCTCCAATAACCAGCTGGGAGGCGTGCAGATCATGCACAACAACGGCGTTTCCCACGTCACCGTCCCGGATGACTTCGAGGGGGTCTACACCATCCTGCAGTGGCTCTCCTACATGCCCAAGGTGGGCGGGGGGAAGGCAGGGTGTAAACCTTGCTCCTCCTGGGACGCCTGGCTCAGACCTGCCCTTCGGAACCGTCTCCTTGCAGGATAACCGCAGCCCGGTGCCCATCACGGCCATAACCGACCCCATCGAAAGAGAAATAGATTTTGTCCCTTCTAAAGTCCCCTACGACCCCAGATGGATGCTGGCAGGGCGACCACATCCAAGTAAGTGCGGGCAGCACAAGACCTCGGCAGCGGCTCTCCCCGTGCCTGTGGAATCCTCCTGGCAACGGTGGTGACGGCCGGGCACGGCGTCATCCCGCGCTCCCAGCTCCGGCTTTTCTCCGTGCTCCGCAGCTCTCAAGGGCACGTGGCAGAGCGGCTTCTTCGACCAAGGCAGTTTCCTGGAGATCATGCGGCCCTGGGCGCAGACGGTCGTGGTTGGCAGAGCCAGGTACCGGCGCGAACGCCCCAAGCTCCGCAGCCTGGAGATGCTCCGTGCGCGGCAGCCGGTCCTCACCCGGCTCCCCTGGTCCTCACCGGGACCCTCCTGGGAGCGCGGCCGGGCCCTAGGGCAGCTCTCGGGGCGAGGAGGAACGGGGAGGACCGGCCTCCACGGCGGCCGCTGACTCCCTGCCCCGCTGCAGGCTCGGTGGCCTCCCCGTGGGCGTCATCGCCGTCGAGACCCGCACTGTGGAGGTGACGATTCCCGCTGACCCCGCCAACCCCGACTCCGAGGCCAAGGTGCGTTGGGATGAGCAGGCTCCAGAGCACCCAGCAGGAAGGGGAAACGGCTGCTTGCCATAATCCTCCTGCAATTCCCGAGCCATTCCAAGGATCGGTGTTTGGCAACTTTTCTTCCAGTTTTTGAGCGCTCCCGCTCGCCTCTTTTCAGATAATCCAGCAGGCCGGGCAGGTGTGGTTTCCCGACTCGGCTTTTAAAACCGCCCAAGCTATTCGGGACTTCAACCGGGAGCATCTCCCTCTGATGATCTTTGCCAACTGGCGAGGCTTCTCCGGCGGCATGAAAGGTACCGCGCGCGGCCCGGCTCATCCCGACCCGCGCATGGCCCGCCGGGCGCTCAGTGCCCCCTGCCCTGCAGACATGTACGACCAGATGCTCAAGTTCGGCGCCTCCATAGTCGACAGCCTCAGGGACTTCAAGCAGCCCGTCCTCGTGTACATCCCGCCGCACGCGGAGCTGCGCGGCGGCTCCTGGGTGGTCATCGACCCCACTATCAACCCGCTCTACGTGGAGCTCTACGCCGACAAGGAGAGCAGGTCGCCCTCCCGTGCGCCACGCGGCCCCGCGGAGCTCCCAGGGTTTATTTGCATCCTCCACACCGGTTCCTGCTTTAACACCCTCTGCTTTCCCAGGGGTGGCATTCTGGAGCCTGGAGGAACAGTAGAGATCAAGTTCAGGAAGAAAGATTTGGTGAAGACCATGAGGAGGATCGATGCGGTTTACGCCCGTCTGGTCGAGCAGCTGGGTAAGGGATGAGTTTTACACTCATGGTGAGAACGATACATCGGACACGAGGTTCAGACTCTATGGTGACGTTACAGACCCTTAGGAGCCCCTTTTTTAGTGCCCAAGCAGGACATAGTGGTACCTTATATAGCTGTGCATGTGCCCTGGATCACCTGGCTCTGCAGAGGGTGCTGGACCCACAGCAGCTGCCCCTGTGCTTTGAGATGAGGAACATGTGGCAGCCCTGGTGCCCTGGTGCTAAACGGGGGGCAAACGATGCCAAGGGGGCACTTGGCTCAGCGCCGCCTTCCCGTCCGCAGGGAGGCCGGAGCTGCCGGACGCCGAGCGCCAGGAGCTGGAGCGGCAGCTCAAGGCCCGCGAGGAGCTGCTGCTGCCCATGTACTACCAGGTGGCCGTGCACTTCGCCGACCTGCACGACACGCCGGGCCGCATGCAGGAGAAGGGCGTCATCACGGTGAGCCGGGGCGGCCGCGCGGGCGGGCGCCGCGGGGCCGGCGGCGG
>JAWLRI010000333.1:1308864-1321385 GCA_034781795.1 Crypturellus tataupa | reverse complement strand
CGGCTCCAGCGCGTGGTGCAGCGACTGCAGCGAGAGCGTCACCACGGGCTGCGGCTGCAGCTGCGCCGCGGCCACACAGCTCAGCGGAGGCGCCTCCGGCTCTGGCTGCTTCTCGGCCCTGCGGCAGCTCTGCGGCCTGTCGGTGATCAGCTTGTCCAGCTCCTCTGCGCCAGCAGCGCCCGTTCCCGAGGGAGGAAAGAGAGCGTTTCACCTGTTTGTTCAAGCGTTTCCCCAGGGAGCACCGCCACCCACGGCACTCTAGGAATGTGTCTTTGCCTGGGCAGCAGCGCAGAAGACAGGCTGTGAGTGTTCAGAGAGCAAAGAAACGCCTCTATTTCCTTGCCCCTAGCACTGAGCAACTTGGGTGGTTATCCCTAAGGAAAGAAACGAGCGCAGGAGCCACCCCGCCGCTACCACGGACAGCTGCTCTGCAGCTGCGGAGCGAACGCAGCCTCAGCAGGTAACCTGCAGGGCAGGATACTCCGGACTCGGTTGTATCTTAAATGAGATTTAACAAGAGCTTTCTGACAGCTTCCACGAGGCTGGTCTCAAAGCAAAGGAGAACATTTAGTTTTGACCGTGCTGCTGAATTTGCAGCAAAAACTCCCATTGATTTTGTTAATATTGAGCTCCTGAAAGCATTTTCTTTTCTCCTCGCTCTCATGCAACAAGAAGCTGGAGCCCAGTCGGAGCCCTACCTGGGTTGGCCATGCTCCTGTGAATAGCAGCGATGTCCTTCCGCTTCCACTTCTGCATCTCCTCTTCCATCTTGTCGATCTTGGCGGGGTTGAGGGCCCACAGGCACCCTTTGCGGGAGGTGCCGCTCATCTTGTTCTCCACCTTCTCAAAACACTTATTCAGGGACAGGTTGTGGCGCACCGAGTTCTTCCAGCCGTCGGGTGCTGTCTAAAGGGCACAGGAGGGAGTCAGTGCAATAGGCACAAAGCGCGAACACGGAGGGTTCGGGCTGTTCTGCTTCTGTATTTGAGGCGCACGCGTACCTTGAAGTAGGGGAAGTGCTCCTTCATGAAGCTGTAGATCTCGCTCACTGGCAGGCTGCCTGTTTTGCTGTTCTTCAGGGCCATTGCAATCAGGCAACTGCAAGAGAGAAATAACAACCGCTTGTGTGTCAGCCACGGGGCCTTCTGCTGGCCCAGCAACCTTGTGGCCATCTCCTTTCGGACACCACCTCCTGGTTGGTCCTGGGTGAAGTGCGTGGTTAACCCCAGGAAACGTTAATCAGCTTGCAAGTGTTCAGAGGCCACGCTGTGACCCTGCAGATTTTACACTTTGTGTCATTGCTCTTCCTCTGCTCTGGTGTCCAGGGAATGCTGCGGCTTCCACAGGGCTCATGGGCTTTCATTCGCACACCTGCAGCCCTTGGAATCATCCCAGCGCAGGCTGGGCTGCACGCCCGCTGCTCTCCACTCACCTGTAGGAGTAGATGGGCTTGGGGTAGTGCTTGGGATGCAGCTCCGGGGCAGCGTGAGGAGCCAGCCGGGGCTGCGAGTAGTGCGGCTGGCTGCCGTAGGGCGCGTTGTAGATCGCCGCGGGGTTGCACTGCACGTGGGAGGGAAGGAGGACAACATCAGGCACAGGAGAGCCCTGGGCATGCAGGTTTAGGGGGGTTCTTCTTTTATTAGGGTTCCAGGCATGATTTTTGCGCGTACGTTAAGACAGACCACGGAAGTAGCAGTACCTGCTGCGTGCTCTGTGCTATGGCGAACACTTGCTGTGAGTGAGGAGGAGGGAAGAGCTGCTGCTGCGTTTGTAGACTAGGAGAGGGCTGCCCACCTACGGCATACGGGCTCATCTGCAGGGATAAAGGCAAGAAACGGGTCAATCCTAAAATCACCAGCATCTTCTCCTAAGAAGTGTTGCAATAAGAAGCCTGCTCTTACGTTTGCTCCGTGCGTGGAAATAGAGTTCAGGCCCAGCATTCCCTGTGGCAGGCTGGCCTGGCCGTGGATCATCGCTCCAGATGCTGCTGTCGAGTGCATGTTGCTCACCACGGGACCTGGTTTGGAAAAAGCAAACGCAATGGATGCTTGCATGAAAATGCACTTCAGAAAAGTAGGCTGATATTCATTTTTCATGGATGCAGTTGAACAGTGCTAAGCCCTGGAGTGGATAATCACACCTCTGTAGAGCCTTCCATGCTGAAAGAACCCTGAGTATTTCGCAGATTGCAAAAATGACATCAGCTGCTTCTAAAACTTCTTAGGCAGGGAGAGAAAGATGACAGCTGCTTAACAGGCTGCAGCGGTGTCACAGCCGTGGTATCTTACAAAAGAAAAACACTCTGTATTCAACATGAGCTGCACTCGAGAGGGGTTTCTGCGGTAAAGCAAGCAAAGGGATACACTGAGCGCACCCAGCCGAATGCTGGAGAGAAATAGAGTGTTTACCTAAAGGATGTTGGCAAACAAAAGAGAGGCTTTCAATGAACATATGCTGTAAGCCTCTAGGAAGCAAACAGGTATGGGGTAAATGAGATGCTCTTAACTTGATCAATGTTGAAACAAACAAGAAAGATTAATTACCTAATTCCAAAGCTGTGGAAAACCTCTGAAATGCAAGTCTTAAATATCTCGGCCCAAGCTCATACAAGACAACAACAACCAGGGTAAGAAAAAAGTCAATCAGATCCTCGGATCTTGGTAGTGACTGCTAGGACTCGTTGCCTCTTGAGGTTAAAGTATATTAATGCTGTCCTTATCAGAAGGCAGCAGGGTCTGGGTCCTCTGGCAGGAAGTGCAACATGATGTACTTAAAATGAATCTGCAAATAGGGAAGCTAATGCACGTGGAAGGGAAGAAAGGGGGCAGGAGGTTGTGTCATTGCGGTACAGCCCCTCGGCTCCCACGTTACCTGTGTGTTGCAGCATCGCGTTCGGGGCGCCGAGGCCAAAATCCATCCTGGCAGCGGCCACGGGCGGCAGGCGGGGAACGTCCACGGCCGTCAGCCACGACAGGGACTGCAGGTCGCTGGGGAGCTCGTCCTCGCTCAGCTGGGACGGGTCGGACGCCAGGAGCCTGGAACAGAGCACGGAAGGTTAGTGAAGGGCAGGGATGCTGCTCCACTTCCATGTGGGGAGCAGGATGACCGGGATGCCGACGCTCCCGCAGGCCAGCAGGAAAAGAGCATTAGACTTGGGAATTGCTCACACCTAGCTAGGAGTCATTCACGTTTTGATCCTGAATTCCTGTGTTTCCTTGATCCTCAGTTCGTGTTTCCTTCAACATTTTACTCAAGACATGTTGAAGTGTTTCTGCTTTGAACCAGGACCGGTTTAGGAGTCTGTTCTGCACAGGTCTGTCCTAACTAAGACAGTCGTGCGCTGAGCGGTGTGTGATGCGCGTGATTCCTCAGGAGGGACCTGTGTCAGCTCAGGACAGAGCTGCAGAGACTGAATCCCAGTGTTTTGCATGCACCTTTTTCATTGTTTAACACGGGGAGGAGGAGAATTAGGGCAGTAGTTCCACTTAAGTCAAATTCATCGGAGAAATTTAAAACCAAATGGAAAAAAACAAGTAGAAGAATCTAAAAGGTTCTTTGTCTGTTAGCAAGTGGATAGCACAGGCCAGGTTTGAGGGAGTTGTGAGGATGACACAGAAACACGCTGCACTGAAACTGTAGACTAATGTAACCAGTTCCACAAGCTTAAAAAAAAAATCCAAAGAAAACTCCTCGTGCTGTATTGTAGGGGAAGAAGGATGAAAACCTGGAAGAGAAACTGCCTAGAAATAAATCCAGCTGAGTCATTATTTTCACATTTGTCACAAATTTCTGCTTGTTTCACCTCAGTGTGGAAACCTGCTCTCCGGATTTTTAGCAGTGCTGTTTTGCATTAACCTTGGATTCAACCTGAAGAGACATTTCCGTACCTGGATCCTTGAGAGCCGGTAGGAATTGCTGCCCTTTGCACCCAGGAGGAATCTTCCCAGCCTCTTATCCCACCAGGGGAGAGAAGCAGAGCTTTGCTGCAGAGCCCAAACTTTGCAGAATGAACCGTCAGTCTCTCCCATTCAAATATATGAAATTATTGATACATAACCAGGATTCATGAAGCATATCTTGGACCTAGTAAATAATTAGACCAAAGCGCTAGTGAGTGAATAGCCACACCCTCCAGCCTGGCTCTAGCTGACGGAGCCAAGGCCGTGGTTTGGGTTCCAGTTCTACCTCAACACGTCCTGCCTGCTCCATCCATCTGGCTTTGTTTTCCTTTGGAGAGAGTGTGTGACACAAAACGGAAACACTGGCGTATATTTGCATCACTCACACAGTCCTGTGTTTCCAAAACTCCAATTGAAGTTAAAGAAAGATTTATCACAAATGAAGGGCTAAACAATTTTCATGTTAAACAGTCCCCATGAAACAGTATTAGAAAGTCATGGCTGTCTCGTGGAGTAAAGCACTAATTGGAAGTTGTCACTGGATAGCCAGGGTAAACCCAAAGGGATTCGGGTCCAGAAAACTGTCCTTTTCTCTCAGTTCAGTTGGATGTTGTTGATTCTACTTGCAAAGCAAAGCCTTAAAGAGCTCTCACGGCTCCGTTGAAGGCAGCTGTGGTGCTCACATGCTCATTGCCAAATGACAATGTAGAAGCATTAAACAAATCTGGTCTCTTGCTGAAGCATCTTTTATGCCTTGCACGAGTCCAGAGCAGCTCAAAAGAGCAAGCCAAAGCACTAGCCTGGCCAATGAGGAACCTTCGGCTCCTGTTCATGACTTCCAGAAGCACCTACCGAAGTTCCTGAAACTATTATCGGGGAGCTCTTTAAAGCAGAATGCAGCTTACGTGTTTGTAAGAAGACTTTAAAAGGAAAAAAAGAATGAGCAAGAGCCAAAAACTCAAGCCCTGGCCAAAAATATCTTCCACTCTCTCTCCCAGTCTACCCCTTGCCCCTACTGTAGTTATAGTGCAATAATTAGCATTGCCATGGCTACCAGTGTTCAGTTATTTGGCGAGGCCGGGGACTCAAATACATAAAAAGAGCATCAGGTGACCGCGGCGGCGGCCCGCAGATTGGCTGGGTTGGAAGTAAACAGGAGCACGACATGGTTTGAAAACCGGCCGGCTCATGTCGTTTGCAACAGTTGGCCCCATTCTTTGTAAGCCGATAACCCTTTGTGGCGCCAGCGACTGTTGCCCGGCGGCACGTGGCCCCCTTTGTTTTGGGGATTCTTGCTTAATTGTTTCCTCCCTCCTCCTCTTTTTCTTTTTTTTTTTTTTTTTTTTAACAAACTTCCCATTAATCTGGCTGCGTGACAGGCGCCGCACAACAGGCGCGTCCCGGCCATCTGGCACCCGGCGCGCGGGCGGCCGCGGTGACGAGCAGCGGGGTCAGGGCCGCCAGGGACCCGGCGTGTTGCAGGGCTCCACGAGGTGTTCCCGGGAATGCGGAGGTGCCGTCGGGATCTCCCTGCTCGGCGGCATCCCGCGCACATCCCGGCGGCATCCGAAGGGCAGCGAGGAGGTGGCTGTGGCCTTGCGTTGGGACAGTCGTCATTAGGTGCCGTGGTAAACAGATCTGAAGATGCAGCAGCAGAAAATAACAACTAGGGAAGGGATGGGAGCCAGCTCCTTTTCCCAGGGTTTCCTTCCCTTCTCCATCCCAGCACGGCAAGGTTGGATCTGAGCTCATGGTGCTCTTGATGTCACCTCTGACCGCCCATTTAGACTTTTTTCCTTCCCTTTGATAATGGGGTGGAAACAGCAAATTTAATTGGATAAAATGGCTATTTCACCTTACAGGATTATTCTTCATGTCGTCTTCCAAGCAACACTTTAATTTCACTAGGGTTGAAGAACAAGATGCTGCTTAGAGCATGCCCATAGCTGACTGGCTGCGGTGTTTTAAATGTCCAGGTACATGAGAGAGCCTGAAAGCAGCTTTTCTTGCAGCCCCAGGCTCAACGTCCATCCTGCTTTTACCAAAAAATACTAGTCTGCTCTGCAGAGAGCTGCACAGTAGCACCTGGCGTTTCAATTTCACAGGTTTGATCCTTCTGACCCAAAAAGCTGCCCATGCCAAGGCAAGTGCCAACATATAGACACGTAGTGCAGCGTTGTGCACTGGTTCGCTGCTCCATCCCGTCCCGTTTGAGGGTAAACATCGGGAGTCAGAGCCCCCGCGTCCCCAGGGGTGTGCACAGCCCCGGGCACAATGGGGCACTGTGGTAAAAGCAGCCGTTTCCTTTCAATGCATGTAAATGAGATAAATAGTGATACGCTGTAATTAATGCGCACTGCTGAAAATGTGCCCAGCTGCACATTCCCCAGGGCTGCCTGGCATGTGTGCTGAACTGCCTATGCAGAAAAGGTTCCCAAATGTGTAGGAAATACACACTTAGCTTTTAAAGGTCTGGTTAAAACCCACAACCTTGTTTTTACCCCTCTCCTTTCAAGCCCTTGCAGAAAACAGCACCCGTTTGTGCTAGGAAGGTAAATGCACTAGTGAGAATCTAAATGCCAAGAAGTGCCAAGACATCCGCTTTCCAGAGCTCCTTATGCTGCAGCCATGGGGAGGTTGGACTCTGCACTAGCTGTGCCTATAACCAAGCTCCCTGGACCCTGTCGAGAGACAGCTTAGACAGTAACTGGGGCTCCCAGCTTGGAACACAGTGTCTGGAGCTACATTTTCACGTGCATGAGGCAATATTCCCACTTCTAAGGACACTGTGTGTGTGTCCACGCTGGAGCCTGTCTCTAGAAGATGCATCTTAGCTGGTTGATGTTGCAGGGCTCCCTCCTGCACGGTGGCACCTTGTGCTGAACAAAGTCTTATCTAGTGCCAAACCAAGTCAGGCTCAACCATCGTGGTTGCATTTGGCACAGCCAACACTGACCGTTGACTCCCTCACTTAATGGGTAGTTTTTATGATGATTGCCAGCCCTGACCCCTGAGCCCAGCAGTACAAGTGTTCCCTAGAGAGGCCAGGCAGGGACGGGGGTTTCTGCTCCGCCGTTCGCAGGGGCTTACCCAGTGCGAGTGACAGAGAGGAGGAGCCCTGTGACGGCTTCATCTCGAGGCTACGAGAAACCGTTCCCTTCGGTTTGCGATTACGTAACATCCTTAGAACAAGCACAAGTGATTTCTTGCACACAAAACAACAAACACACAGCAAATATTTGCTAGGCATTTTTTTGAGTTATCTCCATGGTGAGAAGTGCTGTCCACCTGACTGGGGGAGCTAACTTTGCTGCCTCCTTTTCTCCTAATTCCATCTATTCTGCTCTTTCCCTTCTCCTGTTCCCCCTCTCCTCCTCTGCAGGTGCTGCCCTGCCCTAGGTTCTGTTTTCCACCCTCTCCCTCTCAGCTGCTGGTCAGCAGCTCTGCCTGTTTCAACCTCTGCCTCCAGTTTGAATGTTTTCTGTAAAAGAGATTAAACTTGTCTAGCTCCTTTCCTTTAATATAGTCTCAATTGCTACTTATTAGTACCAGGATCATATGCCTAGGCTCTTATGTGATTGCTTACACCAGCATTAAAGCTATATAAAACATATTACCCCGCTTGGCACTATGGTGAGCACCTGTGTCCCTTGCATTAGCTGCTGCTAAAGTCATGCAGCACTTTCACACATGCTCCAACATGAGACTTTTTAGTGGTAAATCAAGAATTTGTGCTATGAACAGCTCAGTTTTCTCATAGAAATGCTGAAAAAATCCAAATTCCTTTCCTGCTTTCTTGTTTTGAACCTGAGGTCAGGCTCCTTTTAGGAGGTAATCTACAAACCTGGATTTCCCTGGAAAGAAAAAATCACCTTGGAAGCTCACAAGATACCATCTGATAAAAGCACTCATTTCTGGTGCTGTCACTAACTGACAGACAATTTGAGGAGCAAGGGCCACAATATTTTATTAATACTGATTAGCACATTTCAGGAGCCGCATAGGAAACAGT
This sequence comes from Crypturellus tataupa, assembly GCA_034781795.1. Classification (NCBI taxonomy): domain Eukaryota; kingdom Metazoa; phylum Chordata; class Aves; order Tinamiformes; family Tinamidae; genus Crypturellus; species Crypturellus tataupa. Next base: position 1,313,474 of record JAWLRI010000333.1, on the reverse strand, counting down.
TGAGCTAATCCACTTAAATCAATCCATAGTGGCCTGAGTTTGACTGATTCCTAGGAGGTTTCTCACATTTTTTTGAAAGAATGAAGCAACTACTGCGATGAAATTCCTCCGACACGTCGGGTCATTATCTCACTCCCTGTCAGACACACATGGTGTCAAGGGAATGGACACTGACATTTTCTTCAGGAACAATTACCGTTTTGTTAGTTATGCATTTGTACCCTTTTGTGTGCACGAGTTTGCTCCGTGCAAGCTCCCAGGCTCTGCGTATCCCCAGCGCCGCCTGCCCAAGGTATCTGACTGCAGCTTGTTCTTCAGAAGCCCAAGTTCAAAACCAGACGCAGGAGAGCTAAAAAGGGGCTCTATGCTGTAAAGAGCAAAAAGTTACCACCTTTTTCCATCACTATAACACAGTCATGTCTAGAATATATGGAATACAGTGGCTGTGTGTTTGTAGGGAATTATATACATGGCTAAACTGTACACAGGACTAAATTTTCACACATTTTCAGGCATTTACTGCCAAACTTGGGGAACTGCTGAATCAGTGCTTAAAGAAAGCAAAATCATAACTGCTTAAGACAGGAGCTGAAGAATATCTTGCATAAAGTAATTATCACGGCAGGAATTTAATCAGAATATCTAATGAATTAATAAATAAAGAGCTATTTAAGAACTATAGGGAAACTTGAGATGAAAGACAGAAAATCTACTAAGACGTTGAATGATTTATGGTAACAGCTAGAATGATGTCTATTTAACACCTATTTTAGTCTAACATGACTATGACTAAAAATGCATGACATGGCTAACATGATATGACTAGAAAATGCACTGAAAGGCCTTCCAAATACTATATAGAGCTCCTAACAACTGTAAAAATAATAGTAGAGAGTTACAATACAGTGAAAGAAGCAAAAAGTCTTTGTACAAAATGCGGAACTGCAGAACATGCAGTTATTTTACCTAACTGATCTATGCCTTAATTCTGCCTCACAATAAAAAGTAATGTTATTTCTTCAGATAGAATTATTCAATTTAGTTGGTTACTTCTTTAAAAAGTAGTACTTCTTTAAAAGAAGTAGATAGATACCATATTGATAGGTAGGATTTTGTACTGATTCTTTAAATCTGGATTTCCATGCATGCCAAGTAGTCCTTAGCAAGTTATTTTTTCCCTCTCTAAAGGCCAGTTTTTCATGTCATGATTTATAATATCTGGTGAATCACACATGACTGTTTATGGAAATAGGACAGTGACTGAGAAAAATACATATTGCTGTATTGCAAAGCCGAGAATTTTTGAGACAGTTTTAGAGACAACAATATTAAAACTTCAGGAAAGAATTTACAGGTATGTCCCAAATTTCCTTCTCTCCTTTTTTTTTTTTTTTTTTTTTTTTTTTTTTTTTTTTTTTTTTTTCTTCTCCTCTTCTTCTTCAAACTGAGTCCAGGCCCAAATTTTCCAGGGCAAAGGTAAGGTAATATTTCTTAAATCTTATTTACCTCTCATCTGTAAGAGAAGAAGTCTTGCTAAAGACTTGAGCATTAAATCTGACTTTACTTCTCTGGCATCAGTAACGAATGTTGAATCAAACTGGACTGCCAAATGATCTATCGCAGTGTTCAGCATAAAATACTGCTTGAAGAGCACTGCTTGTAAGCTGAGAACTTTTGTTTCTCAAAGAAGCTCCAAAAGTACAGAAGACTGTGGGAGCTCACGGCTGATTTTGTAGTCTGAGTTGGCTCCTGTAGCTATTTTGGTTATTTCTGCTGATGCAAGTGCATCAACACATAGTAAACTTTGCCCATTGTTTGATTTTAGTATAAAAATATGTGTACTAAAATGTTATACTGCTATCATTTATAATTATCAAGAGTAACGTGTTAAGAGTTTATAAATAACAGACTGTTAAGGCTCTTTGCCTTTATTCCCTGAAACATGAAAGCTTTAGAAATATTTGTCACTACTGCAGCTATGAAAGTATAAAAGGCAGCAGGATTTTCTTTGGAAGAGTGAGAAAAGCATCTGCTAATATGAATATGAAATATTACTTTGTATTGATAGCTAGATGGTGACAGCTCCATAGAATGTAAGAGCTGGGGAAAATGTAATGGTCCTTAATCACTCCTAGATATTTTACATCCCATAGGTGAATCCACGGAAAAGACTTGTCTGAAAGCATTATTCTGTCCTACCCTGGACTTCAGAGTAGTGATAAGAATTGGACTGCTATCCGCTATGTAAAATTTACTATAAATACTTTAGAACAAAAGAGCTTAAATATCTGCTTAAAAAAATTTAAAAAAGGAATTTTGTCTTTCCTCCCTCAACTTTTTTTACTCCTTTCTTTTTTCAAAAAGAAAAATCATAATAAAGCTTTAAATGTTATGCTTAAACTTCCTGACAAACGCAGGGTATTTATCGATTTTGTCCTCTGCTTACATGCCCACACGCTGTCTCTTTTGAATGTTCCTTCCTGTACGCTCCCTGGTCTCCTCTAAGTCCAAGTACCAATTGAAAGGCTCCGAGCGAGACAGAAGAGTATTCTGAGCACAGCCCCAGCCTCCCGCTCACTAATTGGAGGCCATTCCCCATTTTGTGGAGCCTTGATGCTCCCCCATGGAGAACTCGGGACTGTGGGTTCCAGTCTTGGACTGTGGTGACAGCAGGAGAGTAAACAGAGCTGATAGAATTTGACAGGTCTATTCTTTTCTTAAAATCATTCAGTCTAAAAGATTTTCTTTTACATAATCCAAAGTGTTTTCTCATGAAGTAGGACAAATACAGCTTTGCATTTATGGTGCAATGCAGATTTTATGCATTTTTATCAGAATTTGCCACTATTAAAGGAGGTCAGATAATTAACTTTAAAGCTACATGAAGAAAATCACAAATGGGATAAAACTTTTGAGAACTGGGATCTCACAGTTAAAAATGTTTGAGGGAGAGTTAAAGGAAGTTTTAAAAAAGCAGTGGACCTCAAAATAAAGAAGAACTCTTTTTCATGGTAAGATAAATCCTGCTTTTCTCAAAAAGAGTGTTTTATTTTCTGCAGCTATGAGTTAAGAAGAGTTCTCTCCATAACAAGGGTCTTTGTTAAGGCTGTATGTTCTTCAGGGCACTAATACCGACTTATATTTGTACCCAGCAGTCTCTCTTATACACACCCTTTATTAAATACTGAATCATTTCTTTACAAATATTTACACAGCCAACAAAATGCCCGGAGCAAACAGTGCTTCGGTAAACAGCAAAACAGAGTTCCACAAACCTTTCTCCATAGAGGCTCCCGGGTATAACAAATCACTTGTTGAGCGGCAAGGGGCTGCAGGGCAGCGCTTGCATTTTGAATAGAGAGGCTGATAGGAGAATACCTGCAGCCGAGCACTTTTGCCCACAGAAATACAGGAAAAGGCCCTCGGGCTGGGGCGGAGGTGATAGTCTCCCATCCTCACTTTAAAATAAACAGGAATCCCTCCTGCTGCCCTGGGGGCTGGCTCGTGTCCTGCTCTCATGTATTTCATGGAAGTTTGCATCATGTGACGAGATGTAACGTAGCTTAACCCAGCGCACTGTACCCACCTCATCGCTTCTAGCAGTGCTTTTAGACGCTGAATTGCACCAGGAATGCGTTTTGCTGTAGGAAAATTATCAGCAGCTGCTGACAAATCTAGATTTGTCCCCATTGATACCTGAACTTTTACACGTGCCAGTGCTTCGGAGTGCTAAGCAATTACTTGCTTTAATGAGAACCTCCTTTGCTACCTCCTGAGCAGGATTTAGACGTTCCCGCCTGCTTCCTACCAATGCAAAGCATCATCTGAAAGTGAAATTGTAGTAATTGTTATTTAATGAGTTTAGCCTTCTCTGTCGGTGCTCACAGAGCGGGGAGGGAGCACTAGTCCCACCTGAGGCTTGGAGGGAATAGTTACCAAACATAATTTAGTATCAAACACTTCAGAGAGGGGTATTTGCAAACAAGCAATTCATCGTAACCAAAACCAGCGCAGACACCTAAACTAGAGGGAGGGGAAGAAACGTAGTTAGCTTTCTCTGAGGAAAAATAAATAAAAAATAAAATATAGGAGGATTCCTACATGCTGGAGTTTACAAGGAAGTGGCAAGAGCCGTTATTTGTAGAGACGGAGTGGCCTCACCTGTACTCCTGCAGCGGAGGGTGGTGGGTTTGCCCCGCGCTCCTAAGCATTCCTGACATCATGGATGGGATATTGCTCTCTATCATCTCCTTTGGCAAAAGGCGGGGAGAAAATTGAGGGGGAAAAACGAGAGAAAGAGAAACATTGGCATGAAGTAGCTATCCAGCATTTCAGCAATAGGAAGGGGACAAAATTATAATTGTGGAGGGGGAAAAGGGGAATCGCGGGCAGGGGAAGGTGTGAGGGAATGGAGGGCGGCGGGTTTCCCCCTCATCCCGTCAGGGATTAAGTTCCCCCCGTTCCTGAGGGGACCCGCGGCGCGCGTGAGGCGACAGGCGGGAAGGAAGGAGGGAAAGAGGGAAGGAGGGATGGAAGGAAGGAGGAAAAGAGGGATGGAAGGAAGGAGGGAAGGAGGGATGGAAGGAAGGAGGGAAGGAGGGATGGAAGGA